>VZRV01008877.1:537434-598622 GCA_013398115.1 Falcunculus frontatus
AATATATCAGACAGAACTTTGGTCAAAGAATAACTACAATAGCAAGTTAACCCATGGGGTGCCTGAAGTACAGTCTATAGCATTTCACTTGAACTCTCAGTTGAAAAGAACATTAGTTACTCTAGCAGGGAACTGGAAGTATAGTAAAGGTTGCAAATCCACTACCTTAAAAGGTCTCCTTCTCACACGTGCTATCCAAATTCTCTTTGGCTATTATCTCTGTGATTTTTCACACCAGTTAGACATGAGAAATTAAAGAATTGCTCTATTAAGCAATATTGCTCAGATGTGAAGAAAATTTACACTTTTTTCTGAGTTGCTACTTAGTAATAAAGGTACTTTTCAGATAGCCAGAAGGAGTAAGCAATACTAAAAAGACTAAAAGACTTTCTTGGGACAAGTCTTGGTAGAGCTGACTACCTGTACTTTGAGTGGAAGAGATTGGCACCTGAAAGGTCTGTTACTGCAACTGCATTTTCTCAGGTCTTAGCAGAACATACTTTTGGTAATGACATTTCCTATGCTTGGACTGACATCAGACACAAGGATAGCTGCCCACAGAGGAAGAACTAAAGTATGATTTTGGAATCTCAGTAATATTCTGTTAATTTTAGATTTCTAGATTTTCACTTTTAAAACCTCTTTTTCCTATTGAAATGACAAAAATAGTAAGAGCCTGTAAAAAGAGTAAGTAAACCGCCAATAAAATGATAGTGTTACCAGTCAAACACTACAAGTAAAATGTAGAGGAGGGTCACTCCTTTCCTACCCTGCTCATTTCAGTAAAATGTGAATTTTAGAAGCCCAGTTGGAAGTATTCAAACTATAGCATGCATAGCAATTAAATTGTTTCTTTGGGCAATTTCAAACCCGAGGAAATTAAAAACATAAAATTACATTGACACCTAACTAAACGCTGAACTTCCTTATAGTCCTGTGCTCAAACTGAGTTAGGCTGTGGGAAATTATATTTTTTATAAAGTTTTCATGCCCCATCTATCTTCAGTTAAGGTATGAGAGTTCTGGTTTCACTCATTTTGCATTCTCACTGGCCATCAGCAGATGTATGCAGAAATGGAATCTTTCTTCTGAGTATTTTGTCATTATTTATGTAACCTGTTCAAGTCATAGAATATAAACAGTCCACTTTGTGGCTGGAATTAGTACATTTACTGGAAGGTTGTGGTATTTTGACTCTTCATGTGTGCCTACTTGCCAGGCACCTCCTGAGACTCCAGCACCTGTTGACACACCCAAGCCAGTTTCAGATTTGTTGGTTTGGGTATTCCCAGCAGCAGTGCTAAAGCAGCATGGATCTCTGCCCTGTTGCAGAATTCACCTCAAATCTGGGTAAATATCCAGAAGAATCAACTGGAGACCAGTTGAATGGTTTATTAGGACTATGATTCTGGAGTTTGTTAAACTCCATTAACCTCATTTTAAACCTAGGAGGTTACTGCCCTGCTTACACACTATGACATCTGCCACAGATTAATGCCACTAGCGGGGACAGAAGAGCATGGGCACTGTCACTTGTCAGCTGTAACATTCACAACCAGGGTATTAATATAAGCCAAAATCAGTGGTGGTTTTACTAGTAGCTAATCTGAACTGTGAATAGCAGCTGTTGAGAAGCAGACACACCATGCTTGGCAGCCTTAGGCAGAAAGATGGCAGAGATGTAGCAAGCAGACTCCTTTGAAATCATCTCATCAGGAATCTTCACAGTTTTGTGTCAGAGTCCCCTATCTGTAAAAGCAACAGGGAAGGCAAGCCCATTCTATACCAAAGGGAGATGAAGCTGCAGCCTTGCTCTGTGATAGCCTTAGTCCCATCACAGGGTTGGCTGCCTCCCCTGACAGCAAAGTTTCAAGTGCTGTCACAAGAGCTTCACTTCTTGTGAAGTCACAGTACTGGAGAATATCCTACATAACCTGTTGATCCTGTTGTCTTATTTTCTTCTATTGAGCAAGGTTTTTTCCTAAACTCTGTGTCAGAATCTTCCATGAGGTCAAAGAATATTTTGCTGAGCTGCCCTTCTCCCCACCTAGTGCCACCATCTTCTGCTTCTTTCATTTGTGTTTTCATTTGCTTAGCATTTCCTCCTCTCTGCAGCTTTTAGTTGGACAGATACTGGAAGCGTAGTTAGGAGCACCATTTATCACAAATGCAAACAGGCTATGGAATTATAGTGTCAGGATGAACCTGAGCACACAGCCACTACATATATTTCTATCCATTCTTGTGCACCAGCAATGGTAGTCTAATAGTGGAGTTTTCAGTTTCTTTCTGACTGATTTCCAGGCTTCTAGAACAGCCATCCCTGAACAGCTCAGGTTCACAATTCCTGATGTTAGAGGTACAACCGAGGGGGGAGTCATGTTAAAACATCACTGTTCTGTGATCTACTCTAAGTTGCCCTGAAGTACTCACAAGTAGGAACTTAAGGATATTCTAGACACAGCTTCCCACGTCATGTTCTGTCCTGAATGAAGCTCAGCCAGAACACCAGAGCTAGAGTCTAGGGAATGCCACAGTGAGTGGGCATGCTGAGGCATTAAATACAGATACAAGGTATGCCAGTGTAAATACCCTGAGAATTGCCAATTAATTTGTCTGACAGTTTTCCTCAGGTTGATTGAGCTCTATTATTGCATGGTGCCTACAGTATACAATAAATGCCTTAAAAAACTTACTGTGAAAGTTAAAACTACAAACCAAACACCTGTCTATGTTTCTAACATCATTCACTAGTGAAGCATTCATTTGGAAACACTGTGATGTGTGTTGTGATACCTATTAAATTCTGTAAACGTGATGACAATAAGGAATGTCAAATACTTTTTGAAGACTCTTTGGTAATGTATTTCAAAAACAGCGTGAAAGTGATTTTTTTTTTTACCCACTTTGACAGGTGAATTATTTACTGCCTAGTGTAGTTTTCTGAATAGCTGAAGTTTTCTATCAATTAGATGAATTTAGAGTCAGGCAAGGGAAGCCATCTCACTAACCCTGCATCCAACCCCATTCCCAAGGCAGCTTGACTGTATCTACAGCACTTTCTGCTGTACTGCAAATGTCAAACAGAAGGTATAATGGATTTAATATTAGTGCTGGCCAAGGTGTTGAGGGAGCTGTTAATAATGTCACTCCAGTTATTGATCTGAAGCCTTTAGAAATCAAAGAAAAGTGAGAGATTCCCAACTGGGGAAAGGCACAACAGTGACTGGTTTTTATTACCAATGTATTTCTACATATAGAGTGCTGACTTTCTGGAATTATGTGATCATCATTAATCTTTGAGAGATTTCTGGAATCATTATGTGGTAGAATAATATCAGAGTGACCTGTATGCATGCTAATGTTAAAACTTGCTTTCACTTCAGCCACAAGTTAGCTTTAGAAGGTGCAATAGTGATATCAACAATATTAATACAATCTTCAGCTGTAGGGAAATTTTGTTTATTCTGTAATCATATACTGGTGAGGTTGAGATGTCTGGATTTGACTCTTCCTAAGAACATTGTCATTTCTTTTGCCTGTTAACCTGGGATTTGTCTAACTGCAATTGCAAGAGGATAGATTTTTCCTAATTATAATAATCATGGCTCAGCTTCCTCTGTTTACCACAGAGCTAAATTTGGCTCTAGGTTTATATTCTTCTAGGTTCCTCTGCCGTAGGTAATCCTTCAGGATTAACTTGTAATGTTTTGTTCTAAAATAGAAATGGGTTCTTAGAATAAGTGCAGCTTTATTTCTTTCTACCAAATTTTGCAATATCATGGCATTCTATCCAAGGGCAACCTCTGTTGTCTTTAGTACCAATTAATAAATGGAAGTTAAATGTAGAATTTGTGTTTAACATATGTCAAGTAATCATATAGTTCATTTCCATGTTTATACAAAGTAAATAGAGAAAAATCCTGCAGATAACTTGAACTGTTATCTGCTGGATTGAAGATGAAATATGTCTCTGCCAAAACTAGGCCATCAAGTTGGTCCAGTAGACAGAAATATAAACACCTGAAAGTTCCTAAATACAGTGTATGTGTATAAGTGTGTGTATATATGTAAATATTTATGTATAAGGTGTACATGATAAGTTGTGGAATTACCTACTGCTAGTGTATTTATTGTATCACAAAATTAGACAAGTGTATTTAGTATACTATGAAATTTCAAATCAGTATAAACAGGAGAATAATCTACCTTTGCTTTTGTTTGATCCCCATGTACTGTGATAAACACATATTCTAACAGAATTGATTTTCAAGCAGAATTCTATTAACTCCTCCATAACTACAGGAATAGCAACCAGCAGAATCTCTGTTGCACTCCAAACAGACCAGCAGTTACTGTGGTTTGTAAACTCTTTGGGAACAGGCAGGAAGAAACTAAAAATATGGCAGGATGATTGGCGACCGCATGGACCTTCTACTGTACTCCTTCCCTCCCTCAATAAAAAGAAACACATAGGCAAAGTAAGCTGGAGAGTGTCTACTTGCCTGTATTGATTTCCCCAACTGCTTTTTTCAGATGTATTTGATTTGGGCTCGGAGGTCAAGATTTTTGTTTCATTGATCATGTGTCTATGTCAGTTCCAGTGGAGTGTGTTCCTATGTCAGTTGAAGGGTTGTAAGAAATAAGACTAACTTATCTTCCTGAATATCCTTAGTCTTATGCAGGATTGTTCTCAGTCATACAGCTGAGTTTGGAAAAATCAGAGTAATTGTGTTTCCATCTTCTTGCAGTTACTTGTGATATTCAGTCTACATGTTCATTCAGAGTATATTCCATTCATTTTTGCACACCACCATAATGTTCATTTCATCCTTCCCTCACAAGTGTTTTGTTCTGAAATCTTTCATAGCTCTTATTTTGTGCTCTTCTCTCAGCTCTTTCAGTTTTGTCTCTTCGTTTCGTGTGAATGCCGCATTTTCCCAAATAAAAGAATAATTGTACTCTGTCACAATGTTCACCTATGTAGCCTTAAATTACATTGGTTCTTTCCTCCATCCTGTTGTTAAAAATTCATATTTCATTTACTCTTGTCCCCACCACTCATCTTGTCTTCCCAACCTCCTATTTCTCCCTTCTAAATATTGCTCTATGACACTGTATATCTTTCCAAAGTAATTACCATTAACCGTATTTATTATATCTATTTTTGAACTGTCAGGAATTTTTTTTTCATTTGACAGATTTGTTGATGCCCACTCTAAGTAAAATGTAGATCACAAAATCATTTATTTTTTATTATTATTTTAGAATCGATTTTATGATCTACACATTGTTTATTTCTCATTTTAAATTTAGAGTTATAAACCCAGAAGTTTTTATATTTTAAAAAATAATTTTAAGATTTTTTTTGTGCTCCTCTCAAACATAAAATGGCACTACAGTCTTTACTTACCTAATCTATGTTGATCTTAACTTGTTTTTCAAATATTATACTTCTAATTGGAGCTGGATAGGCTTTTTCTTTTCAGAGTACAACAGTACCGATGCTTAATAATATGAGATTTCAAGCAGATCAGACTTGACTGCTTAAAGCTCTTGGCTTGTTGTAAGTCAGTTATGTTTAATTCATCATACTACAGACTAAAACCTTGTTCTTGTCAAAATTACACAATTCTATCTTCTTTATATACACAAAACAGCAGAGATACAAAGGATGATATTACTTGGTATCGATTCAGCTCTGTGGGGGGCAGAGATCACAAAAGGCAGAACTGGCCAAAAGGAATGTCTGCCTCCAGTGAACAATTTTATTCATGGTCACATTGGGAAAAACCTGAAAATATTGCTTCTGTGTGAAAGGTTTGTTGCTTCCAGTTCTTGAAGCTTTTCCCAGACAGTTTGTCTTAGATACTCCTTAGTTTTCAGTTATGAATAGGATATGACCACAATGAATAAGTCATCTAATTTTATAATCTCTATTTGTTTATCACCAGGTAAAGTGAATATGCTGTCTCTCTGATTTTATTACATTTTACGTATTTCACCAGGGTAAATTGCTCAACTAGCTGCAGGGCAACTAAAAAATCCATTCCCTTGTTTGTTCCCTGAGTGTTCTGTGCCACTGAATCCTGATGTTTCAAGTCTGAATTGGCCACCCCTCCAGCAGCAGCAGGTCAGCTATCAGAAAGCCATGTATTCTGTGCCTGCACAGTGCCCAGCACAGTGAGGGGGCAGCCCAGGGGCTTGACAGTGCCACCTGCAATGGTGACAGTGATCCTCATCTATGCCAGTCACAAAGATTAGGCTTTTTATAGTCAGGCTATTGCACAAACCCATAAAGTGTCTGTGGGAATGCTCCTGAACAGCCTCACACTGGCTAGTCTCTTCCCAGACTGGAAATTTATTGGGTGGTAATGTGGCAGGACTGAAACACAGTACTAATCTAGTTCAGCGTAGATGATTAGGATTAATTATTTCATTAACTGTATCTTATCAAAGCACATTACCCTTAAAAGTTTTGTAGAACACTGAATGAAAAGATGCAGTTGCACTATCAATATAACAGAGCTTCCTTTTTTCTTTATTTTGAGTGAATTTCCTTCTGATGATAGGTGCCAGATGGAGACCGCCCTGGGGGATGAAATTGTTTGTTTACCCACAGAACACGTACAGCACCAGCAGTGTAGTCTTTCCCATGCTGTTGCTTTGCTGTTCTCCAGCCTTCCTCTCCCATGACTTTCTATAGGGGTGGGAAGACAGTTCACAGTCCAGGTCCTGCCCAAACTCCAGGGGCTTTCCTGTGAGTATATGCAATTTTCATGGACTTTTTTGGCACAGGAAGTGTTGGTCCCCAGTCCAGTCCAAAAAAGCCACCAAATGATAATACTAATTAGCTGCTTACCTAAATCAAATTTTAATCAGTGACCTATGCACAAAAGATCAAAGGCTTTAGTTTCAGGTTTCCTACTGTATTTCTCCTGAGGCATCCATCTCTTATAATAACACTTTATCTCCTAGAAAGAACATTGAAATAATTCTAGCACTATTAAAAAAGACAAAATAAAAATTTGTAAAAGCAAGGCTAAATCATCTTTAATAAGATTTTTTGCAAAGAGGTGAGAAATCTCATTCTTCCTCTCTACGACTCCATCCCTCTTCAACTGAGAATAAACATTGTCAGAGATTTCAACCAGGAAAAAAAAAAAACCACAACAAACAGAAAAAAGGTAGAAAATAGTCTCTTAAATATTTTCATCAAATGTGCTTAAACCATGTATCCTGTAACCACAGTTGTAATAAGTTAATACATGTTTTAATTCTGCATAAAAACAATTGATTTTAGTTCAGGGCTTGTGTTTGAGAGAGGCTGGCTAAAACCTGAGGTTTTTGTTTTTCTTTTGCAGCTTCTTTTGAAAGCGTCATAAACAAATTACTAAAGTGTCCAACAAGACAAATGTTCTTTAATCATCTAATGCACTCATTTATCCTCAGCCTTAACCTTAGTCCTAAATTAAGTCTCTTGCTAAAACATAACTTCACCTAAAAACACCCATCAATCCTATGTGATTTTGATAAGCACATTTAAAAAACATAAACAATCAGACAGTTGTCAATCCAGTTGAAGTTCTGTCCCATTTAAAAGTTATTCATTAGGATATGTTTCTAATGCACCTACTGCTAATAAAATTTTAAAGTGGAATGAACAATGTTTTCAGGTTTCTCCTAGAATTATAATTTTCTGCCATTTACTAGGACTCGCTTAGAATAAAATCAGAATGCATATCAGAAGAATATCAACTTCAACTTAAAATGAGCAACTTCTAGCCTAATGGGATGCATTTTTCTGAAAATATTAACATAACTTATATTTTAATTTACATTCCAGTTTCACAGTACACTAACAAAGTGTGTGTCACACCTTTCTGTTAAGTTTATTTGGTCATTACCTTCATTATCTACTCAGGAATCAAATGTACAGAGAAGTATTACACAGGAAAAAATTAGTAACATGGACATAGATTACACCTTCAAAGCAAAATATTTTGCAAAAGCTGTCATTTGACCTGAATAATAAATAAAGTGACTGTAAGGGGATACGAAAGATATTGCTGACCGATTTTCACTGTATTTCAAAATTAATTATCTTTTGTTTAAGCAATACTTAGCCATAGCCAAGGCTAAAGCAGCATTTTATTTTATTTTGTTTTATTTTATTTTATTTTGCTTTATTTTTTTTTTTTTGCTACTGGTCTCTTCAGGACCTGGAAAAATACTTCTGTTGAGCTGTTTGGGATTCTTTCTCACTGGGGCTTTAAAATTCTAAAGAACAGATAAGAGCAAACAGCAAATAACTGGATTTAGAATAAACTCAGAAATTATCGCTAAGGCCCTTCCTCTGCCACAATTTGTCAAATCTGCTGATAGGAAACAAATTCTATTCATAAAGATTTTATTTTTTTGGGGCCCTCTTGTGATTTGGTAGCAATTCAATTATAGTTTTGTGAGATAGTGAGCCCGGAGAGGGAATCCAGACTGACAAGAAATATGACAGGACAGTTACAGAGTGTTTATGCAATTAAACTTTCACTGACAATACCTGCGGAATGATGAATGCGTGGGCGGAGGTATGTGTGCACAAGCAATGCCCCACAAGTATTGCACATTTTTCATTATTATACAACTGTTCAGATCTTTCAAGAATAGCCTGAAGTGAGGTGGAAAAGAGAGTGCTGTTCCACAGCATGTTAACCAAATGCTTTTTTTTTTTTTCCAGTGGGTCTTGATATGCCAGGTGATAAAAGAACATCTATTTCAGAGAAATGTTGGAAGAAGATTAAGATTTAGCCTGAGTTTGACATATATTAATTTTGGATTCTTAAAGAGGTTTTATTCTTTTTCTATCTGCAACTTTATATCATTTCAAAATTGATAGATACTGCATAATTAAACTGCAAGGTTATTCATTTTATGCATACAGGTGCAAAGGGCACTATAAAAGTGGGATTTTACTGATTGTAGATTAGACAAGAAAGGAGAAACTTAAAATGGTTTTGTAGAAAACCACAAAAGCTGACATAATAGATTCATTTGGTTGATCATTGTATTTTAGTATGTCTGTCTTCCATGGAAATATAAAATCAGACAACTTATTTTAGAGTCTCTGAAAAACTGAGTTGAGTTTTCCAGGCTGGAAGTTGCTCATGTGTAGTAGAGTTTTGATTTTGAAAACATGCTGTTAAAACATGTTGACCTGGACCACCTCTTTTCCAAGGAGTGTAAGTACAGCAGTGAGTTAATTCCTGCAAACCTTATGTTCAAAAACTTCTCAACTCTAAACAAAATGGAAGTGGAAAAACTCCAATGTGATTGACAGAGGAGCTGAGCTGGGAACTGGCTGTAGATTTTTTACTCCTATGGAAATAGTACGACTGACACTAGAACTACGAAATAAGGACCTGGCAGGTACTTTACTATAAAATGACCATTTAAACATTATCTAGAAACCTGCTGACTTCTCAGAACTTTGCTTGACTTCACTGTAGTAAGCATTGGTGATTCAGAATTTTATTTCTATACATCTGAATTCAACTCACTAGAATAAGAAAAAGCCGTTTCCTGTTCATTCATGCTTGCCAAATCTTTCAAAATTTGAAGTCTGCTTCAAATAAGGATAATCAAAATGAAAAGTCTGCTTGTTGCAGTCAATTGTTTTGTAATTCTAAATTATGTATGCTAGATTGCAAAATGGAAAATATTTATTTATTAATGCAAGCATTTATCTCATGACAAGAAACACCTGAATTTTTACTCCTTTCTAGAGATGGTTGTTTCCTGTCTCATCGGTATCTATGTCCAGGAAAATTTCCATTCATCTTCCTGATTTGCACTCAGATGTCTCTTCTCTTTTTGAAGGAATGGCAGTGTCTACCCGACTTGCAGACAGAATATCACAGCTTAAGTTACTCTGTACCAAAAACTATACTGTACTGAAAAAAAATCTGTTTTTTCAAGACCTGTTTCTAATACCTACTAAAATTGATAGCAAGAAAAAATTGTTTTCACATTACTTAGGTGTTAAAATTACATGGTGATGTTCCTTTATTTTCAAAAAACCAAACCTAATCCTGTTAATTCAAAGTGAATAACAAACAGGACTAAGACTTTTTCCCAAGTTGTTACATTTATTCAACCTGCTTGTGTTTTGTTCTTCATCATAATTATTTCCAAGTCAAATCTGCGCTGATTTCCTTGCGGACCCACATACCTCTGACTAACTTAAAGAATTGAGCTGGGATAATTCACACTATTCCTTGGGGGTCATGTTCTCTGTTTTTTTTCAAGGACATTTTTATTACAAAGCTGATGAAATTTGCATATTAATTCATTTCTTTCAATTTTTTAAGATTAAATGTTGTCAACATGTATCAGTGCAAGGCTCTGACAGTGCTGATGAAATGGGTCAGTCAAGCTTGAACATTTAGAGTAATGCAGCCATCTGCAACCCCCAAGCCCCTTGTGTAGTTTAGTGCTACCATTGCAACTTGATTAAAAAAAAAGTTTTATTCAATGCAGGATATTAAAACATTATCAGTGAAATGATATGTGTTACTCCTGCCATTTGCAGGGAAAGCATATTTGACAACAAAATGGATCTAAGGATCTCCTTACTGATTTAAAGTTAGTGCTTTGTCAATCTTAATTAAACTCCAGTAGGAAAAGTATAGGGAAAAAAAGAGTTTCTGCTGTGCCTGAGCTTAGAATTTATTAAACTGGGCTTAATGTCCCCTCCTAGTCTCTATTTTTAGTGTTTGAAAAGTAGTGTTATTTACAGGACGGAATTGCCTACATTCTCATGTCTCAGCGGCCCTGGAAAGCAGTGGATTTCTTCTGAAAATACCAAGACTTAATAGAATCAGAGAAATTAGAAATGGAAAAGAGCCATTAGGTCAACTTACCTATCCCCCTGCCAGAGCAGGAGAGTTCCCTACAGTCTTGCAGTCTTACAGTTAATAGTCATGGATTTTGAGTCACCATTTCTCAACTACTTAAGAAAGTATGTGCTGTGCAAGTTGCTTGGGTTCATTTTATCTTCACTGATGGGACTGATATCCTTGTATTCTAATATGCTTATGTTTTAATAGTCTCTGATTGTAGATGCAGTGTATATAGACACGCAGTAATATCCTTGCCTCTCTTCAACACATACTGTGCATTTTTGTCTTCTATGGTTTTATTAACCTGCATTTGTTCAGCATCTTATTCAACCAGTAGTCTCTTTGATATCAATGAAAACAGTACACAATAGCCTTGATAATTAATTTGTATAAATAAGCATAGCCATAGGTTTTAAAGGTGTGGAGTCAGTTGTGGGTTTTGCCAAAGACTTTTTGAAATCACCAGATCTAATTACGAAGTTAGGGCACTTAAATCCACCCGTTAGAACAAAACAATGTGTTAACTCAAACGACAAGTTCCAGTTGTGAAATCATTTCTCTCCAATTACTGCTACAGCTTAATCAGTTGATGCATTTTAATAGGAACTGCTCCTGGTCATAGATGTCCTTATAATTGCTACTTTTGATAGCCCCAGCAAAGTACATTGGCCTTAATTGGACAAAAAAAAAAAAAACAAAACCAACCCAAAACACAAAAAACCCTGGTATCTTGGCTTGCAGATGTAAAAGACTGACCTCTACCTTGACTATAAATACAAAGTATAGTCAGAAACAACTTCTGGCATCCCATAGCTGTGGAAGAGAAAATGATTCAAACATTAGTTGATTTGTATGGCAGTTGCTATCCAGAAACTACGCTGGGTTTACTTTTAGGCAGTAACCTCTGCTGACTTTATGCTGTAATATCAGAGTGTATTTTCAAGTTCAAGCTTCTTTTAATGCATGTCATACAGAAAGCTCATGTTAATCGTATCAAAGACTGTAGGTAGACATTGGATAGCCTTTTAATACAAAGATGAATCTAAGCTAGTAGTATCGAGATTTTGAGACCAAACTCAAAATTTGGATTGGGTTGAAAAGTTGAAATCAGACTTCACACTGTAGTAGAGTTTGAAAACATCAGATATGAAATATTTAAACTGTGGAACACAATCTTTGACTTTGGGCTATAAAACTTTAATTTTGTGAGTAGCTATTTCTCCAATTGCTCGATATTTTTAATTCTACAAATCCATGTTTATTAGCTTTCAAGGTTTAAACAGTGTTACTGAGTCTATTGAAAGTAAATGATACTGACTTCTGAGAAATAACGTTACTATGATTTATTTTCTATTTCAGTGTTCAAGATAAAGGCAAAAGAAAGAAGAAATAAAAGGAATTGATTAGCACAGCTCTCTCTTTTAACACTTGCAAAATCACCTAACCTTCTTTCTTCCATACACTACAAGAAACAGATCAAATTGGTCTGGAATGTGATTTTTTTGAACAATTATAATTTTAGGATACATTAAGAGAAACTATAACATCTTCGATTCCATATATTCCTATTTTTATGGTTGTCAGTGCTAATGCCCAAATGAACTCTCTTCCACACTGTGATGTTCCCAGATATTTTGCAATAGCAGTTCTTAGTCCAAAATCCAAATCCTTTAGAAGTTGAGCAGCCAAATCATGCTCCCATTATAAACAATGCAAATTTCTCTCTTCTGCAGAGAAGTCATTCCAGTGTTATGCATGATTTTATACAGTTGTAGTGGGGGTGATGATTGTCTTTAACTTCATGAGCTCTTACAGAGCCATGGTAAAATTTTCTACTTCTCAGAGGTTTTTTAGACAGTAAGAACATGGTCTTAAGCAATCCACTCGATAAATTCATTGCAACAAAGTAGTTTGGCACATTAAATACTATAGATAATTTAGTAAAGTTTTGTTAGTTTTTTTACCTTTGGATTTTTAAACAATGAATGTTGTTAGCTTTGGTAAATCACAGCAGCTTTGTTTTGGCAGTAGCTGCTGCAGGCTCGTAAATCCAAGTTATTTTATCTAACAGTGTTTTGATTAAATTTATTCTTCTCCATCTAACTTAATTTTTTTATGTAATGCAGTTTTCAAGCCATGAAGGAAAGTAAGTTTACTGTAAATCTTGACTCTTTTTTGCTAGGAAAGAAATTCAGTGTATGTTTGCTTCATAGTTCCCATTTAATATCTATAACTTATCCTACTTTTGAACCCTGAGTTTTTTTTCTCAGAAACAAACTCAGAAGTTATGCTTGCCTCTGCAGTCTACAGGCAGTTTCGTACCTACACATAAGGAAAATATATTTTTTTAAGCTTCTGTAATTGTCTCCTACCAATATCTGCTTGTAAATGTTCTTACACTGCCCAGTATGTATGCTGCAAATAAAGCAGTCAGGTTTTGACACCTTATGTTTGTTAAGTCTTTGTAATTACTGACTAACAGTGATCACACATCCAAAAAAAGATTTTGCACACTTTATTGTTTGTGCTCTGAGCCATATAATTTCAAACATACATTATGTTTATTTTAAATTTTATGGAAGCAGGCATTATTGAAAGAAAATACCACCAGTTGGAGATCATAGATAATGTCAGATCTCACTGGTCATGACATCTTTGTAGGATAATTTGATATCAGAATGAAGTCTTCAAAATTATTTCTTCTCTACATATATACATATGCATGTAAATACCAACCCTTAAGCAGGCAGGGATGCATGTGGTGCATATTCAGACACATTGGCCAGGAAAAGGACAATGAGTGATCAGTATTGAGGGAAATAAAAAGACTCACAGAATCTAGCTGAAAGATAACGGTGGATGCATTTGACTACCCAAAAATTTCACACTTTGACAAGATTTCAGTGAACTGTTCTTGATACTTGAAACACTTGCGGGTTTTGGCACACAGAAGTGATTAGTCTGTTTTCTACCTTGATCTATAAAAGGTATTGGTTCAAAAATACTTACAGTTCAGCCTCCAATATAATTTCGTTGAATATCAGGGTATGGGTAGAATTATTCACATCACTACTCCAAGTAAGCTGGCAAATCCTGAATAAAGGAAAGAGCTGAATACAGCCCATACAGGGAAATTGTAATCCATAGATTCATTAGCCAGTATTGGGAAACTGTAATCCATAAATTCATCATGAAACTCATTTAAGTAATGACAACTGAATGGCATCATATGTGAACTTACTAAGTGTAGTAATGACTTTAAATGGTGAAATTCCTGAGGTTATTGTGAAAATCCAATCTTGCAGAAAAACCATAAATCCATCACAGTAAAGACAACAGGAATATGTCAAGACCATGCACTTAACTGCAAGGTGGTAATTCGGAGAACTAAGAGCAAGACTGAAGAGTAAATTGGGTTATGTGTGGAAAAAAAGAAAAGTAAGGCTATGGATTGGTAGTTAGAAGTAAAGTACTCAGTTTACTGAATTTGCGTGTGATAAAGGCAGTTTAGTTCGTGTTCCTTCTATTAGTCTAAACTGGCACTGAGGTTTTAAAGTTGTTCACTGAGACAAAACAACTGCACTCAAAACATGAGATTTCAAAACAGAAGATATCCACACAAGCAGATACATTTGTGAGGTCTAGATGGTATTTGACAAAAGAAGAAAGATGAAGGAAAGGTGAAATGCCCAGGTTGCTAAAAAATATACAGTGTTCCAGTAAAAAGGCAGGTAGAAACCTGCAGGATAACAGTGATTACATAGGAGCGAGACATTTCCTGATCTACAAAAATGTTGTGGAAAACTGTATTAAAATTGCTTTTAAAAATTATGTGGGCTTATATGTGCTATTTCAATTAGCATACATGACATAATATAACAAGTATGAAATGGCTTTAGACATGAATTGGAGACATGATTGGAGGTATAGGAATATTTCTTTCTGAGGAAAGATGGAAAAGACTGGAATAATTTTCCTCATAATATCCTAGTTATATTTTTACAAGGGGACAAATCCATTTAGTAAAACTCATATGGAAGAACAGGAAAACAGGTAAAAGGAAGAAGATTTGTCAAGTGCTGTGGATATGTGGAACTCACTGCCACTAACTAACCCCACAGTCAAGAGCAGACCAGACTTTTAAAATATGTGGGCATTTATATACGGTGACAGCATTCCCCTTTCATTTCAGTTACAATATTAATATAGAAGAGTGTATTGTGCTTCAAATCAATTTAGATGCCAATTGGTAATTTCGGAAGAAAGATCTTCTACATGCACGTTATCTATGGTGCACAACAGGTCTTCTGGCTCTTTTTCCAGAGACATTTGTTGTTATCTGTAATCAGACAGAAGTTGTTGAACAATCAGTCCTCTTAAGTCCTGTAGTAACAAGGACTCATACTGTCTTTTATTTTTAATTAAATACGTTAGACCAATACAAAATTAGTCTTGTTCTATTGTGGTTGAGTTGCTATAAAACCACATAATACTGCATAATAGAGCTCAAGAGCTTCTGCTAGCTGATCACTTCACACATTACACTTAGGTTTTTTCTGAAGAACCTCCTGCTTGCTTTCTTCAAAAAATAGTAGTAGACCTTGGAAAACGGTGGTTCTCATATAAACAACATCAGACTCAGAATATTTGACGCACTGAAAATGGCTGGGGCCTAGAACAGAACCTAGAGATTACAGCAGATTTTTCTCCCGTTTCTCAGCAGTGTTAACCATTGTTGGAAGTCATCTAACCTGAAATACTGAGCTCCAGAGGCATTCAAAGCACTGTGTCCATTCTGTATCTCTGTTTAGGACAGGTTGCCTGTAGTAGGAGAAATATCTTGTACACCACACCTGAATCTTGTCCTGCAATATACCTGCAAAGATGTTGTGCCATGAATCACTGTACTAAAGAGGCAGCGTTCTTGTGCATTTGTGTATGTATACAGAAATACGCTTTATGAGCGCCAAAGAACACAATGAAATTACTATTTTTACCTCCAAGTTTCAAGGCTACAAGTATGATTTGGGAGTTTCCTTGTGGCTTTGCTGTTACAAAATCAGTGGTAAAAGACTATAAAATCACATCTGCATTCCAAGAGATGAGTATAGGACTAAGAAAATCAAATGGGTTTTGAGGAGTAAAAAGGCTGCGGAAGTGGGCAACAGAGAGAGGGATTGAACCTGGAAGCAGCACAGTTATTCACCTGTTCTGAGTATTGCACTCATATACTCCAGGTAATGGGTAAAGGGTGGAGGGAGAAATTGCTTAAAGTCATTAAGCCAGAAAGACTAATTTACCATAAATCTTACTAAGTTTATGCCACCCTTGATACAAACTTCACACTAACTTGTTCTCTCTGGGGAAGGTTCACAGTTGGGTTTTGGTTTTTTTTCATTTTGGAGTGGGTTTTTTTGAGCAATAATAGTCTTTGTAAGATGGCTGCAGTGTCAGCATTTATCTTGAAACTCTTGGATATTAGTTTTGACTGCAGTCACCTTTCTGACAAGTGTTATTGCGACTGTGTTTTATATCCCTGTTCAGGATGATTTCTAATGATAATGCTCTGTCTACCTCACTGCTTCACACTAAATTATAGATGCCACTATGACAGGACAAACTATATCCAAGTGCTAAACTCTTCTCCCTTTGTGTGATGTCAGTGCCTTCACTACTTTGTGCCTGGAATTAAAATCAGGATAGGAAGATATGCAAAACATTTCTGCTTAAAAATAATGTTCTGTCAGTTATTAAACAAGTGATATTTCATTTAATCAGCTCAAGGGGATTATTTTAAATGAAAAGGCAGAGAGTATGATTTTATTAACACATTCCTGCCCTAGAGTCCTACTGTAATAATTCTTTACTTGACTAAATTAAAAAGTTATAATTCAGTCCTTCCACAAAAAAGACTTAAGGATAGTTAAATTTCATTAGTTTTTCTATTTTGAGTTGCAGATGGAATAAAGGGAAGGAAGGCATCATGTATCCAGAAAAGTAAATATTACATTGTGAATACAAAGAAACCAGACTTTTAGTGAAGACTGTTATATTATCCAGTTTTAACTTGTTATTCAGACACCTTCAGCATTAAAATCATGGTTTTTGTGTTATCTTTGTGCATATGTGCTTGCTAAAACAAAGGCTTTTATCAGGTTGAGAATTTTTTTCAGCCTTGAAAATGTGAACTGTGACAGACTAAACCTACTAATCTTACCAGCCTGAGAGTTATTACAACTGTTGTGTTGAGTATAATACAAACAGTGCTCTAGAAACCATTTTGGCCAACTTTTTAAAATTAATTAGTCAATGGAAACTTACAAGGAGGATATGCAAAAGCCATTTCAATACACATATGTATATCTGGACTAGTACAAACATATGCATTCATACAAATCTGTTTGTAGAAGAAGATAAATAACAAGGGTATCTCTTGTGACTCTGTAGTTAAGGCTGTGCTCAGATTAGGAAGTGTACCTCAAATCTTGTTTTAGGTAGGATAAAAAATATTTCTGTGTGTATGACAATCCATGTAAGACTTTTCTCCTCTTTCTTCTAATACAATTCTAAGAAAATAACTTTCTATGATTATCCTTAAAATTTCAGAGTATGACATTGAATATTAAACCAAGGAATTTTAAAATCATTTTTATGGTAAAAGGGTACAGAATTCTCAAAGTGGATCCTTGTAACCTTCTGTAGACCCATTTTTTTTTACATGAGAGAATAAGTGTGTTCACTTTCATCTTGCATACCTGAACTTCAGGACAGTGACTAAATCCTGATCTTGTTTATGGACCTAAATCTTAAGTAACTGAAATCTTTGGTGATATTCTGCATTTTCTCCCATGAAAACTGAAAGTAGAATTTAATTCCATTGTTATAAAAATAAATAATACCTTGGTATTACTCCTGAAAAGGTTGAAAATGTTCTATCTGATATCACTTCAGACTGAAAACTGTAAAATAAATAAGAAAATAAATGATAAATTAGACAAGTGAAAGCAAAGGGTAGGCAGCTAAATATTGTAAATAGACAGATAGACCAAGTTATTTATAAATTCCTTCTCAGAGGATTACTTCATTTATCTTTTGAGAGAGACTTTCTCATTGCAAGAGGTATTTCACTAAAAAATTAATTGTTTATTAAGAATTAATTAAATAGGTTAACATGGGACTATCTGATTAGGGAATATCAGTCTCAGTACTTTGAACTTGCAGGTGCTGCAGTGGTTGTAGTTAAGACATTATATTGGAGCTTTCCTTCATTGCAAAGGGTTGTGTCAGGAAAATCTTTAATATAAAAATAAAAAGCAGTTCATGCATAAAGCATGATGCCCTGAAGCATATTAGATCTGTTTATCTCTCTGTTTAAAACGAACGGTACCTGGTATAGTTTACATAACAAGGCAGGGATCAGTTTGATAAAGCATTTATATCACCTGGGGAACACGCTGGCTCATTTCCTCAACACCTTTCTGCATGACTTGTTCACCAGCAAGTAAAAAGCAAACAAAGTTTTAATAGGTCAAGAGCAGAGAACCTGCTTGTGTTAAAGACATTTGAGTTTGCCCTCTGACAAATAGCTCATGTTTCAAGCCCAGGTCTCTGCAGCCAATCACTGAATGATAATTATTGATTACATTTTTATGGACAAATCCTTAATTGCATTCAATCATTTTCAGCCTTAAAGTTTGGGGGTTTTTTGTTTGGTTTTTTTTTTAAGACAAATGAAAGCTTAGTGCTAGTGTGGTGCACATAAAATTATCTGGGGGAACCAAATAAAGGACCAAGATGGACTCTTGCCCCCAGATGCAGTGACAAAGCTCTAGTGACCTCATTAGAAACAGGATTTCACCTCACAACATTAACATTTTTGGCAAATACTACGGTATAAATCTGTGAGTTAACATTTGAAAACACTTTTTTAAACAAATGAATTTCAATTTAGTTTGCAATTAAAATCTGTTGTTAGACTAACAGATTTTTTTTGTCACTCTTCCATTTTGTTTAATGTAATCCAGGATATGAGTCACATTTGCTTGTTGTTTCTATATGTGAAGCAAATACTGTAGCTGCTGTTTCTGTCATAGCACATCTGCTCTGCTGAAAACTGCAAAATGATAGATAAACACATGGTCAGGAAAAGAAATAGATGAATAACATTTTGTATTATTTTTTCAGTGAACAGTAATCATCACTAAATTTCTTTGCAGTTCAAAGGCTATTTTTGTTAAGCGGACAAACGTGGTGCTTCCACGCAAGCTTTTGTAACTTTCTTATATTTTTAAGTACCCAAAAATATGTTTTCACCCAACTGGCACTTTCAGAACTTCGTGGTAAAAGAAATACTGTGTTCTTCAGTTGTCCCATAATGAAGGAAAATACTGTTCCGTGAAGAGAAGAATTATTATATTTTTCCTTTTTCAGAAAGTTCAACAGTGGAATACATCTTCCTTAGGGTATAATTAATAACAATTTGCAATGCTTTTATTCACAGATGCAATTCAGAGTATCCGTTCTCTGTATATAATGTGACAAAAATAAGCTGATATCACTTACAGGATGTGTATCTATCATCCCAGTGGACATAAATCAATGATTGAGCCATAGGTAAATAGATTAGACATGGCAATAGGAAGGGAAAAGAAACTGAAAAGAGAATCCACAAAAATGATTTTGCAAAGCTTGTCTTACGTTTTCATCAGAAACTAAACAAAATAATCTGACAAGGACAGAAATCAAGTCTTCTGGCAAATTCTTGCATTTACTTTTATCAAATAATGTAATACAGCACGTGACAGTAAAAATAATAATGTGTTGTCTAAGACCAGGATGGTAATACTATGGCTTTTGTTTGGACTTATCCAACCCCAGCAGCTTTCATGGTAGTTTCTGCATTTGCTCAGTGGTATTCAGTCACCCGGGCCCGTGCACCATTCAGTCCTTCCTCCCCACACACTGTACTTCCCTTTCAGACACAGGGAACCCAGGAGAGATGCCTAAATGGCAGCTCAGTTGTCTGTACAAAAGCAATGCCCATGTCTTTATGTGCTGTAGTGAAGTTGTTATGCGCAGAGTCTGGGGAATGTGCACCTTACACGTGCTTAGAGGGGTGTGTGTTTGGGCAGCTCTTGGCACTCTGAGGTGCTCTAGCAGAACCCAGGATTCTGGCTATTGATTGCAGTTAGCAAGATGCTTACCCTATACGCCTTTTTTTTTTTCTGTTTGTAAGAGTGTTTGTGACTGCTGACTTCTAGTGGCTGGCCCGCAGATGACATCAATCCTGGAACTGCTGCCCCTGTCAGGGATTCTCCTGTGGCTCAAGTGTCAAGGGATGTGTGTGGCACTGGACAAGAAAGACTTGGCTGTCTCCTCCAACACAATACTCTACTAATCCATGGATATGCTTGAGGCCTGTCAGTGGGACTGGGAAATTATACAAACAGGCCAAGCTTAGGCTGAAAATGGCAGACTAAAATTGTGTGCAATGCATGCTGCAATTATGTGATACAAAGCACACAGGGGAAAAAAATGTCAACAAATTACTTTGTTTCTCTTGCTTCTCATGTCACTCTGCCACTGTGCTTTAGGAGAATACAATATATTCCTCAAACACCTGCCCCAGTTGCCATTAAGGTTTCTACCCTGGTTTAGGCTTTTCTTGTTTCATGATGTTATCCCCGTATGACCTAAATTTTCTTGTGCTCAATCCAAAGATCTTTGGCATTATGGAAGCTTTGTGAAAAAAGGCCCATCATCATTCACAAAATTCAGCATAAACATAACGAGTTGTATCATGAAATATGTCTCTAAAGGAACTTTTTAAGACAGATTAGCTTATTATAATTGCATTATTAGGAATCTATTTCTTTACACTACATAAGGAGACTACACTGGCAAAGAAATATAATGTGTGCCTGTGTGCCTCAAGTCATAACACCTAAGTCCTTTTTAATGTCCTAAATAAGTGACCTAATTTTCTGAAATGGTGAGAACCAGTTTGTCTCTCACATGCTTTCCGTGACAGCTTCCAAATGCAATTTTAAAGCTGACTTGCAGGATCAGGTCCTGCTTTTGTCAAGTGAGGTGAGTTAAGGAAGCTGCGTATTTCTCTGAACTGCTCAGCTGTGAACTGTCAGAGTCAAATAAAACTGGGCAAGATAGACTAGGATTTCTGCATGAAAAAAAACAAAACCTGTGCCAGTGAAATTTAGATCAGCAGAATACAGTTTGCCATATTAGAATTCAGTCATGAATAAGCTCCAGAAATACTGCTCTAACAAAGAAAAAACCACATACTGTTCATAACAATAAGTGGTTAGGGCTTCACTTTTACACTTCACTGAAAGGAATGGTCTTCTAATTAAACAATTGTTCACAGAAATCACATTCCAAGAACTGAAGGAAAAGAAGTGGAAAACTCATGATTGTTCCTTTTTATATTTTAGTACTATGAACTGAAATATCGTTTATCACAAAACTAGTTTTTTCTTGAGTTCAGCCTGCTGTTTATAGTAAAAGAAATATACACATTAACATAAAGCTGTGAATCCAGTTTTAACTTCTTCCGATGTCATAAAGGCCCTTCATATTCAATAGATGAACCTTCTTAAATATCTAGCTCCCCCTTCAGCCCTTTCCTTTACTTAGATAGCTTGTTACGGTACCTGCAGTTGTGTCATTGGATCAAGGACTTCACAGCTCACACAATTCACATGTGCTATTGTAACCTTTTTGTGCTTGACCACAAAACTGATTCAATAGCTATAAAGTCAAATCATGCACAAAGCAAATGAAAATTTGTAACGTGTTTTATTTATCTGCACAGTTTTCAGGTTTACTTACTGGGTTCCGTTCCCAGTTTGCTCAGCAGGTCTGTTCTGCAGGAATCCTACTTGCTTTTAGTTTTTGTTACTGCATGATATGGCCTGAATTTACTGGTGTTTTTTCTGAAAAAAAAAGAGAGAGACTATATATCAAGTGGCTGTCATTCTTTGCATGAGGCTGTGCTGAGGTTGTTCACTGTAAGCCTACTTACAGTCTACTGCCTTTCTGATTCCATGGTTTTTCACCCTAGACTGTAGATAAACAGTTGATTTTTCTCCTCAGAATATTTTAGTGGTGTTTAACTTCTTGCTACTGTAAATAGTTCTTGTGTTGACTAACTGTTGCATTTAATTTTCACTTTTGTCAAACGAGAATTACATTCTGGCACCCACATGTTGTAGTCTGTCAAATCCCAACACTGGATGCATGTAGACTTCAGGAAGGAGCACTTACATTTTTTAGGTTGTTCTGAGACAGGATATAAGAAGAATAATAGTGTCCAGATTTGGTATATGGCTTGTCCTAAAAGTCTCAAAATAGAAGCTGAGAGCAAGCTCCTCTTCTAAAACTCTCTTGTAGTAAAAGTCTGTCACAATTCTTCTTTAACTTAGCACTTTACTTGGCTGCTCATTAAAGTCAGACCATTTAGGCAAGGTTAGGCTTCCTCTGAGCAGAGGGACCTGTATTTCCATACTCACAAAGGGCTGCAGCTTCTCTATGGCTCCTCAAGTCTGGGAGCCTCCTTTGAAGTCCGGGACAGGGAAGTGAAAGCATTACCCCAGGAACATGAATGGTGCCAGTGTTACAGCAGGAGTGAGGGATCCTTGACACAGCTAAAGCCCCTTAATTTTCCTTTATATATACATGGCTAAGCATCTCTTACTTCCCAAGTCACTTGTGCAGATGTGTAGGGGTTGTGCAGCCATTTTGACATTGTGTTACTCTTATACTAGTAAAAAGAGTACTGTATTCAGGCTCTTTGTCACTTAATAATGTTGTGGCATTTATGCCATAAATTCCTAACATGTGAGGTCTCTTTTGGGAGACCCCCATGAGCAATGTAGACCAAGGATGTTTGCCGTAAGTCTTCAATATTTCTGTAGGCATCATTATGTTCATCATGGGAGGTCCTATATAAATTAATCTGCAACATTGCTAATGTCAGTTTTCATGAACACATCTCTATGTTGTATAAACATCAGCTGATCCATTTGCATGAGTCACTTATCTTCTAACAAGTCACTTCGTGGTTCATGATTTTGCATCAAAAGTTAATCATTGTCTCATGGCTGCCAGTGTTCCGTAAAGTGGAGCTTCCTGGAGAACATTCAGGGAGTGCAGATGGATGTGACACTTAGGGCACTCAAGGTATCACTAGCAAAGGAAAAACAAATGAGCATTGCTTACATGTTCAGCATTACCTTTAGGAGGTCTACAGAGATTTTGGTCTCTGTTTACACTAATCTTACGTTAGTGACTGTCATATTACATTAGCAAATTTAATCTTTGTTAATGTGATAGAAAGTTGCTAATACAATGAGACTCATTATATTAACAACTTTTGCATCATGTTAGCAAAAGCAAAATTTGCTAACAGAATGTAAAAATTACCAATATGATGAGGTAATCATTATCATTATTCTAGCACCTGATTATATTAAGCAGCTACTAACATTTTGTATATGAAATCACTATTTGCACTGTGCTGGGATTCTCTGGGAGTATCTGGGGTGCCTAAGTAGGAAAAAACAAATATTTTTTTACAAAACCTTTTTGGAGATAAGGGTTTGCTTTTGTATTTTGATAGAAACGTCAATTAATCAAAGTCATTCTGAAATTAAATTTTTTGACCCAGAAAACTCTTTTCCGTAGAACAGTAAGCCATTTAATGATCTATGTTGTGACTAAGGCAGTAAGAGAGAACAAAGAGAGCATGGATCACTGTTGGTCCTATATCACCTTTTGGCTTTGAAAAGTAGTTTCACATTACAAGTCATATTTTACAGTATATAAGAATTTATGTAATATTTCATTAGAACATGTTAATTCACTCTTATGGTTTGTATTTTTTGTAGCAAGACATACATGTATTGTAGAACATATTTGCATATAAGATTCATGGTCTTCCCTAATTACCTCATAATTATTCATTAAAAATGTACCAAGATTAAATTAAAATTCTTATGATAATATTTTTAATATACAAAATATAATCTGACTGCAAAACTCTTTGCAATATGTAATATGCAACATCTCTGTTATAATTTCTTGGAAAACAGCCTCATAATTACTATTCCCTACAAAGCCTTAATTCTTATACAAGCTATGTAATAACAATCTTTTATCTTTAAAGATCATCTGTAGTGATTAAACAAATCAATTTAAACGTAGATTCTTCATAAAAAATCCCACAATGGTGATGGGCAAGCCTTGCACACTGCTTTTTCCCATGTAAGTAGTAGAGTGGGGAAAATGTAGAGAACGTGTCAAATATGTAATGTATATGCAGCAAAGGCAGACATCTTAGGCCAGCTGGAGGATGGAACTTCTCGATTCTGAAGAAATTGTCATAGAACCATAGAATGGGTTGGGTTGGAAGCGACCTTGAAAATCATCTAGTTCCAATCCCACTGCCATGGACAGGGATATCTTTGACTAGACTAAGTTGCTCACAGCCCCATCCAACTTGGCCTGAAACACTTTCAGGGATGAGGAATCCACCACTTCTCTGGGCAACCTGTTCCTCACCATTCTCATAGTAAAGAATTTCTTCCTCACATCTAATCTAAACATACTCTCAGTTTGAAGCCGTTACTCCATGTCCTGTCACTACATGCCCTCGCACAAGGTCTCTTTCTGACTTTCTTGTAGGCTTCCTTCAGGTACTGGGAAATTAGGTTACTCTGAAGCCTTCTCTTTCCTAGGCTGAACAATCCCAATTCTCTTAGCTTTTACCCATAGGAGAGATGCTCCATCACTCCAATCATCTTTGTGGCCTCCTCTGGACTCTCTCCAGCAGATCCATGTCCTTCCTGTGCTGGGAACCCCAGAGCTGGATGCAGCACTGCAGCTGGGGTCTCACCACAACAGAGCAGAGGGACAGAATCCCCTGCCTCTCCCTGCTGTCTTTTTAACAAGCCTGTGTTGATTTTCGGGGTTGCCCCAACCCAGGTGCAGCACCTTGCACTTGCTCTTGTTAAAACTCATGAGATTCCCATGGGCCCACTCCTCGAGCTGGTCCGGGTCCCTCTGGATGGCATCCCATCCTTCAAGTGTGTCAACCACACCACTCACCCTGATGTCAACTGCAAATTTGCTGTGAGGGTCCTCCCTTCATCTATGTCGTTAATGAAGATATTAAATAACATTGGTCCCAATACAGACCCATGAGGGACACCACTTGTCACTGATGTCCATCAGGATTCTGAGCCACTGACCACCAATTCCATGTCCACCTAACGGTCCACTCATCTAATCCATCTCTCTCCAACTTAGAGAGAATGGTTTTAGGAGGGAGCCTGTCAAAGGCTTTACAGAAGTGCAGATAAATGACATCTGTAGCCCTTCCCCTGTTCACTGACAGAGTCACTCCACCACACAGAAGGTCACAGGGTTGGTCAGGCAGGACTTGCCCTGGGTGAAGCCATACTGGCTGTCCTGAATCACCTCCCTGTCCTCCGTGTGCCTTAGCACAGCTTCTAGGAGGATCTGTTCCATGACCTTCCAAGGCACAGAGGTGAGGCTGACAGGACGGTAGTTCCCAGGGTCTTCATTTCTACCCTTTTTAAAGATGGGTGCATTATTTCCCTTTTTCCAGTCACCTGGGACTTCACCTGACTGACATGACTTTTCAAATCTCATGGAGAGTGGCTTGGCCACTACATCAGCCAATTCCCTCAGGACTGTGAAATGCATCTCATCATGTTCAATAGACTTACCTATGTTGAGGTTCATGGTCATGAGGGACTTTGCTCCCCCCATCTCCATCCTGCTGTCCGTTCACTCAAGATGTGTGGGAAGTGAGCTTGCCCTTGAAGACAGACAAAAAAGGTGTTGAGTACCTCAGCCTTCTCCTCATCTGTTATTACCAGTTTTCCAGCATTCTTTATCAGGGGAGTACACCTTCTTTGACCTTCCTTTTCTGGTTAATGTACCTGTAGAAGTTTTACCAAGGTGTTCACTTAATGTTAAGTCCTTGAATGGAGTGGTGATGACTTCATCTGAAAGTATTCGAATTTTTCAGTACTCAAAGAAGATAAGCACTGGCAAGAGGTTCACCACAGATCTCCTTAGCTTCAGAATTTACTCCAATCTTAATACAAATCAGCTTTATGTTGCTGTTTATAACTTCTAGATAAAGGTCATGAGAACTTATGTAATATATAAGTGAGTATTGAATATTTATCTAGCCCACTATCATATCATTTAGAGTAGCTGGTACTAAATACTTCCAAATCATGTGTAAAATCTTCAGTATGGTAACTGTGCCATGTAAGTTGAATTAGAATACTTGATATTCCATGTAAATTTTATTATTCATAGTGAAGTATGGTTATTCTAGTTAGCCTCAGAGATATTTAGTCCTTCTTTTGAAGTTCTTAGATAGATAGATAGATAATTGTATAGATTACATTTGTGTGGTGAAAATAATTTATTTCAATAATTCTGTGTTTATTAGTTCAAAATGTGTTTTCCCTTCAATTTATTGAAAATATCCTGTTCTTATTCTACCTTTTATGTATCATTCATTATTTTATGTATCTTTTGTCACATTTATCTGCTCTCAAAGCTAAATATATATAAACTCATTAATCTCTCTTCAGACGTCTTTCTACTTAAGTTTTTCTGTTTCCATTATTCTCTTTTTTAATAACAGATGACTAGAACTGAACACAATACCAAATTTAAAGTCTGGTCCACAAAGTTACATAATGGCATAGTAATATTTTCTTTATAAATTTATTAATTTTAATTTTTTTTTATTGTGTTCTAACGTCTCATTTAAGTCTTTAGCTACAACAGTCTCTACAGCGCAGGTGTTTTCACTGAGATATTTCCATTTCATTTTATTGCCTAATTAAAATTATTTAAAGCTCCTGAATATAGAGGAGTTTCTGTTTCTCCAAAAATGTGCTACATCTTGCCCTTGTTTGCGTGAAATTTCATCTGTTGCTCTGCTGTTCAATTGTCTGCTCTGATTGCTGTTTAGGTCCTTCTCATGTTCCTCCTGATCTTCTTTTGATGTAATAGCTGCATTTTTATGTGTTTTGACACTGACACTCACCACTGAAGTTAAACACATAGCACATGGGAAGTCTGCAGATGCTTCCCACTGAATTACTCTAGGTTAGATATGCATTTAGCATGAATGGCTAGAATGTTGAAACTGTCTCATACGAGGAGAAGTTAATAACCCAGACAGACCAAAACCACATTCCTGTGCCTCACTCTTTCCCCCTTTTTCAGTACTGCATCTGAGGTAGAACATAGATCATTTCTGTGGAGAGAGAAGCTGTCTTTTATTTGTTCATAAGGCTATGGTGTCCTGTGAATTGGATGGGAATGTCCTAAATACCTGACAATAGAAGGAAATAAAACACTGGGGGAAAAAATAGATGTAAAAACTAGATGTAAAAACTAGAATGGGGGGAAAAATGTAACGTGCTGGAATTGGTACCAGAGAGGGAAAACAAGCATTTGTGTGAACCATGACACGGGTACCATTCCTGGGCTTAGGCACAAAGTGAAAAATATCATTATGGAAGTATTTTATGTACTTCCCTAAACACAAAGAAATATGCAAAGACGGATATATTTATATATGAACATATAATCAAAGGTCATATCCAGCTTTACTTAAAGCTTACCAGTCATATATAGTATATTTCTTTCTAATTCACTTTGGTTAGTATAAGCCTGTACATTTTATTGTCTTGGCACTATAATAAAGCAACTAACCTAGTTAAAATACATATCTTTATCTGTGGAAAGTACTGCATGTGAATATGCTTTTCAAATTTCAAATTTAAATCATCTGCAGTGATGCTCTTCAAGGACGGAAGGGCTAGCTGGCACATGGGTGGGAGAAGAGTTGCTCATTAGGGAAGGTTTGTTATGTGGTAACGTATAATTAAGGTAATGGTCACAGCTTGTGTGACAGCAAACACTCTGGCAGTTGTTTGATTGCTGTCTGGGTCAGGAGATGAGTGTTTTCTACAAGATGTATCCACATTAGTGTGTTAGTGGACAGGTTAGAAAGCAAATTACAGCTGCCTTTCTTAGGCATATTACTGTTGAGGCTCATTGTTTTGGGTTTTTTACTGTACATCAGCAATATATAGCTTCTGAAGACTGCATGTGACAGGTTAGGCATTTTATCCTTTGAGTAAACAGTAATCATGGTGTGAAGAAAGCGGGGCATTGGAGATTTTTCCCATTCTTTGAGATTTCCATTCTTCCTTTCTAGTTTGCTCCAAGGGCTCTTTGGGGATACATATATTAAGCCCTTTAAATAGTTCATAATAAATCTTTGTCTCGGGTTGATTCTGACAGTTTTTTAAAGAGTCTTTTAAGAGACAATCCTCAATCATTTGCTAATCCATGGGGTGATCTTCAGACTTGGAGAAAAAAGAAACAGTTCAAGCTCCAGGATTGTGAAGATAAAATGTAGAAAAATTTTAACTCAGAAAAACTCAGAAAATACTGTACCATGAAAATTTCACCAATCATACCATGTTCTGCCCGTGCCTAAATGCTCATTCTCCAAGTTACTCAGTTTGCAAACACTGGAGGAAGAAAAATGGATTACCGAAAGGAAGAACAATTTTTATTGATCACCTTATTCCTATTATCATGGGTCTGGCCTTGTTTTGCTTAGCACTTGAATTGAAGAGGCATTATGGGGGAAAAAGTCATTGTTCCCATTGTTAAAATAAAGCCAAAAAATACTCCAGAATTCTGTTCTGTTGTTTACCATTCAAGCCTTGTAATAAATATGCCAAAATATCTGCAGTGTGGGCTGATTTTTTAACGTGCTGTTTCCTGTATTATATGACAGGTTCTGATTATGTCTGTCAAAAGTCTTCTTAATTCCACAGTGCAAAATAAATAGATAAAGGCAGAAAATATAATAAAAGTAACATGTCCAGTCCTCTTGACATTTGTTTTACTAAATAATTTGAATGAATACTTTTTTAAGAATAATGCATGGCTGCAGCCCATAGAAACTACCCCTAGGGCTTTTTTCTTCAGCAGCCTCAAGTCTGTCATTTTTGGAGATACTTGTTCTCAACTCTTTTTGAATTTCAATGGCATAGAACTTGTCATTGTTTTCAGCTTTTTTATAAATTCTGCATAAGCAAAGAAATCTATAAGTGCTAGTTTATCTGTATAAGAACTCTCCTGGTGTATCTTAGGAATATTGTTGCCATATTTTAATTTAATAGGTTGCCCTGAGGAGAAAATACTGTAACAGGAGTAAGGAAGCACTTCTAATAAGAGACAAAGTCGTAGAGAAACCTGGGCAGTTGGGTCTCTCACCCTTTCTTCAGCCAGGAATGTGTGTTGGAGGTGAGTGCTGCTGCTGAAAGCACTGCTAGCTGAGCAGTACATCCCAACAGCATCAGCTACCTGCTATGCCAGCTGTGCTAGCAAATCCCTCAGAAGCTGCAGGATTAGGAGCCTATCTGATTCATCTTAGCCTGGACCAGGTCACAGAGTGTTTAAGTGACAGATGAGAAGGGACAGTTGCACAGAGAATCTTGTGATGATGGAAGTGTTAACAGCATTCTGAAATACATTTGGATGCATAGTGTTGAGGACATAAGTATTTTCAAGTTTAAGTAATAGTTATATTTATGGGATATTTATATTTACTTGAGGACATAAGTATTTTCATGTTTAAGTAAAAGTTATATATACTTTGCAAAACAAGTGCTACTTGTTTTGCAAAGTATGAGAAGGGCTATGTTTCTTCATTGGTTCCATTAATCTTTTTATTGAAAAATACCAGTGTTAGTTAAACCTGGTTTTGAGAGGGATAAGTACATTCTGAGTATGCAAAATTATGTTTTCTTACAATTTAAAAGTGTCACTTGACTGAATTATGAAGCCATGACGTGGTGCTTAGCACCGTACCTATTGCCTCTGAGTGTCCAGTGGTTAAGTTATCTGTAAGCAAAACATTCTTCTAGACAGTTATACATATTTTCCCTTGACAACATATGGTGTGTAACTCCAACTTGCCTGTTTGAGTTTTTATCATTGGACCGTTCTCAGTTGGCTAAAAATTTGTTTTATTAAGAAAATTATATCTTGCTTTCCATGCCTCAAAATATTTATAGAGTACTAGTTTGCATTTGACACACCAATATGAGTTCAGATAATGTTTAAACTTGGAAAGTGGAAGAGTTTGATAGTTCCAATATGATTGAAATCCAAAGAAGAGCATGGAAACCTCTTTGCAGGGTTAAGTAGCTGTTCGCTGTTAGCAAAGATGAACCCAGATACTTGCTATGTCTGAAAACTAAAAGAGGTCAAATGGTGCCACAGTCTTACCACCCTCTTTTTTCTCTGTTTTCAGTATGTGAACAGAAAATGGTAGGCCAGGTGGCCCTCTCTGTTTATTGCTCCTAAGCCAGTAAGCATTCGCCATTAGTAATGATCAGTCTGTGTTTGCACATGTGCCCTTGCATGGTTTAAACATATGCCCAGTAGCTACATACTTTTCTAGACAGGTTATTCAACAAGGTTACACAATTTTGCAAAGTGATTTTTTTGTCGGGATTCTATATGCATTGATGTAACAATCCAGTAGATGCTAGCAACCAGTTACTGCCCCTCGGTTAGGCTGCATGGAAGATTCATGTATATAAAATAGTGTATTAAAGTAAACTTACAAAAGCAAAGAGCAATCATTGCAAATGTAATTTTTTCTTCCTCTTTGGGATTCTAATTTTAAAAGCATTAAAGAAGACAGCTGCTCATGCTGTGATATGCGCTAAACAGCCTGAAGGATGGAAAAAAATATATTTGTAGCTCATAATAACTATTGACCTTTCTGATATACAGTGTTCTCTGTGTTAGCTATTCTGTTCTATCAACAGTGAAGATTGAACATGACTTTTTAATAGAAAACATGGGGTTTCAAGCTGCTTTCACAAAGGTGTTTATGTATTGTTATTTTGTATTGTAGTACAAAGACTAAGTCCTGATGCCCTTTGTCTGACATCATGTTTGTCATAAAAAAGCCCCACTGTTACTGACTGTTTCATATGAGGAATTGGCTCATAACCATTTTATAGTCGTGATAAAAGCATTGCTCCACTAGATCCAGAACACAGGTATTGAAAATAGAATCCCCCAAATATCCCAGCAGCACAAAAGGTATTTTCTGAAGAAATAGATTCCTCAAGTGACTATATTTTCAGGGAATTCCACTAAGACTTCAAACACTCACTTTTTGTATTCATACTGCTGTTCCTTGGTATGCTCAGGCTGCTGCATAATGGCTTGTGCTGGATGTCGTGCTCTCAAAGAGTATCTTTATGATGCTCCTTTTTTTTCTCTTGAACTTTCCTACTGCTTAGTTGCTGAGTACAGACACATCCACTAGTAGCAGCTTGACTGTGGCACTTGTGTACGCTTCCCCAGAGTGGGATCATCCAAACATCAACTTTGCAGCATGAGGTAACTCAGCTGTCTCCTTTCCCTCAGGGAAAAGCTTCACCAAAAAGCACCTCCCATTTGGCATATGAAAATCTGGAAAGCAACCTCTTTATTGTGCTTTTTAAGCCCAAGCTGGCTGGCAATATTAAGCAACATCAGAAGGGACTTTTTAATGTTTGTTGGAGGTGTTTTTATGCCATGTGCTGGGAAGGAACTTTAGTGGGCCATTATTGGCAGCTCTAAACCACAGTTATTTTCACAGCTATGCTCTGCAGTGTCAGTTAATGATTCACAAGTTACTAGGCAAGAGCAGAAAACTAGCAAGAAAGAAAAAAATACCCTCAGTTGATCCTCCTAGCACAGGAAAGAGGGGGAACAACATCAGCATTTAATGACAGTTTTGTGCTGAAACAAAATGCTCAAAATTGTTTATAAGAAGCTGCTCAGTAAGGATAATGATCATTTAGGTTGTGGAAACCAGCCAAATCTCAATGGAAATTAAACATCTAGTCGTCTATTCCTCACAGGACCATAAAGCCCTTGGGGAATTCAGTGAAGTTTTTACCCTCAAAAATAATCAGTGTCCTTTTTTTCCTTTGTTGTTTTCTCATTTTTCAGTTTCTTTTCTCAATAAACATTCCTTAACAGAGGATAGATGCACTCTTGTTTATGATACTACTCTCTCCTAATATCAGGACCTCTCCCATCAATTGGCTGTGTCCTGTTTCAAACTTTGTTAGAATTGCTGCAAAGTAAACAGTAAGGAAATTATACCACTGTGTTAATTTTCTTTGGGACTTTCACTGAACCTTGAAAATGTATGAGTGTTGTTGACCTCATATGAAAACAAGTCAGCAGGTTGGGCCAGATTATTTATTCGATTGCTTAAAATAAATTAACCTTACATGTAAAAGTGCAGAGGGAAGTTTGAGCTTAATATGCAGGATGGTTTATGTACCTCTCACTCACAAGATCATAATAGCTCTTGAAGAGTTGCTCTGGTCCATTGGATGAGCATGGGTACATTTGTGAGTGTTTAGATAATGGATTGAAGCCCAGTAGACTGTAACATTTCCAAACTCTTTTCAGAGTTAAAGTTTCCTACCATGATTAGTTCTGTTAATAACAAACCTTTATTATGTTGTTTTTAAACAGACAGAAAAGCTCTGTGTCTTTCATAGATCACTGAGATACCAAAATTTATTGTAAAATCTGTCTTTCAATGTTATAGTGTAACAAAAATCTTATTCATAGCTTCATCCTGGCAATACTTTATTTATAGCTCTGTCCTGGCTCTTAACTCATTCTTTATTTTACCAGATATAGAAAGAGTTCTGTGAGATAAAGTTTACATGGGAGGTAAATTGCATATGTTGGGAATTAATAGCCTGATAAGACATTTCTAGACTAGAAGAAGAAGAAATAGAAGGAGATGCACAAGAAGGAAAGCTTTGAGGCATTAAATAAAGTAATACTTGACCCTATCCTGGGCTGCATCCAAAGCAGCGTGGCCAGCAGAGCAAGGGAGGGGATTCTACCCCTCTACTCCACTCTCATGAGACCTCACCCACAGTACTTCATCCAGCTCTGGGGTCCTCAGCACGGGAAGGACATGGACCTTTATGACAGTCCGGAGGAGGGCCACAAGATGATTAGGGGGATGGAACACCTTTCATACTAGGAAAGGCTGAGAGAATTCCATTGTTCAGCCTGAAGATGAGAAGGCTCTGACGAGAACTAAAAGCAGCCTTCCAGTAGCTAAACAGAGCTACAAGAAAGCTGGAGAGGGAGCTTTTACAAGGGCATATAGTTACAGGACAAGGGGGTATGGTCATAAGCTGAAGGAGATTTGATTTAGATTAGATATGAGGAAAAAATTCTTTACTATGAGAAAGGTGGACACTGTTTGCTTAAGAAGTTGTGAATGCCCCGTCCCTGGGAAGTGTTCTAGGCCAGGTTGGATGGGCTCTGAGCAACCTGTCTAGTGGAAGGTATCCCTGCCCATGGCGGCGGGGTGGGAACTGGATAATCTTTAAGGTCCCTTCAAAACCAAACCATTTTATGATTCTATGATTATTAGTCCAATAAGGGTAGTTCAGATTACTTTGTTTCTGCAAGGATAACAGAACATTCAAAAATTTCTCAGATAATACTAAGGAATGCCTGCCGATGAGTTTTTACTTTAGTGTCTCCTACACAAGTACAGTCAGTATATGGCTGTAGTCGAATTAAAAAGCAAACAGGGTAAGCTCATTATGTGTAATACTACAGGATAACTTTCCAAAGTATGGTTTATTTCTCTGCAGATCCAGCCATTTTTGTGCCCAAACTACAGTATGCATGTAGTAGCGTTTGCACTTGTAAAATCTGCAAACTAAGCATTAACAGATAAATATAGTTTGCACATTAAAATTGTGGTGATTGTGTATGTATGGTAGTTGTGTGAAACTATAACTTATTTTGCCAGTAACTGCATGTACAATTCTGCTTATCCATTGGTAAAACAGAATTAAGTTCTCTTAGAGAATTCTGGTTTACTTTTGCCTGTGGTTAATATTAAGTCTGGTGTATTTTGGGGAACAGTAGAAGCACATTTCAGAGGTTAGTATAACCACATACACCAGACCAAATGTAGTCATGTGCAACTAAAGCCCTAAACAACTGCCCACAAAGGATGGTAACAATTTTAAAATAATAATCAGGAACTTGATCCAAGTCTTTCTGCAGTATTCCTACTTTCTTAAATGGGACCAAGCTCTAGTGGCTTAAGTTTTCCAAAGATAGGGAACCTGTGCTACTTGGGAGACATCTGGCGTCCATCAACTTCTCCAGAAAGACTTGGGAATTCTGGAGGTTCTGTCTGAAACTGCCGTTCTTGTACATGTCTCAGACATTGTGGGGCAGCTCACAAGGGTGCTGTAGACTGGTGTGTGGGCAATTAAACCTTCGGTCACAGAATTCATCCCTTAAATGAAGGAACTGTTCTTCTTAATGAATTGTTTGTCCCGTTAAACTTTATATAGTTAAGTACTAGGTTTTTCACTACTTCTTTTGGAGGCAATTTTCAACAAATAAAAATTTGGGATTAACTATGCAAATTAAAAATATTAACTACACTATGTTGTGGCCAAACAGTTCAAGTCAACAGATTCCTGTGTAATATCCAAGTTCTTGTAAATCCAGAGTGTATAAAGCAGATCAGATATTAAACATGTTCTCCCACTTTCTTGGCAGTTGTAACTAAATTCACTGCTACTTCACTGGCTTTTGTTTTGCCTGAACACATGGATTTTTATCACATTAAAAAAACTTTTATATACCCAAGTTAGTCTCTTGTTCTCCCAGTTTCAAATATCTAAGCTTAACAGCGTGCACCGTTACATGTGGGCCACAGCCTGGTAATTACAGTGATTATAAAAATAATCATATCTCTAGATGTAAATATATATTATATATTCTTTAAAAATTGTGACAAAAAATGAAATAAATATATTACATTTAAGGCTTCAAGGTCAAATTATTTGCAAAAAATTAAGGATTTTACATAAGACAACCTAAGTGCAGCTGAGGTGCCAGGTCACACCATTAGTTGTTGGATCTGGAAAATCTGGAGAGATAAGAGTGGGGAAAAAAACCAATGAATAAAAAAACATTAAAAGATCTAGTTTTCAACAGAAGTCTGATAGCATTTAAAGTTTATATGCCTTTGAATTTCTAATAGGCTTATAGGTCATGAAAAGTGAATTGTCTTTATCTTGGAGGTAGGGTGACAAAAAAGAACAGTTTATTATCTTGTCTGAAAACATTACCTAGATATAAATTCTTTATAGGAAGTCATTCTTCTTTCCATTTCTTTTGAAAGAGCTGCCCCGAATCTTCCCCTTTTGAGTGATGCCTTATCCAGATCCCAGCATTATTCCCCCTATGTAAAGGAAAGAATGGAACTAAGTCACCTAAAGTCTGGGTCCAATTCTTTACTTCTTCAGCTTTTCAGTAAATAGCGAAACAGAAATTTTACAAGTCTTACCCAGCCACATACAAGTACCATGAATTTTGGATTAAAATCTGGTTATTCAGGAATTCAAGTTCCTGTTTATAACTGGCACAGCTTACAGCAAAAATATTATTCCTCCTTTTAGAAACAATATTGCTTTGGAAGAATGAATGAGCCTCTGCCACCCACAGTGTTAAATAAATAATTCACGTAGTCCTTGATTTTGCAAGATGCTGAGCACACTGGTGAGACCAAGAGAGCATCTATAGAATTTGCTAGCTCTGTGCTTGTTAGTTGGTCTCCAGGCAGGCTGCCAGTCTCCATAAATAGGCCTAAGTGGTTCATCCAAATAGTCCAGGAATCTTCAGCAGTTTCCTAGAACAAATTTTAGCTTCCAGTATTTGCCCATGTTCAGCCTGCAATCAGTCTGAACCCACTTCACTTAAAACCATTCTTTTGCACAATTGCTAAGTATAGCAACTTGCACTTATTGGAAATAGATTGTCTTAACTTGTAGCTTTTGAATTTTATTTGTTGGGCTAGTAGTTGTGAAAATCTATATTTTAGTTTATAAAATGATCAAATTTAGCTGTAAGATACTGAGAGAGAATGATCTTGGCAAATAGTGATTTTTTGAGAGTCACTTTTCTGATTAAAGACACTTAAGTATTCAAGGTTAAATTTTCTTAGTCTTTTAATGCCTGGTTATGGACAACATACTGCACAGAAAAAACAGAAACATTCAAAAACTGCATCTAGTCCAACTGAAAATGATAGATATATATTACCTAACTATTCATTTGAACATAATGATTCTCAGTTCCCTATGCAAAGGTTTATAAGACTTTAAGAAAATGTGAGAAGAGGTTTGCAAGTGTAGAAGATAACAGGAAAAGAGCTCCTTTTTTCTTACTGTTTTGTATGTTCTCTTATTTTGTTTCTCTTTTAAGAGCTGGCTGTATAGTTGTTGTTTGAGAATGTCTCTTTAAAGATGTATGGACATCTGTTTTCAAGGAAGTGAAATGAAAGCCAGGTGAAAGCTTCCTAAAATGCTACAAAATCCAGAAAATCCCTTGTGTTAAACCATAAGGGGTTTTTTCCCACCAATCTCCTCAAATTCCTTGTGGGTGTTTGGTTTTCCCTCTATAATTTCCAGTCTACCTATGAATGAGAAGCCTATCTTTTCTCTTTTTGGCATGAAAAAATGCATTTTTCTCTTCTCAATTATTTTTAATGCTTGTCAAGAAAAAACCCCAGAAGTTGGTGAACATTATTCAGCCTACTGTGGCAGTTTTTTGTTATTTAAGACATAAATCAAATGTGGAACTTCTTTTTTCCTGGGGGACAGATTGTTTATCTGAATTTGACTGTGCTTGCGAATCACTCATAGGGACAGTACTTGTGCTGTTGCTGTGCAAGAGCAATTATTTGCATTGGTTTACATTGTTTTGCTCTATAGCATTAAAGTAGTCAGCCTGCATACAGGTGTACAGTACCTCTGCAGATCCCTTCAGAATTAGAGCCATGGACCTCAGTCCTCCAAATAGCTACGGGCATGTTTATGTCCCATCAGAGGAATCAGAAGAATTCTTCCAGCATGTGAAGTTAAACTGTGCATGACTGGTTTGTGGGGTCTGGGGCCAAGATTATGCCCAAGGCAAAGTCCAGTGAAGGATCAGAGATACAAGGTGTGTTCACAAAGAAATGTTTAGAATCACAGAAGTTCACAGAATCACAGAATATTCTGAATTGGAAGGGACCCACTAGGATCATCAAGTCCAACTCCTTAGTGAATGGCCCACACAAGGATTGAACCCACAAACTTGGTGTTAGTAGCACCATGCTCTGACCAATTGAGCTAATCTCAGTAAGTTAAGAAGATAACAAAGTAGTTTTGTGAATCAGCTGCTGTTTCATACTATCTTCTCGTTTGCCTCTGTGGCTCTTACTCAACCTTTTTAACATTTGTGACACTTCCGTATGGGTATGGAAGTGGATTGCAGCTTCGCTCCCTTTGAAATGGAAAATGCATTCCTTGTGTCTAGAAATCTCATCCTGCATTATCAGTTTTGGGAGTGGAAAGAGAAGAGGTTTATTCCTTCAGTAGTATCTGCTGAAGATGTTTAAGGGCACACAAAGACAAGTGCTTTCCCAACAGAGTACACAATTATCTGCTTTGCAAAGACAACCCAGACTTACTTTTTATACTTCTAAGCCTGACAGTGTAAAATACTTTCATTCACATGCAGTAAGCATTGACTTTTATCACATAATTAGCATTCTAAACTCACAGTTTCAGAAGTTTATAACTCAACAGTAGGTTTAAACTCAGTAAATTCAAGCCAGAAGCCTTATTTTTCAGTGTAAAATACGTCTTTCGTTTCTACAGTATCAAGCCAAGTGGACCTTGTTTATTTCAGGGGTTTTTTTAAGGTTTTAGATTAAAAAAAAATCAAAAATTAATTGCTAGAGTTTCATTCTGGTACTCCTCAAGTTACAAGTCTCCTTTGACATAATTGAAATAAAACTGAAGAGGTTTGGTGATAGACATTTAAAACCAACTCCTGAGAACTCATAATGTTCCATATTCCATATATTCCTGTGCAAATCTCAGTGACATCGATGGATCCGTTCTATACACATCCTATTTTTAAAATCTTGCATGCATAATCACTGTCAGCATTGTTACAATATCTACTGTGAGTGGGTGCAACTCTGAATGCAGATTTGCACTATCAACCCTAATGGTTCTCTCTTGAGAGAAATTCAAAATGCTGTTCATAAGGTGTTTGGGACTTTTAGGTAACTAATCCCATCTCACACATACACTCTCAGATACTTTTTGTTAAAGAAAATCAAACACTTCAGAATACATATTTATATGACAAACACTGTTCCAGTCTGTTGGATAAATTATGTGCATTTTATAGCATTCACTTACAGAGATGTATAGGTTTGTACATAGTATAATAACAGCAAAATGATGTTACTCTTATGGTATATGATTAAATGAGCCCAAAAAATGCCAATGCCAAGTACACTTTACTGTATGTCAGGTGTTATCCTTACTTTCATTTAACTGTGTATGAAGAGAAATTTTAATTTCAGTTTTTTTGGGAATGGTGCATACGTATTACAGCCTGATCTTTTTTCGAGCATAAGATGTTGTGTGTTTAATTAACATTACTTCTGTATGTTTAGGTAATTACCATTAGAACACAAGAGGACTTATTGTACTTATTGCCTGTGCTAGAGCATAATGTGCTGGACTACAACAACTACACTTGTTAAGCTGATTTTAGCATTTCTTCACACAGCAGGAAGCACCCATGCTGTGGTTTCTTAATGTACTCCTTAACTGCTGCACTGTACTGTACAATAAAAATAATAATTAATTATGATCCTCATCTTACCAGTACTGCTGCTATCCGGGTGACTTTGGCTGCTCTTTCAGGGTTTCACTGTCCCGTACCCTGAAACATATCTTTCCCTTCAGAGTTTTATTTCTTATGTGATATTGCTGAGCAGAGCTGAATTTTTTGAAGACAGGTTTGTTGCATGGATTGTGATGGCTTCACATTTGTTCAGGTCTCCAAGGACCAGCACCAATAAATGTGAAAGAGACAACAGCAGAATGGCATACTTTCCCATTTCCACCAGAATGAAAAAAATACTCTAAATTAAGTCTAACCTTAAATGTATAATCTGTCCTTGGGAGAAAAAAAAAAAAAAAAAGGATATAGCATCTTCAAGCTCTTGGCATCCCTTACGAGAAAAAATTGGTTCTAAGGGTCTCTGATCTTGTGTTTTAGTAAAATAGAACTGCACGGCTGACTGACAGTTCTGATCTAAAGCATTTACGTTTAAGTTTTGATCTCTCTGCTTTTGATTAAAACTAATGAGCTCATTTAATTCAAAATGGGAATCTCTGATAAGAGAAATAAGGTTGATGTGATTGGATTAGAGGGGCAAATTAAACTCTTAGAGCAGAAGTTTGTGCTTATATAGTGTATTAAAAAGCTGTTGGCGTATTATGGTGTGTTAGATGATGAGAAAAATTTCATAGTAATTCATATTTAATCAGAAGAAATGAAAGTACTAAATATAACATGGCTCTGCTTTTCCCTCGAGTGATAAAGAGCTGTACATTTAAAATGACATCGAATTCATGCTCTCTAAAACAAAAAAATCTTAAGAGACATACTAAAGAAAGGGGCACTGTTGTCAGTTATCACAATAGAGCTGAAATGTCACAAACACAAGACAAGTTGACCACATTAAATCAAGGACAATTCAATATAATCCTTAGCTCACAAACAAGTTTTTGCATTTCTGTTGACTGCATAACAAATGCATTTTAAATACTTAAACACTTTCTACTAGTAGTTTGTATGGTTCTCCTAAACAATAGAAGTATAATTGCAAAATATTTTTTCCTTGTTAATTCCTCAGTGAAACTGAAATGTCATTTATCTCCAATAATGTTTGTTTATTTTAAGCTGTTCCAGAATTTTCCCTTTAACGGTATTTTGGGGATAAGTTGTTTATCAGGGCTAAAAAATAGCAGTTGTAAAGATTGTATACGGAATACCTCAGTGCTGATGCTATTTTATCATGGTTTATACTAAGAGTCTTAAGTATTTTAGGTGGCTGCAGTTAAGGGAGTGAGAAGAGCAGGTGAGAGGTATACTTAGTTATGAGCAAGTATTATCCATTCAGATGGACTAAAAAGATATTTTATTAATGACTAATTAATCACCAATAATTGATGATATGATGACAGTAATATGTGTCATTTGCTTGAGAATTTTTGCCTTCAGGTTGCTTAATGCTTTATTGACGATAAAGGCCCTAATTTCCCCTCAGTAATGCAGAAACCAAGGCTCGCAAATCCAGCAGTGACTCACCCTAGGTATCACTGCAGTTGAGGAGTAGAGACTAGGGAGTAAAAGTCTGCAGAATTCGCAGCCTATTTCAGGAGAGAATTGCTACCTCGGTGAGACTTTGCCTTTTACAAAATACTGAAGAACAGTTTTTAAAACAATGTCGTACACTCTAGTGACATACCCTCCAACTCCAGTCATAACTAAATTGTGCAAGAAAGAGTTAATGAGACAAATCTCTGTTAAAAATTCTATGGGAAAAATAACTTGAAAATGAGACATACTGAGTATATGTATATTTTTGTAATTTTTTTTTTTTGCTAAATAAACATTTTCTAAATGAGGTAAATTGATTACAACACTCTTAGCATCCATCAGTCATTTATTTTTAGTGACTTCAAGGATTGCACCTGAAAAATAGCTTAGAGGGGATGTATAAAATCTAAATTATGTGTGTATGTATTTTTTCTATTCCCTAGTGGAATCTACAAACCCCAGTTTACTAACCACTGACAACACTCTAGAGCGCTCTTTTTTCATCCGAATGAAATCTACACTGACCAAGCGAGGAGTGCACATCAAATCGTCAGGATACAAGGTAAGGGTTGCACTGCAGCATGAAATATTGACATATTGAAATTGTTCATTCATGTTCCAGGAACACCTTAATAGACAGAGAAAGGAGATATTTCACATTTGCATATGTCTCATTCCTTTTGTTAAAGAATCATTAATACGTATTTCCAGCCTGAGGTTTGGCTGTTGTACTACACCTCCATTAAATTGATCGTTACTATGATAAACATTGATGATAGCAGCATTATAGCCTTCAAAAGAGCAACACTTCCAAAGTAAAGGTATCTTTTACCAAAGAAGGTGAGTCAGAGTAACATCACTTTTCCCACAGTGGAAAATTACTGCTCATTTTGTTAGACTGTTAGTCATCTTTGGGTTATGTTTTTCCCAGAGAGGTAGGATTTCTTCATGCAGGCAGTATGCTATTTCATTTTGCTGCCATTCCAGCTGGAGGAAACAAAAAGCCACAATGAGTACTTTTCCACCATTTTTCTTTCATTGTCTGAGGGGCATCTGCTGCTGGGGATCATATTTGCTGGATTTCAGACTCTTTTAAGATATGAAAGTCTCTTGTTCCTTATCAGCAGTAATCTCATTTTTCTTCAGTCATATATCGCTCATAGTGCCTGTAGCTATCACTGGCTTTGCAGTATACTAAAACTAGAAGGAATAGCACATTTTTAACATTGTCAACTTGTGGAATGAAATATGTCATCCATTAAGTTTTATACAAGATAAAAGAGTGGTGCAAGAAAGTAAGTCTGAGAATGTGTGAGTATTTAAAGAAGTTGCTTGTCAATGTTCATTTAAAAGCTTTCACAACCGTTCTGTTTCAGTTTTTAGTGAAAGATTTAGAGAAGCTTTAAAGTAAAATTCCCCAACTCAATTTTCCCAAAAAATTCTCTGAGAATATAGCATTGTGGTAGCTACCAGAGAAGTAGAAGTCTAGCAGAAATGTCTTCTTTGCAAGCAAGTGACTGAGAGTCCTTCTCTTGGATGGTTTCTGCATCAAGATGATTAAAGTAGTTGCTAGTAGAAGTTTTAAGTCCAAAGCAGCAGTTTCTTAAGACACCACAAGTTTTGATCTGTGTGCTGTTTAGTTGTCAACACCTGAAAGAATGCACTGAGTACTTGTTCATGCTTACAAGTCTGGGGAGGTGTCAACACCAGGAAGTGTACTGACACTGAAGTGTCTTAGGAGGAAGAAGGAGAATGAATGAGTGAATGAATGAATGAATGAATGAATGAATGGATTTGGCAGATCATGAAGTCACAGAATGGTTTGGGTTGGAAGGGATCTTAAAGATCATCTAGTTCCAACCTCCCTAGCATGAGCAGGGACACCTTCCACTACACCATGTTGCTCACTGCCCCGTCGACCTGGCCCTGAACAATTTCAGGGATGGGATATCCACCACTTCTCTGGACAGTCTGTTCCACTGTCTCATCTGCCTCACAATAAAGTATTTCTTCCTCATATATAATCTAAACCTACCATCTTTCAGTTTGAGGTCATTCCCACTTGTCCTATCACTACATACCCTTGTAAAAAGTCCCTCTCCAGCTTTTCTGTAGGTCTCCTTTAGGTACAGGAAGACTGCTATAAATTCACCTTGAAGTCTTCTCTTCTCCAGGCTCAACAACCCCAGTTCTTTCAGCCTTTCTACCAACCTCATAGGAAAGATATTCCATCCCTCTAAACATCTTCATGGCCCTACTCTGGTCTGTGCCCTTGCTGTGTTGGGGGCCCCAGAGCTGGAAGCAGCATTCCAGGTGGAGATCTCACCAGAAGGGAGTAGAGGAGGAGAGTCACCTCCCTTGCCCTGCTGGCCACATTTCTTTGGATGCAGCCCAGGACCCAATTGGCTCTCTGGGCTGCCAGTGCACCTTGCCAGGTCATGTCCAGCCTCTCATCCCCCAGCATCCCAAAGTCCTTCTCCTCAGGGCTGCTCTTAATCCATTCTCCACCCAGCCTGTATCTGTGCTTAGGATTGCCCTGACCCAGGGACCTTGCACTTGTCCTTGTTGAACTTCAGGAGGTCCACACAGGCCCGTTTCTCAAGTCTGTCAGGTCTCTCAGTTCCCCCCAGAATGTGAACAGCACCACACTGCTTTTTCAGGTCATTGAAGTGAAACTAATTCTCATGATTAGGCACGGTCCACCTAGGCTAGGCCAAAGTTACATTGATAGAGAACTTGCTTTGCTGGATGTTTTTGATGCAGTAATAATGGGTAAACATAGGGAATTTGTCTGTGGATCTTGTAGTCTCACATTTTTTGCCAGATGTAGGTAGGAACAAAAGGAAGACGTATGAGTGATTCTGTCATTCTCTCTCTTGGACTCCTGACAATCTAATGTTAGTCCAACATCAGAATAGGACATATAGGCTGCCTTCACAAGGTGGGATTTTTACTCATTACGATACAATTTTTGAAATTCACAGTAGACCCTTGACTCAAAAGACATGGTAATATCTATCATATAAATACAATTTATATTTCTCTTAGAACAGCTAATGCCTCATGGAAGCATTTAAAGCCATAACTGAGATGTCACAAGTACAGCAAAATTAGTTTTGAAAGATCAGATATCATTTTTTAGCTGCTTTTTCCTGAACACAATTAATGGATAAAAAGAAAAGGTATGATAGTCAACAGAACTGCCTGTAAATAAAACATTTGGGTTTTTCCAAAATTTTTCATGAGGAAAGTCAGCTTGAGTAAAATTGCATAAACAGCGTACAAGCCTAAGCAGGTGTAAAAATAGATGTGCAGTTCTGGTTTTTGATGTTTTTAAGGATTTTGTAACTGGCAGCATTTGGCTGAATTGAGCTGTGTCCAGCAATATGAATTGCACTCTGACAGTTTTTCAAAAGCATGGTTATTGGCACTCTGTGTTCTATGGAAGGATCATTATCCATGGCCACAGTGAGCCCCAGAAAAATAGTACATTCATTTTAGAAGGGTTGGATCAAGTGAATATCCTTTTAACTGAGTTGTAAGAACTGCCTTGTTTAAACATTCTTGTCAGTTGGTGTATCAGACAAGCATAATAAAAGTCAACTGCTTTAGTGAATCTCACTTTTAAGAATCTTTGTCATCGATTTCTAAAAGTCCAGTACTAGAACAAACTTCAGGTCTCTTGAATTCATTAAGGTATGTATTTTATGAAAACTAAGAAAGATCCATGAGCCTTATGGATGTACATCTATAAGAAATTGTCAACAGGGAAGAATAGTTGCATAATATTAACAAAGATCGTGGGAAAAGCTGGCTAAATTGTGCATCAGGGGTCCCTGGAAGTACTTCAGCACTTACTCAGGAAACCCTGTGCCAGCTGGGATCATGGGCAGCAGAGGTCTTGCAGGAAATCCTGGTGGGGCAGGCTGACCAAGGAGCCATTGTCTCACACCTTCACAATCCAACAGAGCACTGCATTTTCCATCTGTAAAATGCAAGGGCTCTTGGCTAATACCTTCCCTTGAGCTCTTGTAAGGCGATTCAGGGGTAACCCCCCTGAATCACCATACAACCGTTCACTGGGAGCAGCTTGCTAGGAACTGTGTTATGAGTCAGATTTAAGCTCTGTCAAAGGTATTCAGCTCCCTGTGGATTCAGTCCTCCAGCAGTGACAGATTTTTTCCGTCTTTGTGAAGTAGTTGTGTCTTGATCCAAAGTCTTGCTGAGCTCAGAACCACATTGTCATTTTTCCTTGCTTTGAGGACTGCTGGTGAATGTTTCCTGTAGACAGCAAATGATTGAGGTGGTCCAAAAGGTGCTTAGTCAGTTTTCAGAATGAGTGGTCCCTGCCTTAGGAAAATCACGTAAAAGTGAAAACAGTCCAAGAATGAAATTGATTAATCACTCAGGTTGATCTAGTCAAAACTAATTTACTATCAAAAGAAATGTTGAAACAAAAATCAAACTGATAAATGTACACATACATATGCCTCAAAGAAACCCCATTCTAGACAATTCTGACATGAGATGAACACTGTTTATAGTCCCTTCCTGGAGTGATATAAATAGTTCTGAATTACATGTAAAGATGGAGGTAATGGCCTTTTTCCATGAATTATGTTACCTTAAAAGTGTAAGTGGAAAAGTGATTACTTGATTAATCCTTCCTCTCTCTTTCCCGTTCATTGTTCTCCAGCACTCTCCTTGAATTAGAATTTCCCATTCTTAATGCTCTTAGGCTCAGAGGCTTGTAGGAAAAGAGTTTACATACAGTACTAGAGAGTTATTAGTTTTTCGGTTGATAAATATAAAATCTTTAAAAACAGTGAAATAAAATTTAGTCAACTGATAAAGAACAGGGAAAACAAATAAAAAGAAAAATATATAATTTCATTCACTGCAAAACTCAGAATGTATTACCATTGCAGCTGTTGTCTGAGATACGTGCTGGAGAGACTTAGTGTTTGTTCTCCACTGAAAATGTATCACATCTTCCTTTTTTTTCAATATTTATTTTTTCACCAGTGAAAGACGGTTTGGTATTTAATTTTGATTTTATCTTCTTTTTACCTCCTTTTCCATTTGTTTTCCTCCCTTTGAGGATCACAGTTCTGTCCACTTAAAAGTTATCCCAACTTCAATTTTTCTACTGTCTGAGTTACTCAGTCATATGTCAAAGCTAATTTTAATTCAAAATTAATTTGTTCAGGTCCAGTGATACATTTTCTACTCCTCTGCTGTATCCTATTATTGTTTTGTCATGTTTACTTGCCTGTCAGATAGTGCTAGAATTTTCTTTGTTCAAACTTTCATGACCTGATACTGTTCTCTTGAGCAAAGCTTAACTAATGGTATCAAGAAGTAGTCAAAGCATCAAACATCATCAGAGTCAGTAGTTGCCAGCTGTTTCCAGCTCACCAACTCATCAGAGGTGCTAATATATATCCATATATGGTCCTCTGCTGTTTTATGGAATAGCACTCTCATTAGAAGCTGTTACAGAGGTGGATAAGCAAACACTAGGAGATTGCCTTGTACTTTTACTGTCACTGTGGCAATCTCTGAATTTGGTATAAACAACATCTTTTGCCTCTCCATCTCCCATGAAGTTGGCAATTAAACATCTTGAAGACCCATCAGCAGAGTTAAGGACATCCTGGAAAACCTTCAGACTGCCCATTCCAGTGGACATACTGCATAAAAATAAGTAAATTGCTATATATAGAAAAAATTGGTTTGGTAAGTTTAGTTTAGAAATTAGGATGGTTTGTTGCACATCTAATTTCTGCAGTTCAGTAATGGAGGATGCAGGTTTGGTTAGCTATACCTCATACATCAGTTGTATGAGGTATATCAAAATATTTTAAATAATACTTAAAACTCCAGGAAAGTGTTTTCAAAATTAGTCTTGTAGCCCTCACAAATTCATCTCTTTTTTTGTGCAATGGTATCTTTCTACAAACTCATTTAAAATTAAACGTTCTCTGAGACTGTACTCTCAGGTCTGGTATTTAAAATCATGAAGTCAGCATTCTTTGAATGACAATTTTGAAGATGGAAATCTAATTTTTTTGTTGAAATTTTATGCCCGTCACATTTCTACTATAAGTCTTTTTCATGCTATTCCTGCCTATATTCACTACATAATTTTTTTTTTTTTCTTTTTAGAAGAACTTGAGGAGTTGGGCAAGATTTGCAGATCTTAGTTGAACACTGGAAGTACAGGTTTTGGCAGAATTTAGATTCATTAATCCAAGAGGGCAAGAGAGTAAAAAACTGTGTTAGAAAGACAAAATTACGTTGGACTCACCTTGTGATACTGTTCTCTTGGTTCAATCCAAATGTGAAATGATTGTTTCTCATCCAAGTGAAAGATTCACCCGGAATTCAGAAACAAGAGGTACCTATACCAAAATCACTTTAAGGACGCAGTATGTCATTGCAGAAAACCACCTTCCACTTCAGGGGAATAGGATGGAGGAGGAAAGAGAAGGCAGAGTTTTTTGCCTAATAGTGTAATGATTAGTACATTTTTCAGATGTGGCCTGTGCTAGAGACAGATTTCACTCCCTCCTCCGAATGAGGGAATTCACATATCCCACTTTACAGCTTAACCTAAATTTTTTCCTCCTCTTCTAGTATTTTTCACCCTTGAAATCTTTTCTGTCAAGTATCTTACTCTGTCCCAGAAAGATGTCCTGACCTTTCTCTGTAGGAAGAAAGGAAACTGCAGAATTTAGTATTTTATCACATGGTTACTGCCACACCTCTTTAATTGAGTGAAGAAGGAATAAGAAACCAACATCAGGAAGCATTATGTGAAGAGTTTCCTAAATGTCAGCACATGCATTCCCCAGACTTTTCAGCACTGGGAAGACTTAAAGGTAATTTGTCAGTGAGAAAGAACTGATCGAGAATTCACCCATGTAAATCGATGACCTTTTGTCAAAAGGAAGTCTCTTAGCTAGTAAAGATGCAGCATTACTTGAGAAAGAACAAAATACTAATGGGCCAATCTGAATCTTATGAAGTATCTACTTGTAGATATAAAGATATGATTCAAGAAATAATGGTCTGCAACTGGATTGAGAAGACTGGGGTTCATTTTATGCCTTGATAGAGAACCATGAGATTCTATTAGGAGAGCTGTCTGGAAAAGCTCGGTTCACACTCAGCATCTAAATACATTAACCAATTTTTTTAAGTGTTCAGTAGCTATGAATTCCACCTTCTCAAAAAAAAAAAAAACCAAACATTTCAGGGCTGAGCATCTTTTAAATGGGATTTATAACACTGTTCTACCGTCTGGAACAATGAATATTTGTTAGGCATTCATTTTTGCAGTAGCACTATTGAAATTAACCGGTTACTGTTATATAAAAGGCCACTTTAATAGCAGTCTTCTTTACAAGAAAGATTCAAGCTTTGATCATTCCTCACAATGACTGCGGCTGTAGTATTCCTGACACCTGTATCAGGATGTGTTTCTCCCCAAATATTGTCTTAAATGTTCATATGTCCTCAGAGTTGTGGTTTGCTCCAAACTGAGTAAAAGGGAGATCAATTCTGGGTTCTGGAAGGAAAGAAAACATAAAATTGAGTTAGCAGAGATTGCTTTCTGGGAGATTTTTTATTTTTATAAATTCTATTATCAAAGTATCAAGGATATAAAAAGATAATATTATCCCCAAATTAGCAGTAATTGCCTTTGATTCTGGTTTTTAGGCAGTATAATTCTGAAGCCTCCTCTTTTAAAAGTTAGTGGATATAACAGTGAGAGGAAACAGTGAGAACAAGATTTACTCTGATACATAATAAAATATTCAAAATGGACAGAGAGCAGTTCCAAATCAAACCTGGAATTCTTTCAAGAACCAAGTGCTACTGAGTCACAGAGATAGAAAATGTTTGATACACTTTAAGAAGTAGCACTAGTTACCTAGACGTGTGATCTCATAGTGCAGTGTGAGACCCATTGCAGTGTTAATAGCAGAGCTCGGTGAGTAGGATGAGAGCAGAGAGGGAACCAGAAAATACCTCTTATTACCCCTTGGGAGATCGGTATTATGCTTCCAGGTAGGAATGCCTACTGGGAAAGAGAGTTCTTCAGTCCACAGTGTTTTCTTAAGTTATCCACCAATGTTGTTTACCACTGTTTACTGTTAATGACTGGGAATATGCCTTTCATAGGAGGAAAGAAAAACACACAAAGCCAGAATTTTCTTTAGAACAGAGAGATGCTGCTGCCCACATTTCTGCTTCAATTTACTGTTTTGTAACTGCTGCCAGTAGATATTTTGGCCCACCTCCTTTTCTTAATTTAAAGATTGTTTTAGATGTGGAAATGCAGACACTATTAGCTTTTTTTACCTCTACCACTTGCAGCGGTTCACAGCTTTTGTCAAAATTATGCTGAGAAAAAATAGTAGGCTCATACATTGATTTCCACATTTTTCAAACTTTCACCCTTATGTGCAGTTCTTACCTGTGCAAAGCATTATGGTTTTTTGGCTTTTTCCTGTTGCTTATAAAGTCATTTATATTAATGAATGTACTTTTGCAACACTCGTCTGAGTCTGGAAAGTGCTAACATACCAAGATATGAAGTAACTTGCCAAAGATAACAATGGCTGTTTGTATCAGAGCCAACTGCGATTACACGCTGTACTTCATCCTCAGCCTTTCTTCCTAGCACGCGAATATTGTCAAATCATCTCTGTGTTCCAGTGCATCACACTTCATTTTCTCAAGCTGGTACTTCCTTTGTTTTGATGGTTGCCCTGAACAGAGAAAATGAGATGCCAAAGAAAAAAGTACTCAGACCAGATAGTGTGAAGTTTAGCAGAACTTTCACCAAAACAAACAAACAAACAATTTTTTTAAGAAAAATAAAAACAAAACAAAGAGAAAAATATGAACTCCTGCTCTCAACTGGCCTACCACTGACTGTGGAAGATCTGCTCCAAAATTCTTCTCCTCGGAAAGAAAACAAAGCAGTGTACCATTGGAAAAACACATTTTCCTGCCCCTTGGATTTAGCCCAGGGGAGCTTCCTGGGGCTGCCATTCCTGCCACCTTTCTGTGGGAGAAGGGCGGGGCTGATAGCATTCACCTCCTCATCTGGCAGATGGCTTGGCTCCTTGCAAGCTTTGCTGTTCTTATATTAAGAAAACCCCCAACTTATACAGACAGCTTTTTTTTCCAATTTAATTAACTTTTTTTTCACATCCACCCTAGAAGATAAGTATCCACTCTAAAGACTTTACTAACTACTTTGAAGTAATACATGTAATAAGTAAATGTAAAATCGGTAGGGAATCATTATTTATATTTGATCAAAGTGTAAGTATTAGAAAATCAAAATACTCCATTTACTGATGCAGATAGCACTGGTTTGCATCTGCTATTCACTTTCTGCCTGAATAGGTGTTTGCATAAGGTTCAAGCCCATCATTTACTCAAAAGCCAAACTTATTCATATATTTTGGTGTCATATGAAGCAACATTCTTCTGTACTTACTCGTTCAACAAAATAGGAGGAAAAAAAGGCGCAGAGCATTTCAGATATGTCCACCCCCAGTGTGCCATACATTAAGCCAATAGTTGAGCAGGAGCCATCACACGAGGCTTTCATTCCCTGACTTTACCTGGGGCAATGACTCCTGGATAGTGATCTGGACACTGATTTGCTGGTTTTACCATCTACAACAGAAAATGGATCATGAGTGTTTCAGGGCATGTTTCCCAGAGAGAGAGTTGCTATAGTATAAATGTCCTTTTTCTCTACTCTTCAGAGTGCATATTCACCAGTATATAACAAAATAAACCATTATGCCTCTGTTTCTAGATGTTTAAGCTGCTTCTTTTCTAAATGTTTCAGCATGTCTCTTGATTTGTCTGAAGAATGGTGTGTGGTTGTGCCCATCTGCTTTACCCTATGGAGAAAGCAGAATATAGATGTTTAGTGGAGTTTCAGTTTCTCCTTTTTACAACATCATTAGGAAGCTGTCGTTCTAATAATAATAATTCCCATTTGACATCATGAAGGTAAAAAGAAATCACTGCTGACATCAAAAATGAGGTGATATTTCAGCAGTATTATTTCACTGAAGATAAAATGGAAGTCTTTATTACTCCCAATGCTTTTAAAGAAAGCTGAGCAAGGCTTATACTGACCCTGAAGCTTATATACCTTAATGTATCAGTATGAAATAAGAAATTTTAATTTTTACTGCTGTATTTTTTGTCTATTCCTCCTTAGAATCAAGAATTTTGTGCCTGCTTAAAGGAAAATTATCAGTATCTGACAATAAGCCTGGAGAGCACAATTACCTTAATTTTCTCCATTACTTAAAATTAATAAAAAATATCCCAAACAAATGAAAACACTAAGTGCATTACAAGAAGTGGTAATTTTCTTCCAAACTTCATATCAGAGTCTTTACTGAAAATTCATATAAATTGCATAAAGAGGTCTGAGCTCTGAAGAGGTTACCCTGAGGAGGGTTACAAGTTTTATTTCACCTTTTATGGATAAGTATTTTATTCTCTCTGAACTTCTTTTGCGAATTGCTGTGCAAATTGCTTGCTATTAAAAGGACACAGACAAGGTCTGTTTCATCAGTGGTAAACAATGTTTTTCACTTTTATTTCTGATAGCACATTGGACCCTCCCATTCCCCTTTCTTTTACAGACGTATTCAGTTATAATTCCAGTCTTTATATATTTTTCCATCCTAAACCAAACAATATGACATCAGTGACTCTATCCAAATATACATGGAAGAGAGTGTATCTTACTAATATTTGACCATATTTCCAAAGCTTGAGATCTATTCTTTTTCTACTGATTTGTTTGTTTGATTGTTTTAGGGGACATTTAGAGAGTAATATAGACTGCACAAAATTAAAGGAATAGGATGCAAGGCTGGTGCCTTCAAAACTGACAGTGTTACTCCCATCAAAAGAAAGTTCAAGAAATACGTTTTCTTCCCATGGCTTCATTTTACAGAGTTGGTCACATACTTGCAAGTAGTACAAGTCTATACAGTTTTTTCTGTATAGCAAGAAAAAACTGATCAAAATGTTTCAGTCTTTTCACAATCAAACTTGAGGAATTTTTGCAATTAAATATGTGGTGGGATCATCACATTATTTTGTTCCAGGCAAATATGTTGATAACATAACCGTCACAGCTCATCTGCTGTTGAGTTGCTGCATCTCTGTTATTCTCAGAAATAAGATCTGAATTCTAAGAGGCATGAAAATATTTAATGGTTATAAGCCTTTTAAAAATCAAAATTAGTAGATACCAGTTACAGTGATATATTTAAATCTGAAATGAACTCTGCAATTCCAATGTAAACAAGTCTCATTCTGTGCACAAATAGTTTGGACATTTTCCCCAAGAATTTGTCATGCATGAGCAGAATGCTCAATTTTATTTCATGTGAACTCAGTGGCCCCTTTCACTTTTGGAATATTTTGGAAGGTCTGAGGCATTAGATAAATATTTTGGACGGTCTGAGGTATTAGATAAATATTTCTCTTCTTGGAAATTGTTATCTCATTAGATTTTTCATTAATTTCTCCTTGCTCAAGTGCTCAGAAAAATGTAACTTTTTCCTAAAAAATCAGCTGCTTTTGGTTCCTGTGATCTTTTGTATTGTTGCATTGTTACAAAGACAATATTGGTTAAGTCAGTCCACCACTAGACGTAGCACTGTGCTTAGGAGATACCTAAATGCAGAGCCCTGTTTCACTTAGCTCACAGGGCATTTCGGGGTCCAGCCTGGATCTCCCACAGTGTCCAGGGTTAGGAATGGGGCACTGGACGCCACCTTTCCTGAAGAAGCAAGGAGCTGATTCTCAACACACAAACATGCATTATGGGTTGTTTTCAGTCACTTTATAGTCATATGCATTCATAAATTTTTATATGGTTGGAAGATGCAGACTTTGATGGTACAAAGCTCACAGAAGAGCTTTAGATCACTGGAGCAACCACAGACAAAGTTTATGTTGACAATTTATAAGCTCTTCTCCATCAAGGAAAATTGTTTTTTAGTGCCTGCCTATTAGCAATCACATGCATATTATGAAATTGAGTTTTGGGGAGGACAGCCTGCCATCTGTCTTTTCTGTCTTTTTTTCACAATGCATCATTCTAAAGTTAAAACTTTCTGTGCTTCAAAATGATGTAAAATATGAGATGTCTATAATAGAGACACTTGGAAAGAAAAATGTACTAAGTAGAAATGTAAATCTTTATAGACTTTATAAACAGGCAACTGCTGATGCTATACTTTATGTTTTAGCTTCAAATGCCCTCCACATTTTCCACATGCCATAGCGCTGATAATTAATTAATATATATCTCAAGGAGAGTGAAAATGCTTCCTTCATAAACTCTTTCTGGTTCAGGGCGGTTTTTTCTGTGAGTGAAATGGAACTGCAAATGCCTGATGTGGAGAAAGAAAAAGATGTGTGCAGTTTCCTTTTTGTGTTCTGATATGCTAAGATTTTATCAATAATATTGTTTTCCTGTAAAAATATCTGCCTCAGAGAAAATCTGCTGTGTAGCTGTCAGGATTACACCTCTTAGAATATACCTGTGGTGATTCTGTTAAATTGATAAAAACAGAACACTCTGCTGTGTAGAAAGATTGCTGAAAATATTCCGAAGCCCTTTCATGTGGAGCAGCACTTGTATGGCAGTACATTTATTGTGCTATAAATTCCATCACTGATTTTGGCCATTTCAAATTGATTCTGCAGTAACTGTAAGTAATGAACCTTACAGACAGAGCCAAGGAAAAAAAACCCCAAGCCAATAAACTTGTGGCTGTAGGAATACAAATTGTAGAGTTCATTTAGCCTCACTTTTTATCAAATCAAGCAGTGAATACCCCACAAAGACAGAAAATGTATCCAAAAAAATATACAGTGCCATAGCCCTGTCTTGCTTTAAATTTAGCAGTTAAACCAGACAGTCAATTATCCAAAGTATATGTTTGTATGAAGTGTCCTGGGGATTTCACCTGAGATTTAAGGAAGGTACTCAGCATAAGTAGATGAAAGTGGAGAAATTATAATAGAAGTGACTTAAACAGGATAATAAGCCAAATCCTAAGCTGTTTTACATGGTCTAAGGAATACCAGGTACCACTGAATTTCACAGGAGTGTAGATGGATGTGCAGTGAGCTACTAATGACTCACCAGGTCAAAGTATACAAAGATCTTCAAAATTTACATATGTTTCTAACCTATTTCCCTTTCTTTACTGAAAAGTTCTACTAAGTTAACAAGATATTAATGATCCCATCGATTTTAACAGAGAATTAATGTGCTTGGTAAAAATTTCCATGGGAAAGTTTTAACACCCATCTAAAAGATGCTGCTGTTCTAAGGTTTCACATTAGTTTTCTATAGGAAACCCACTGATCTTGATTTGTTACATATTGCATACATTGCTCACAACCTTTTGGATCGTTTGAAGTCTTATTTTACAAATAGACCATATATCTAGTCCCACTAAATCAGTGGGCTGTGCAAGAGATTAAAGCATATATAAATTTGCATATATGTTCTACCCTCAGTAGTTACATGAAGAGCTAACTTCATATTTTAGTTCAAATGCAGAAAAGACTAGTTTTCTTCTACAGAGCTTTCTTACCCACTTTACAGGAGAAAGAAGAAAGGTCATGTTTTATTTTCTGGGCAAAAATAAATAAATGTCTGGGTTGGGTTCCTACAAGCCCTGCAGCACTTCCATGCATCACAGCTTGCACGCTCATGTATCTTACAGTCTGCATTGAGTGCTGAATTTATTCTGTGTGTCTTCTTGTACATAACTGCATCTTTTTCTGAACCTCTGTGTTGTCTGTGAGAGATAATAAATCCTCATTTTGAAATCAAAATGCTTGAGTCCATTCTAACCTTTTATAGGCCACAAAGATACTTGTTGTCTAAGACATATTCTTTGCCTCTCTCTATAAAAAAGTCTATTTTATCAATTTGTCCACTTTACAACAGCAGCCAAAGTGACACACAGAGCAAAAAAAAGACACAGAAACTGGTCTTTCAGTTAAACACCAAATATGATGAAAGCCATAATAAAATAATGAGAGTAGGAAATGCTATTTTTCCTCTCACTCTGCTGTTTTGTGTTGCAATGAGGAACATGGTGAGTGAGTCTGAAGTCTTGTGAATAGCCCCTGGTAACTAAGAGCAAAGAACCCTTGCTCATTATCTCTACTGCTCTCCTGAATAAACATTTCAGCCATTGTAAATGAGTGTGACATGAAGGGCAAATGAATGGATCTCATTCCAGATGAGAAACACTTGACAGCTGAGCAACCTGGAGGTTGTTGTAAAGGTGCAGATCCTGTGACCACTGGATGATGGGGTAGGCATACCATTTATTTCCGTGTGACCTAAGATTCATACTCTCAAATGAGAGATTCCCAGCCTTGCAGAGAGAAGTCCTGGGTGTTCAAACTGACTTTGGGTTAGGACTGCAGTCTGTGAAAGACAGAGCTGTCCTAATTTTTTCTGGTCATTTTATTGAATTACATAGAAAAACTTAGCCAATTATAAGGAAAGGTTCAGTGGGGATTGACAGATGGCATGCAACACCTCTTCTGCATTTCATTTATAAATATGATTGATGTGGAGGTAATTTCTTGGTAACCTGTTTTTCAAAAAAAAGTATTCTAAGTGGTGGGTTAGTAAAAGAAAATTAATCTCTGCATGTTAAACTTGCCAACTTTTGAATTAATTGCATGAGAATGACAATCAATTAATAAATGTTAAGCAAACAACAGAAAATCAGTGAATTAAAAAGTACTAAATTGATTCCAATGCAGATAAAGCAAGAGACTGCCATCATTCTTTGGTGTGGATTCAAGAACACGAATCTTGTCTCATCAGTTTTTCCTCCCCATTTATCCACATTTAGCATTTAAAACAATGGTGGTTTATTATGATTTTTACAAATAAATTGCTATCTATAATCTAGCTTGCTGCATTAAGTGGATTATAGAAACAAATCATAAATAGTAGTCCATTTGTAGCTGTCACTGAGAAGGTCACAGCTTTGCGAAGACCATCCATCTCCAAGTGGATAAGAGTTTTTTCTTCAAAGAGAAATCTCATCCCTTGTATTGGTGGATTTTTTCTAGTAATGGCAGTACACATGGCTGCTCCTCTGGAAGGGCTGTCCCAGGAAGGGCTGTGGTGTGCCCCAGCCTTCTCCTGCAGCTCAAATCTCTGTAAAGCCACTTTAGGGCTTGGGGTTTGCGGTTTCAATGCCAGCTACTTTCTTTATCAGGACTATGTGAGGTGTATTTAAAACTGTTCAAGTTACCACTAAGAACAGTCATTACTACTGACATTAGATCTTGGCAGACATACCAGAAGAATTTTGCCTCCTCTCTTATGATCATTCCTTTTCATCATCTGGATGTGGAGGCATACTATTCACCTGCAGAAGCTTTTCTGAAATTTGCAGTCACATTTTTCATAAAATCAGCTCATATACCTTGCTGTCTGTTTTCCCCTTTATATTGAAACTTTGTCGTTTAGACTCATATAAGTGTCATTGACATGAACAAAGTGAAAGCATATTAATAATTATGTAAATTAATCTTTTTTCTCTATCTCCACTTTTGCTTTTGTCACAGTTGTGGCATTCTGCAGGAAAGCTCACACATTCTGTTGTCCAAGATCTTTGGGTACACACCTTGTGTGCTTGTATACAGCCAGCAAAAATTGGGCCATGCTAGGGGAAAGCATACAAGCATTAAAATAAAAAAAAAAATTGCTTTTCGCTGTAGGAACATACACCAGACACCATTAGCACAAGCAGAGAAACCTTAATATTAATGACATTGGAATAATAATTCTCAGCCTTCTCCATTTTATGTCCCTGCTTTACTACATGAAAAACTCAGATCTTTCTTCCCATTTAGCCACAAAATTAGGAAGAGTGAATGTAATTTTTCTTGACTAACTTCAGAACGAGTTCTGGGGCTGCAACCACAGGTGGAGAGCTTGAGCAGAACATAAACATTCCTGTCTTAATCAAGGTTGACTTGGGAATCCATTTCTGTCTTTATAGACAACAGCATTTTCTATCTCTTTTTCTCTCTGTGTGGGAAAAATACATTAATATCAGATATTTTGTTTTATCTAGTCCTTTCTCACTTATCAAGTCCTTGCAGAGAATCACCTAAGGTAATTGTTGGACTGCTAAGAACTACATCAAACAAAACAGTAGGAAAAAAATACCTAAAAGAACCTCTTTATTTCTCCCTGCAAAGAAAGAAAAAAAGAACTACATCTGAAGTATACTTATTATTAGTTGTCTTTAGTGCAACAAGATTTGGTTGCCCTGACATATAGAGCTGAAACTAACATTTTTTTAAACAACCTTTTCACCCTTTCTGTCACAGAATGATGTAGCCATTTTCCACCATCCCCCAATACTCTGATAAACTGCACTGGAACTGATGCAACAAAAGTCCTTTTTTAGGTTTAAATTTCAGTGCTGGTAAAAGCATCAGAATTCTGGAATAGTGAATTTCAAGAGAGTTTGCTCATGGGCAGGGACGACTATTCCTTTCTTGGAACCCTGCACACTTCAATAGCTAAATGCTTTCAACTTTCTTTAAATAGTATTAAGGAAAAAATATCCTCAAGGCATTATTTTTAAAGGGGACTTCAAACATTCCATGAGGAAAAAAAATGCAACATATTTGAACACCAAGGGATTTGAAGTGGCAAATCTGTTAAAGTGAACCCATCTTTTGAGTTTCAGGGTTAAATGAGTATTGACCACAAATTAGGGATGCAGGCTACTGAAAATTCTGAGACATGCCAGATTCCTAGTTTGACCAGCAGTAGCCAGATTCTGTAAGAGATCATTCATAAATAAGTTAATTATGTTAGCTAGATTTTAAATTAACTATGTTTCATTTATTCCTTTGAATTCAACAAAATCCATTATAACATTTGCAAGAAGTGCAAGAAAATCCCAGGTTCTTAATTTTTTTTGCCACATAGACTTAATTCTGCAATAACGCAATATTAAAAATTTTAGAGTTTATATTTTAAAGCAGCTGTGAAGCAAACAGATATGCAAGGGTAAATCTGCTCATCTTGAATCCTTCTGCAAATGGTCTGCTCTGGAGGTCATATCAAAGAGATTCTTTTTCCAGCTTAAACCTGTCTTTTCTAAATAGATCTCAACCTGATCTCATTTAATGCATTGATGTCTGGTTTCTAAGTCATTATATTTGCTGTATTACATATCAAAAGGACTCTTGAGAAATTCCCCCGAATTGATAATTCTAATTTCTTATGTATAGCTACTCTATATTCACTCTGAGGACAGCTGTATTGTATGCTAAACCACGAATTGTAAAAATTGATCCCTTTGTATGTAGGTTTGTATTAAATTGAGATACTCTATTTTTTTCCTATTTGTTGCCACACATGGGTTCCTGGTGTCAGTTTGTATTTGGCTGTTTGAGCATATTAAAGTTTTGCTAGTGCTTATGATGTTCTTGCCAAGAGCACTCTTGGAGCAATCTGCACTAGAACAGTCTTTGTGCCAATTACTTCAAAAAGTATTCTGTTATAAACCCAATTTTATGGCTACTTTTTCAGGTTGCTGTGTGTTGATTTCATTTAGGGGTTTTTTTTCCATTTTTTCTAATGTTGATCTTCAAATGCTTTTAAGTTTTGCATTATGAAAAGACAATACAGTATTGATAGAGTTGTTAATAAGATACCTATTAAAGGTTCAAAGGTATTAAAATAAAACCTAATAATTTAAATTACTAATACTGCATAAATTTAAAATATGCTGTTTAATAGTGGAAAGTTTGAAATTCTTATTGCAGGGCCTGATTATCAAAATGGAAACCTTTGCAATTACATAAAGCAAAATAACTGAAAAATTATAATGTGCAATGATTCAACACAATATTTCTTGAGTTTATATTATAAAGCCGATTTCAGGAGTGTCAGTTCTACAACATCTTTTGTTCAGAGAAAAGCTGCTTGCTAATCCATTGCAATTAATGGAAAATCACAATACAGGAAAGCATGTCTTATCATTAAGATATTTTACAATACTAATATGTTTTTGAAAGGACAGACTTGATCATGCAGCTTTTACTACTCCAATGTATACCAGTGCAAGACCAGACCTCAGAATTCTGACATGAGAGCCATCATGGCAATAAAGATAGATATGTGCAGGACACTGTGCTATGCTATACTGAAGAGTAACTCCTTGTCTATTACCCCAAGTTTTAAAAAAGGAAATGTGTCATGTAATAGAATGAAAAAGCCATAAATTTAAGATCTAATAATGTTCATCTAAAGAATCTATAAATACCTGAGAAACCTCTGGTCTGCTGTTCATTTCCCAGTGTGTAAAGATTTGATAACTCTTGAAAAACATTTGTGCACCCTTGAAAATGTTGTTGTGGGCTTTTTTTATGGCAGCTTTAGGAATTGTTTATCATACGAGTCTTCCGTTACTCTCACGGAGGATTCTTAAGATAGCCTTAATCTAACCAATGTAACTTGGGCAATCCCAGGTTCTTGTTTTGCGTTCATGCTTTTTTGGAGAGCTAGAAAGCTGTCCCCACTCCCTTCTCTTTAGTTTATTATCTAGTCAGAGGTAAGTGGGAGATAAGACCTTCTGCATCCTGAGCTTGAGGAACAACCAGTTTGTTGCATGTGTGCTCAAAACAGTAACTTTAGCACAGAAGAGATCTGTTCCCTGTGGTGTACTTGAATGAAAGTGACTGTGGTTATTGTGCTTGCTGCTGATCCAACATTCCTCATATGCAATCAATAATATTCTACTCAGGTCACTTTAGGGATTGAGCAAATGCTATGGACTGAGCCTACCATGCTGGGTTGTTTCTCACATGATGCTTGTCTTTAAGCACCAATAAGTTTGAGGTCTCATAAGGATACTTTTTTGAAAAACCCTTAGGATTAGCCTAAATTCTGCCTGTGACTATTTTAAGCAGTAGAATAGCTTTTGAATCGTATTAATTCGAGAGAGTGATAACAGAGATGTGAAAAAAAGATGGGAAAAGCCTAAAGTGTCTCCAAAAACTAGTATTGACCTTTTAACAATAAAATATGTCCTGAGACCAAATATGCTGTTTAAATGTAAATACCATTTCCATTTTCAGACTGCCTTTTGCAGGTGTATTTGAAGGGATTTGAAATGTACTTGTAGATGGAAAAGAGGCTATTGGCCTTGAAACTATGTATGTGTTAGGAATAATGTTCCCCCTCCTTGAAATCAGACTCGTATTCTTTGAATGGGTGCTTAAGACCACAACTCTGAACAGTGGTTTCACGTGGCATTCAGTGCCTAACTCAATCAAGGCTGACTGCAAAGCTGTTTCTCAGGAATCATAGATTATAGCCTTGTCTTATTTTCATCCACCGTGGTTCTGAATGTAGCAGTGACAGCTGCACTAAATACTACTTTTCTGTGTTCTGGTGCAGACTTGATATAACAGGACAAGGTTGGTGTGTAGAAGCAATGTCTTTTATTAGACGGACTACTGTAGTCAGAAAAAAAGACCCCAGATATACAGAGTTTTCAGCACACAAGCACTTTTTCAAGGCTAAAACTGAAGTAACAAATTTTTGAATCAAATAAGTGTTGAGAACAATTACCGTAAGTAGACGTGTTATTCGCTTATGCTGTCCAAGAGAAAAGATAGATGACGCTTATGAAGTTGGAGATGGCTGATGTTAACAAGAGAAAATGATAAAATGGTTATTTTATAGATTAAAAGAGATAGCAAATCTAACATTGATTCAACAGGATCATACAGCTACAAACTTTACATGATGGATGAAACCCATCATGCAAAGTTCACATGGCAAGCCCAATGTGTCCTCTGTGTGTTAAGCAAAGTGTACGTGATGGAGAATTGATCAGCCTATGCACAGCAAGTTGGATGCATTTGGGACATCTCAGACTTGCTGCACATGTGGGATGATCCAACATATTGCAGTTGTAGTGGCTCATTCCTTTTCAACACCAGAATATCATACTCCATGGGATCTCCTGTTAGTAATACTGTAGTGTTTATAGAAATGCAGTAAGTCTGAGAAAGGGATATGAAAGTATTACCGGAACTGCAAACACAAGGCCTTACCAGACCTCTCGGATCTCAGCTACTGCTGAATGATAAGTATAAGCCAATGATGTCTTTTCCCAAAGCTTTCATGAAGACTGGGAGAGCAGGCTTTGATCTCAATGAGGATGGGGCTGTGGAACCACAGAAACAAATTACTTCTGACCATGAGAAAACATAAGCAAGTAGAAATGTTGTAGTAACTGCAGTGGGACACAAGCAGGAAAGAAGAGAAGTGTAGTAGATAAAGAAAGCTATACTGAAGTTTAGGTTGATAGACATATTTTTATGTCAGAAAAGGAACAGCTCTGAGATGTCATTGCGTAAATTCCTGATGTGACACTGGACTCTGTTTTCTTTTAATAGTCCAGAGGAAAGCCTGCTTCCAAATATTCACTCTTACTTTAGAAATCACCTGAAACTGTATAGGAACTCTTTACCTTACAGAGTGCTAAAACATTTGTCTCACTGGTGTCACAGACAGGTTTTGCGATGCATGTATGTGTATCAATGAGTGAAGAAGCACACAACTCTGTGAGAAAATGGGTATAGTTTGTAAGATATCTCTTTGGACAACTTTATCAGTTTAAATTGGTTGTGCTTTAAAGATTTAGGTGTTGATTTTGGAAGTATAAAATAACATCTTTGAGAGACCAAAACAAATATATATATATATATATATATATATATATCTTACAGA
>VZRV01008877.1:598629-650085 GCA_013398115.1 Falcunculus frontatus
TATATATATATATATATATATATCCTTCAGAAATGCAGCTGTTTCTGTAAAGGGGGATCAATGTGAGTTGTTTATAAAATAGCTAAACAAGTACCTAGGTGCACAAACTACATTAGGATGTTTTTGTATGTGACTGTTTCCTAAAAAATTGATTCTAAGCAATAATTTTAAGGCTTCAAATTTAATGTCTCATTAAGTGAGCTGGAGGGAAAATTTCTGCCAGTGCTGTGGTTTCACATACACAATAAATTGGCATAGTCATTTACAAAGAGAACAAAAGAAGAAGTTTAGAAATTTATTTCAAATTTAAGTTTAGGTTTTGAAGCACACGGAGACATCTGAAAGGTGAAATTCACAGATTTTTCATGCTTGCAGGTTTTTATAGCCTCTGGTGATGCATGTCCTTACTCTGACATCACATGTATGTGAAAAAATGGATGTAATATTTAAAGATGTCTTTTGACAAAGAAAGTATTTCCGTCTTCAGAGGTGAGATTTAGCTTTAAAGGATGATGAGCAGGTTCCACATGTGTTTTTCGATCGCTGGGCTTTATTTTTCTTAAGTATTGACAGAGGGAAGGTTTTATCAAGGTCTTTGTGATGTGCCTGTTTATAATGAGTAGACATTAGTAGAGCACATCTAAGTGCGTATCGCTAACAGATGACTAAAGAGAGCATATGGCAGAGAAAAGAAATATATATTTGTCCAACCAGTGCGGCTTGTTAACACTCCCACACTCATAAACTGTGTTTACATGTACTTACAATATTTTGCAAATCCATTTTCTAATCAGCTAAAAATAAAAGCCAAATAATTTTTTTTTTCCAATATTGGAGTGTCAGGCAATTTTGATTTAATTTTTTTTTAAAAACAAAGCAATTAAGTGGTACAGAATATTTTTACAGCATTTGTTTTGCTTCAGCACTACATCTTTACAGCAGTATATGTGTTATTTTCATTTCCCGGTGTTAAAAGTTTTATTTTTGCAAAATGATTTTTCTTCACCCACCTGTCTATCCAAGGTTACACTACAAGCAATAATATAGATCAGAATGGTCTAAGCAAAATCCTTGGGTCACATGGTGTGTTTTAACCATGAGATTTCTCTGTACTTCTATAGGATGAATCATAGAATCATAGTTACACCTACTAATAAACAGTTTGTAAGCAAAAAAATCTCGGAACAGTTAACCCAGTCCAGCTCCCAGTAGAGTAAAAAAGGAGTCTTGTTATTAATTTAATTTAGGAGGTAGATGAAATTATGGGCAAATCTGTACAGCTGTTGACATACAAAGTTTCTGATGATCCTGTGATCAAGGGTGTAGCATTCACCCACCTTTTTGTAATAGACAGAACACAGTATCATTGCCTGCTCTTGCTGTGACACCTAAATGTGCCTGTCTATTCATATGGCATTATTGGAAAGAAGATAAACGTTGATTAGGACTTACTTTTCAGAAGGAAGCATTTATAAAGAAAACTGCACAGAAGAGCTGCATTTACTTTTTATTTTCAGTATTCCTAGCAAATTTTTATTAAATATTTACATCTAGAGCCAAGTATTGTCCTTCATAAAACAGTTTATTGTTGCAATTTAGCTTCATTAAAGTCATAATACTGCTTTAGGATATGATAGACTAGTGCTGTGGGATTGAATTATAAAGAGATTAATTTTAGCTACAGGAGATAATTGACCCTATAATTCCTATCACCCCTCATCCCAGTTCAAATGAACCAGTGTTAAAAGTGGCAATACTCACAATATAGGCAAGGTCATGACAGTTAGAATTGTTTTTTACTACCAATTAGGTTTTCCCACTTGGTGCATTTGACTAATGTTGTCATAGAAAGGGATTTCAGGCATGGAAATACAGTTTCTTTAGAGGCACACAGGCACTGGAACTGATGGGCAGTTTGCTGTACATTTCCCAATGTACAGAATCAGAATGCAATTGAGTGCTGACCCCTAAAATTTGAATTCATGTGGGAATTCAGAACATGTTTTGATCCATGGTAGAGTTAGGAACAAGCTGAATAATTCGAATCTGGAAGGAAATTCTCTTGAAATTTAACAATGTTAATATATGGTGGTTCTAGCAGGTTTGGAACTGTCTCTTGGGCAATACTACATCTGAAGTGTATTTCAGATGAAGGATCAGAAAAAAAGTGAGTTGCTGCCTGAATAGAGAGTTGTTCAAAAACAAATCATGTTGATATTTAGCTGCGAATGACATGAAGGTTTAGAAAAATACAAAGAAGAGATAAATATGATACAGCTTAAAATTTCCCTGAAGTGTTAGTGCCAACTTCAAACATATTAGCATAAGGACCCTTATGAAAAAACAACAGGAAAATGATACTTTTGCATAGCACGTTCAGTGCTAAGATAAATTTTCACATTTTTACCCGTTATCCATCAGCATTTTTCCAAGCATTTACAGATTTGAGTTTCACAGTAAGCTGAAACTGCATGATAAAAAGAGACAGATAATGATAAAAAGCATATGTATATGCAAGCCTAGCTAGAAGGAGCAAAATATACTATTACTGCCCCTCCTGTGAAGTTAATCCTATTTCTTTTAGCTATTTCTTCATTAGTTAATGAGGTCTTAAGAAAAAGAAATAATTGAAGTGGGTTTGAAATGGTGTTTTTGCATCTTTGCCTTTAGGAACTTTTTCATATATTCATAGAATAGTTTGCCCTTGAAAGGTGCGTTAAGTGTGAGTTTAGGAGATAGTTACTTTAAACATGGGTGGTCAGAAACCTGTAACTGACACATACACACAGCTAATCGCTTTCCCCATTCAGATTCACCACGCTGGCTAGGCTCAAAATGTAAAATAGTAGTGAAAGGAGATGTTTCAATGATTAAGTTAAAACAAGAGAAACAAACTTCAAGTCTTAGATTACAGACCTGCTCACATAGATTAGATTTGAATTTGGATGAATAGAATTGAATGGAATTTGATGCATAGCATTCAAATGGAATTTGAATTTGTGATTTATAATTTTAAAAATGAAACATTTTCTTCTCTCTCACTTTCTATTATCAATCTCAGCTCAGAAGTAAAGAATTTGTCATCTGTCTTTGTGAGATGAGTATCAGTGCGTTTATTACTACACCCTGTTTCTGTCACCTCCTCCTGTGCCCCTGGTATCAACCAACATCTTTGTTGACCTCTGGGTAGCAAGTCTGGGATGACAGAGAAAGGCGCCCTCATCTCCTGGAAGTTTTCTCTCAATGTTCATGTTGTAACACATTCTGAGGATGAAAATCTGTGAGAGCCTGCAACTGCCAATTCTTATGCCTCTCTTATCCATGAGTACAGGGACTGCAGTTTCCATTTTCATTTCAATATGCCGTATTTATATTCTTTTACCAGATAAAACAACCTTTTTATTTATCCACAGACCTCCTGAAGGAGTGGAACTGGAAGTGGCGAATTATTCTTTTCCCAGAGTTTCAGTTTACTCAATTTCAGGCAGCATTCTTAGAACAGGGCTGCAGTTCTTATGGATGCTATTGCATCTGAGTATCATCTGGTATTATCTTGTGCATATGAAAGAAAACTACCACCCCCAGAGGTCTCCAAACATGCCTAGTGCACTAGGCAAAGGCATTACATGTTTACCAACTCTTTAAATGCTTTATTGTGGATGCATCCTGCACCTGAGCTCATAGATCACCTGTAGGCTGTTGCTTCTCAAATTGCTGACCACAAAGAAGAAATTCAAGGCAGTGAAGAGTGTCTCCATGCTTTAGGTGACTAAAATTTCAATTAAATCCATTATGTTTCAAAACTGCGGGTCTTTCTTGTGTCGTGTTCAATTTCCAAATGTTATAAAATGGTTATTTTACTGATTTCCAGCTTCATTATTTCAGTTTTATCCCACTCTCTGTTTCGTTGAATTTCTATTTTGTTGTTGTTGTTTTCTTTCTTTGTGTAACAACCACCACAGCAAAAATCAATACCACAGAAGTTCTTAGGTTTTTACTTGATGAATGTGAAGCTTTTGCCTGTTATGTTCTTTTTGCCATGAGGACATATAGGGCATGTTGACAGCCAATATTAATAAGCTTAACAATTATACTGGCAGTTACTTAGTACAATTTTAGGCTGTGTTAAGTGATCTGTAGGGAATAGTAATGCTATCCTTTAAAAGAAACTGATGTCACATTGCATTCAGAATTCACTGGGTATTTTTTATTGTTTTTATTTTCCAGGTGATTCATATAACAGGCCGGTTACGTCTGAGAGTATCACTGTCACACGGACGGACAGTACCCAGCCAAATCATGGGACTTGTTGTCGTCGCTCATGCTTTGCCGCCTCCTACAATTAATGAAGTCAGGATTGACTGCCACATGTTTGTCACTCGTGTGAATATGGACCTCAATATCATTTACTGTGAAAATAGGTATAGCCTTTAGATCCTTTATTTCTGTTTTAGTTGTGTGTGTTCTATATTCCATGGTTGTAGCAGGAAGTTTTGAAATTTTTGACTCCTGCAATGTCATCCTGGAGTTGTATGAGAGCATTGCATTCACTCTCATCATCACCACCTTCATTTTCATTACATTCTTAGAGGATAAAGGTAAATAAAAAACTGTAGTTTTCAGGATGTCTTGCTGGAATAGGGGAAGATACACAAGCAAATATTCCTCTAAGCTTTCTCTGCTTTTTACAATCTTTCACCGTCCCTCTCAGAGGCAAGATTTGGGACTAGACAGACGTTGGTCTGACCTGTATGCCTGTCCTTATGCTCCTCCATCCTCCCCTCCACAAGTTTTTCTGTCTGAAGTTTTAAAGTTTTCCATTTTTGAACTAATTTGCAGATTACAGCATATCATGCTCAGTGTTTAATGGAACAGAAGCACAGATGGCCTAGATAGTAGGCTAGAGAGGTGGGATCTGTTGCAGTTAGAGGTGGGAAAACTGTAGAATAAAATTGGTTAAGGGCATACTGGGAAAGACAGCAGTGAAATGGGAACAGGTGATGAAGAGTTGGTGGGGGGGGGCTACGTTTGATGTGATAGTGACGAGTGATCTTGGAAGGTGAAAGGGAGGATTTAAATTCAGCTGCCTGCTCTCTGGGGGTTGGGTGCCAGGAGCACCGGGGGCTCCCTGTGGCAACCTGTCAGGGCAGGACATGGCAGCCGGGGCCCATCCCTCTACCCCAGAGGGGAGCAGGGCAGCTGTGGGGCAGAGGGGCAACTCCAGCCCCTGGCATTGGACATTTCCCTGAGGACAGGCAGTGGAGTGGGCTGGAGTTGGGTCAGGAGGGCCCACGGCCAGGAAGGGCTGTGGGGAGCTGGACACTGGCAGGGGCTGCCATGGGGGTCTGGGCTGCAGGTGGGGTGGGGGAAGGCCTGGGAAGCAGAGGGGCTGATCGAGACCATTAAGACCTCAGAGTCCTGAAAAATAAAATTATAATCCAGGGAATAGATTTTTAGAGCAGAGTGAAAATATCTGAGAAGGAAATTACAAGTAATAAGTTTGGGTCCATTGGTGGAAGTCTGTGGTATGGGGAAAAGTTTGGAAAGGAAGAAGTAAGGTAATGCAGCCAAAAGAAATTTTGTGAAGGGAACTTATCACCAAAAAGTGGAAGAAACAAGGTGACTGCTGCAAGCTTTTCTTGTGGCAGCAATCATGGCCTATTATAAGTTGAGGGGAAACTGTGATATGAGCAATCATAATTGCTCAATCATAATGGAATACCTATGATCAGGATAGGACATCTATATAAACTTTTATAAAAAAGGATAAACTCAACTGTTTTGTTGAATCAGGATCTTAAACAACTTAAAATAATCTTGGATTTCAGTTATGAGGTTGTCTTTGCTGCCACATTACTGCACTGTTGCAATACTTTTTTAATAATATTACTTGACTATTAGACAGAACACTTCATCTACACTTCCAAAGCATTATATAAAAGTGTATATATTATTCTCATTTTTAAGCTTGGAAAAACTGCTTCATGGAAAGTGGCTTGCACAAGGTCACAGAGAAAGTGCATAATGGCAGTAAACATTGGGCTTTTTGCCTGAGACTCTACCCAGTGAGCATCCAGATGCTGTATAATCTGGCAGCTGGCAAAAGAGCTCTGGGGATTAGGAATAGGATCTAGAACAAAACTTTTCCTTAAGTCTTTGATTTCACTGTGACCTACCTAGGTAGTAATGGAAAGCTGCTACCACTGCAGAGTTTTTCAAAGGCCGCTGTGAAATTAGTTGCTGGTATCTATCCAGTTCCTAATGAACAGATTCCCTTTTAACAAAATCACCTCAACTTACTGTTACATTTATGGGCAACCTCCATTAAAAAAGCCAGGAATCAAATAGATGTGAAAAATGAATTATTCCATCAGGTCAAGTATGATATGAACTTTTAGGCCAAGTTAGAAAGATTTATGCTTTCCCTACTGCGAGTTTGACATTTTTACGAGCCCTAAATTGTGTATGTGGGGGGTTTTTAATTAAACATTTTTCTCAAACCTTCCCTTTATATTCATGTAGCAATAAAACTTTCAAATGCCTGAGAAAAGCATCACTGAAAACTGTAAAATGCATCAGGTAAGGTGAACTGATTGGTAATCACATAGGAAGGACATGGCAAACTGTGGTAAGAAAGAAAGTGTTGAGCTTATTAATGGTTTTCATTTTTTAAGATGAAGGCAGCATTACAAAACGACTTTTTCTTGTTTGTGATGGATTTTATTTCATGCTAATGCAGAATGCTTATGGTAGTACTTGAATGTGTGTTGCAACAGTTCCACTTTAGGCCCCTGTGTCACTGTTTAAAATCTGTTAAAATAGTTGATAAAAGTCATTTCAAATAGTAGAAACACTTCTGCCAGTGTGGGGAGGTGAATGTGATCTCACTGAGGCAGGGGGATTTCCAGTCATGGAAAATGAAATAAGACTGACAGAACTTGGATATCATAGCAGCTACAATGCAGAATGTGACTGTAAAAACTGGAGGGATAGAAAAAAACAGAAGATGGGAAGGAATTAACTGAACAGTTGATTGAAGCTGTCAGATTAATTATCTGGGTGTTTGCCAAGGCTGTTCTCTGAGTCAGGGAAGTTGGGATCTCTCTTCTGGGACTATACAAAAGGAGATAAGTATCCCATCCTGAAGATATGGGCTTGACTCCTGCCACTTGTGGGCAGCTACAAAATTCTTTGTGGTTCCACAGTAAAGCAAGCACAACATTGATGAAAACAGAGAAAAATGGATCCACGCTGGGTAAGCTGTAAGCACTATTTATGGAGCAATGTGGAGTTACTGGCAGCTGCAGGGAGTATGGAGCAGAAGCCATGCCACTTAACTGAAATGAATGCTCACAGTGGACCACTGGATCAGCAGGGGTGAGATCAATAGTACTCCTAGTTTTCCAAGTGGTTGCCTGCTTGCAACAGCAGTGAGCAGGAGTGACATTACTCAATTCTTTGGGTGCATCTTGTTACTTTCCTCTGAATGAAGAGATCTCCTTCAGAATCCTGCACTCAGTGCACAAACTAGCCAGCTGTTAGCTTCCCTCTGAGACAAGATCTAGCTAGTACACTGCCTATTTCTAACAATTAATAGTTTTCTTTGAGAATGTGAAATACAGATGTAAAATCTTGTTGCCTAAAATGTGGTATGTTAATCTGTGTCTATTTTGCAAATGTAGGATTTGTGTCATCTAAGCTTCACAATCTAGTCTAAAATAGTCTAGGATTTCTTTATTAGTCAGTGGAGTGAGAAAAGCACCTGCAGAGGACAAATTATCTCAGATGATGATAAATAACTAAAAGCATAATGAAGAGACTGCTGCTAGAGTGCATCATCAATCTGTGTGTTTTTGAATCAACTGTTAAGGACTGGAGACCATTGGGAGAGAGGCAATAGCCAGTTTGATGTGGACTGTGATACCACATCTGCTAATACGTGCCCAAAAGGAAATAACTACATGGAAGAGGTTTGGCTGGTTGGCCATGACAGTGGTTGTCAGTAGTTCCTTCAGATATGCAGAAACAGTCTTGTGTAGCAAGCCTCAAGCCTACAAATATGTGTGCAATTTCAGCAAATTCAGCAAAACACTGTACCATATACCTACCTTTAAATTTTAATCATGTTGACAGCCCTGTAAGTCAGTGGAACCATTGATCTGCTCAAACACAAGCCTATGTGTGTGTTTTACAGGACCACAGGACAGTGGCCTGCCTGAAGATTGCCCCTTTCTACGAGGCTGGCGGGGTGGGATTTCCTCTCCCTGATCTTGTCATAGAATGTACCACAATCATTGCAGATTATTTCAAACCCTAAAAAAATTATTCTGTGTCAAGAAAACAGACCTAGTTTCAAATGCTTGTGTGAGCAAGACATTTTCCAATTTTGTTTTTAATTTCTGTACTGTGTTTAAGGACTTTGACACCTTGACACTCCACAATACGAGTTTACACATGCACACAGACACAAGCACACAGACACACGCAGACACATGCACACAAAGGTCTGCAGAATAGATTTTAAAGTTTCTATGTGCAATAAACAACAAAGTCCCAGTTGAAAGGGCCCAGAGTGAAAGCTGAGCTCCCAAATGAATTAGACTAAAAAAGATAACACCCTGAGGCATCTGTGTGTCTCAGCATTTAAATTATATCCCTTGAAATATCAGTTTGGACTTGGTGCCAAGAAATGGTTGAAGTGCTTTTTCATGAATATACCCAATAGAAGACCAATCTGTTGAAATGAAATGTGTCTCTAATCATTTGGTATAAACATAACGTGTTTCTACTTTATTATGTAACCTTGAATCATCTTAGTCTTTTAATGAGGATTTTGGATTGTCTCTAATGCTTTACAATTTCATGGAATTATATTGTCCTGGTGTTATGCTACATGGAGAATATGTACTATAATTTAATTTTCCACTTAGTTAAATGGATAAAATCATTTCTAGGTTTCTTTAAAAAAAATCTTTCTTTTTTTCCTTTAAGGGCTTGTCTCATTTGTACAGATATTCCATTCAAATTACTATAATGCTGAAAAAACTTTTTAGCAGATTTCACTTTCTGAGTCATTTGACAATTCTTTTATTCTTTTCTTTCTTGAATTATAGGCTGTATGTTCTTTTTCCTTTTTAGGATTAGTGATTACATGGATCTGACCCCTGTAGATATTGTAGGAAAGAGATGTTACCACTTCATTCATGCTGAAGATGTGGAAGGCATCAGACATAGTCACTTAGACTGTAAGTACTTCCATTTTTGTCAAAATAATCTGGTACAACAGCTGATTGCTCCTAAAATATTATTTATATAGTTCCAAGACTGGGATCTTCGTCTTGCACCTGCTTTTTTTTTTTCTCAGAAGTTTTAATAGAGGATGGCTTAAATATAATTTTTGTGAGATTTATTTTCAAGTCTTTTTATAGACATATAAGATCATTTAAATATGTGGCAATAAAGCATTGTATTACCAGAGTTTCCAGCAGCTGTTAATTTACATGCACTATTTTAATCCTTAAAGAGGTATTGCTTACATGAGAAACTCCCTCCCTGGCACAGAATAAGAACTCCTCTTCTTTGAGGGTTTTGGGGTTTTCTGAGTCATAACATGGAGGACAAAAACTGTGGCATAATTGAAATTTCAACAGTTTTTTCAATACAGAACTGAGCTACAGCTCTACTAGTGCTTTAACCACCCCATGTGTTAATATCTAAATGGCCCCCATCCTTATAGCATCTAATTCCCTCTAATATGCACACAGGTAGTATCTGATGAGGATAAGGATAACAGAAGTGCAAAAATATTGCAAGAGACAAACCTTACCAGAGAACATGTGCAATGTCTGTGTATGGGGGAAGGGAGGTTCAGCTTGATTCCTTGTAATTAAACTCTTTGTATTCCTCTTATTAAAAGCCATAGGGCCTAATTCTTTTCTTGTTGCGATCTGTTGACTTCAGTGATGGGGCTCCTGATTTTACCCTTGTGCAAAAAAAAGACTTATGCCCATAATCTCTAATTTATCTGTGCCTGCAGAGAAGCCAGATAATTCTTTGGAAGTTTCAGTGACTGACTGCGTTTATGATTGACTTTGGTGTTTTTCTTAATGTAGAAGACAATCTGCAAACTGCTTCTTAAATTCAGAGTCACAAATTTGAATAACTCTGCTCCCCCTGCATCATGTCCTACTAGCATTTACTAATAAAAGGGCAACAGCCCAAATGCAGCCACATTTAATTAGATTTTACAAAATGATATGACTACAATACAAGGCAGTAAAAAATATTCCATCCCAAATTACTTTGCTTGATCTGCAAGGGAAGATAGGAGGGTAACTCTTACTGGAAAACAGGAGAATAGGGACAGCTTCTATGATAACATACAGCAGCCAACAGCAGTATTAGGCTGTGTAAAGATTTCAGAAGTTTTTAGAATGTAAAGTGCATTTGGCATAAGATCAGGTTAGATATATTTCTGCAGAAAAAAATAAAATCAGCTATCCAAAGGAATAAACAAAGTAATTTTGTATCATTTAAATTTTAAGTATTTAATATCCAGGAGAATATGTCAGTTGCTGAGAAATGAAGGAACAAATTCAGAAACTTACTTGGTGTTCTTGAAACTGGAAGTCAAAAATGACAAGTTGCACTTTCACTGCACTATCTGACCAAGGAAATAAAAGATATTTATGACTCAGATTTACCATACCACCTGGCATAGATGAACACCCCATTTGAAAAAGACCTTAATCTTCTGAATGACCACTTCTCTCTGAAATAGGATATGTTTTATGAAACATTCATCTTCAGAAAAATTCCAGATCTATGCAGACAGTATGAGTGCGGTGTGGTCCAGTGTATAAGCACTGGACTAGGACTGAGGAGACCCCGGATACAGGAATGACTTCCAGAAAATCACTTCAACTGACTGTGTTCCTGCTCTCACTGTATGTCCAGTTTAGCTGATTGGATTGCAAACTTTACAAACACAGAGATTTCTCCCACTATCAACATCCAGCACAGTGGTGTTCACAAACTTGGCTGTATGACTATAGCATAATTATTCTCGCTAGGCAACTTGGTTTCTTTCAATAGACAGGGCTGGTTACACCTTTTATGTATATTTGTTTTCTTGCCTTATAGGAGCAAGATGATCACAGAATCATTTAGGGTGGAGGGAACTCCAGGATATCATCTAGTTTCACATAATGCTCAATACAGCATCAACATTCATTCGAAGCAAATTTTTTAGCACTTTGTCTAGTTTATGTTGAAAAACTTCAGATTCTCCACAACTTCTCTGAGTGACCTCTTCCAATTATCTTAATAAGTGTCGGTTATCCTCACAGTGGTTTGGGGATTTTTTCCTCCTATCCAGCTGGAATTTACCTGTTTTGATTGTGCAGCTCATGGCTCCATCTTTGCAGTATCCTGCTTGCATATATGCTGCTAGGTTCCCTTGGAGTCACCTCTTCTTCAGGCTGAACAAGCCTGGTTCCACAGCCTTTCCTCACAGAGCAAGTACACCAGCCCCTGGGTGTCTTGACAGACCTCTACTGAGCTCACTGAAGTTTATCAATATATTTCCTATGGTAGGAGCCTAAAATTAGCTTCCAGATGCAATGTAAAGAGTGATGAAGGGATAATGACTTTCTGTGCTCTACTGGCTGTACACTTTCTATTACAGCCCTGCTGATTCATGCTTAGCATAGTGTCCACCAGGACTCCCAGGTCCCTTTTCACAAAGCAACAACCCAGCCAGTCAGTCCCAAGCCTGTGACATAGCAGGGAATCAGTCCATCCCAGATACAGGACCTTGCATTTGTCTTTTCGTATTCAAACTCATGCTCTTTATGAAAGATCTTCACGTTTAAATTAGTCTTGGGGATAACTGGGGAAGTACATCTGCCAGCTATAAGTTCTGCAGAAGCCAAAGTGGTTCCCATCTTTGTCCAGAGAGATGTTCAACTTTCTAGCATTTGACAAAAAAAAATTTATAGAAACCAAGAGAAAAAAATCACAAAAACCCCAAAATACTTCATAGCAACTTGTCAATCCTAGAAAATTAAATTCAAATCAAACTAGAAAGAGAAAATCCTCCTGGTTTAGTAAAAATAAAATTAGAGCTAAAATTCATGAACTGGCAAACACTGGCTGTGGAAGGTAAAACCCAGCAGAACCAGTTCCCCAAAACAGAGAATACAGGATATTTGCTAGTACAACATAGGAAATAATTGCTTAAGATCCCAATGGAAAAAAAAACCAAACTAACCAAAAAAATCAGTATTGTGCAATATTTTGAAGAGGATCTGGAAACTAAAGTAATGGATAGAAAGCACTAGTGAGAAAACAAAGCAGGACTTGAGAAAGCAAAGTGAAAAGGTTGTGTTTGATGGAGATTGCAAACAAAAATCTAGGTTTATTTTTACAGGAAATAAAATAATTTTTAATTATTAAAACAAGAAGAAACCCAAATTGCAATTGTAGATTTAAGGGTAAAAGAAACACAAATTAAACTGCTATTCTGCCTATTTACTGACAACATATCATAAGGAAAAAGTAAGACCAATACATCCTGCCTTCTCCAAGAATATCCAAGATATTCAAAGACATCAAAGACAAAAACAAGCAAAGAAGAAAACGTTGCACAAAATCACACAGAAAAAAAATCAAGGGGGCTGTTGATGGCTTCAGATCATAGCAGCCCATTAGAAACTTAGAAAAGCAGACCTTGTTAACTCTATCTCAGATAAAAGAAGACAAAAGCAGTTTCAGGAATGTGACCATAACAAGTATAATTGTGAAGAAGGTCTGCAAGACTATAGCAGTGACAACAGACTTTTGTAAAAGAACTGCTGCCCTAATGAAAGGTCAGTTATGATCAGTGGAAAAGCTTTCATTGGCTTCAATGGACATGTGGGTTATGCCCTGAAAAAGCAATTTTTTATGGACTAAAATTCTGAGCCCAGTGAAGTAAATGGCAAAAATTCCATTAGGTTCAATGGGGTCAAAATTTCTATTAAGAGATTTATGGTAGTTATACCTTGATGCCCTTGTGAATTAATAAAGAAAGATTCATACTCTAACTGTACATACACCTGCATTTACAGCAACACCGTAATACATGGGATGATAACATAAGCTATTGAAACATAATTTTTTTCCAAACAGAAATAGAAGTTTATGACAGTTGATTCTATCCTGGTTTATTAAAACTTTGAATGATCATGCTTTGTCACAAATCTCTCAGCCAATTTTTTGGTGTTACAATTCTACTTTATTAATCTGTTTCCTGTTTTATAATGCTTCATGGTTTCAGAAGTTTGGGAAACTTCTCATTTGTTCAACTTCACCATGTTTGTTGAACAAATTGCTGGTAGAATCATGACAGATATCACTTACCATAAATCAAGTCTCTCTCACAGAGATCACAGTTAAAATGTTCTCTAGTCTAACAGCCTGTACACATCCAGCATCATGGCCCAGCTGTAGGCTCAGCTAACGCACAGAAACTGGCTAAGCCACAACAACTTTTGTTTGAATCCAAACCCTCAAAAATTACAGGTCTGGCTGTACCCTGGCACAGATACAGTCTCTAATCCTAGCTCTGTGTAACAGAGCTCTTCATTAGGTTATGTGGTATGAAAGACTTGTAATTAAATGTTTTGTGTTTCATAGTTACGCATCTAGAACTAGCACCCTAGAAAGACCCCTCATGGCCCAGTTCTACTTTACCACTTGTAAGAATTGGGAAGGTGATGGGATCCTCTCTATTTACTTACCACTGCATAAAAGCATGGCAGGACTGAGCTATGAGTCAAGGATAGGGCGGTTCATACACTTTCACCAAGCCATGAGTCCCTGCATGATTAGAACTGCCCTTGTTCTTATGACACCAGTGACAAATATCCCTGATCTTAAAGCTAGAAGGATACATTTGATGTCTAATCAAAATCAAAAATCAAGCATATTCATAAAATTACTGTTGTATCAGGTCTTAGCACTCTCTGTAGAACTCAGCAAGGGCAATTGCTGCTCTCGGGAGTATGATGCTGTGCATATGGGCTTCCAGTTTTTTGACACTGTTATCATTCAAAAGACAGTAAAAGCCCTTTTTTAAGATGTTCATTTCATGCTAAGAATGAGTGGATGTCATATGCTATAGGAGTATACATCTTCTATTTAACTGTAAAAAAGTTATGGTCTTCATTGAACATCAAGTACTTGATGTTACTGTTCAATGAAGGTCATTAAGAAAGCGGCAAGGAAGGGTAAAAGTCAAGACCTCTGAAGGCCACCATGAATATGCTTTTGGGCAAATATACAATAACATGCCATCATCTCAAAATTAATATATTGTTTGCAAGAGCACTGTCACAAGTATATACCAATTGGTGTTGGTACACAATATGTGCTTTTTCATTTTGGAATCCTAATTGAGGTCTAAATTCAGAAACCCAGCTCTGACAAGAAAGATACTGTTGTCGTCAGCTATTGCTTAGAAAATATCATCCTCGTTCCTCAGGATTTGATTTACAGCTATAAGAAATACAATTCCTCAGGAACAGTGAGCCAGGGCAGTTCATTTCCCATAAAGCAAAGGTCTCTGATGAGTATGTTTGGTAGCACTCCCTCTCATCTACTTTATCTGGTTTCCAGTGGTTAGAATAATCCAGTGTTTCTGAAAATAAACTATTCCACATTCACCTTTTTCATGGCTCCCCTATTTTTCAAGGAATATTACCCCCTCAGTCTGCTTTTAAATCAGTTATATATTCATGATTTCTTTTATGTATGTTCAGTAGGAAAAATCTATTGCTGTACAAAATATTGCTTAGTGGTTTAGCCTACCAGCTGTAGTTGAACTAACCCTTTTAACTTATGCACATCAGTTATAATTTTTTATTCTCCTAATAACCTCAAACACATGAAAAACAAATAGAACGGGTTGATAATTTCTAATAGTAAAATACTTCACATATTTTGCTATCATGCTGTGGAATAACTCTGCAATGTCAAGTAGCTCACAATTAGTAAAACTGTAGGGGGAAAAAAAGAAGTGTTTTGATCCTGAGGAATTTTTATCCTAATCAGATCGAAATTTCAATGCTCTTGTAGTGCTTAATATCTTCAATAACCAAAAAAATCGAACTGATTCCAATGTCAGGTTTTACATTCTGGGACTGAAATAAAATGCTAAAATATACAAATGAATCTCATGTTTGTACAAGTTTATTATCGTCGCTGGAAAGCAAGATTGATTCTAAATTAGGCTGATAGAATGTCGGGGGTTTAGCTGTTTCTTAAACTAAGCCCAACTGGCATCCTGATGGCAGCCTAGTGGATGTTGTTTTCAAACTATTGCGGGAGTGCTGGCCTGACTACATGCACAGTCTTTCTCTCTGTCCACAGTATGGGCCTACAAAGGTTTCTATGTTGGACATTGGCACCCTTAAGTCCTTTTGACTGGAGATAGTGGTGATACAGCAAGATGAGGGAACAGGAGATAAAAAAACAGAAGAAATGGAAGGATGTAAAGAATTTGGGGTTTTTTTTCATACAAGGCAAAAAAGGATCATGGACTTTGGTTTTGGCACATGCCTACTGTTTGTTTTTCAGTCCTAATGAACATTTGGCTGTGCCATACCACCATGACACTGTGCTCTGGATGCCTTTCCTCTAGACATTAGCCTGAGGAAATCACTCACTTCACTCAGCCCAAGCACCCAAAAAGGGACTCTTACCCCAGAAATGAAAGCATGTTTAAAGGGATCCTGTCCCTTGAAACAGACCATCTTTAAACCAGGTAATTTAAAGATAAAATTAATATTGCTGCCAGTCTACTTCTATGAATCTTCGGTCTCTTTTCCTATTTTTAGGACATAGTTATGTATAGTCTGCAGATAAATTTGGCATGGAAAGGGTTATATTCTAAAATCATTACTCTTACATAGGTTGTCATATGATGGACATTAATGTTAGTGGAGAGATGGAGGACAGATTTAAGTTTCTTGAGCAAGCAGGGCCAAATTTCTCCTCTGATGTTGAGTTTTAGTAGCCAAGGGCAAAATTTGGATCTGGGATTTCATTTTCCCCTACAGTTTGAACAGGGAGTTCATTAATGATAATGGAAGTTCTGTCTGAAGTTGGTGTTCAAAGCAGGCTTGGGTTTCTAAATGACCGTTTCAATATTAGCAGAAGAAAATCACTTTATGGCAGGATTGAAGTCATGGGGAGAGAGACAAATCATGAGGGAAAGAAAAAGTTAAGAAAGAGAGAAGGAAGCCTAGAGAATCCTAGGTAGAAAAATCTGCTGTTCATTTTTCAATTCAGTCTATCATAAAATAAACTTATATAGTTTGTTTATTTGCAATAATTTTATCTATAGAAATCACAGAAAAGTTTTCTGATATGCATGCCATAAGCTTCCATTGAATAGTGCATCTAGCAATAAATTGAATTTCATTTGATCAATACCTACATAATGTTTTGAAATAAACATCTTACCTAGAATTATAGTCTTGTTAATATTCATGGTTATGCATAATTATAAAGTTTTCATTTCAAATATTAGGCCATGGGAAAAGGGTATGTTATAATAATCACAAAAAGGAGAGGGGAAGAAAAGTGCCTCTGTTGTTCAAGTAGGAGAAGATGATTTCTATAGTGCTGGGAAACACTAATTTTTGTGTCTTTGCTCGGTTTTAGTAAATTTGCACTGCTGCTGTGAACTGATTTCATGTAAACCAATAACATAGGATTGATTTTAAACAAAACATCTTCCTGGTCCTAATCTGAGATAATTTGCTCATGCAAGGCTTTCCTCACTGTATTTGACAAGTTACAAACTTTAATCCTAATATGAATCCACATTTTTTAACACTTTGACTCAGACCACTTTTAACATTTGCTTTTCTGCAAAGAGGCAGGAAAAGTATTGCTTAGTTTTTAAACATTCTTAAGGTTTCAAATTTTTCTAAATGCTTGATTAAGGCATTTTTTTTTTCTGCGAGGTTGTTGATACTTAATTTTGCCTAATTTATCACATATTTGTGTATGTAACATCCCTACACTGCAAGATTAAACAGTATTTCATGTTGCAAAGTAAGCAATGAATCAATTGCCCTACTTAGCATTTTTAGAGTGACTGTAGATGCTTAAAAGAATTTCCCAGGTGAATGAAGAAGTTAGGTGAGGGTTTGAATATCAGTGAGGTACAGTTTTCTGTCATGAACCTGATCTGCTGCTTCCTGTTTATGGTCGCAAAAGATGAATTTATGTTTATAAACCAGAAACTATTACTGCCTGATATTCATATCACAGTTGCAGCCAGGTCTCAGTCAGTGGTATTGACACAATAGATTGCATTCTACCCTATGCTAAAAAAGATATTCTCTGTCCAGCACTCAGGCCTTTCTCCTGTCATATGCTATGAGTAAAATGCAGCTTTCTAAAGCCTCACAGAACCAATATTTTCTTAAAACAGTTATCATCTTTGTATTTTTCTTAAAAGAGCTCTGTTGAGATACAGTAAGTCAGGGCTGGTAAGGAACTGTATGCAATGAAGAGAGGTAGAGCAGTATGACCCACGGGGACTCTTGTGACAGGAAGGTGGCATTCTTTACCAAGCAATCTGCTGCTGGCCTTGCTTTTGGCTTGGTAGGTAGACAATGCTTTTGCACACTGTCCGGGCTTAAGTGCCCTCCCCCTCACTCTACCCCATGCAGTAGATCCAAAATAGATATGTTTGTGGAGAATTCAGTAGTTGACATATGATTCCTCACTGAATGTCTACAACTCTCCTATCATCTAGCTCTTAATTCTGTAGCAAGCATCATTTAACATTGCTAAATATTTTTCATTGCTTAAATCCTTTTTGTGGATACCCACTATTTAAAATATCTGGCTCACTAATTGCAAAATCTATAGGAAAGTCCTTACAACATCAAAGACTCACTTGATCCTCGGAGCTGTTATAAATGGAAAACTGTCTCTGTTACGAGCAAATAAGGCACTTAATGCACTCTTTCTGGCTGTGATGCTATTTTTCCTGTGGGTTTTGAAAATGACCTTCCTGTAAGCATCAAGGACTGTAACTTTTCAGATAAAGAAACTTGTTCTTGTTTTAAGTCTATGCCAGGTTCATTCCCCTGTAGCCCACAGTTTTCAAAAGCAGAAGAAAAAGTAATCCAGAATTAAAAAAATAAAAACCCCTCTGTTTCCAGAACGAAGTTACCCTGTCAGCTTGCCTTGGGCCTTAGGTGGAGAAGTGGAGATTAAAGAGTCAGTATTCCTTTTCATGTTTCGTCTGCCAGTTTTGTGAATGTAGAAAGAGTACTTGTGGCTGCAGCTAAGTATCCGACTGTAGTATTAAGTATGGCAATTTCATCCTCATGCAGTAAATTAAAAATATTCTTATAAGTTTATCACGAGAGGAGTTCAGTATCAATACCATCCAGTCATTGATAAAGGTATTTCAAGGAGAAGGGTGAATAGCACAGCAGATGCAACCTCAATATTTTCACCAATTATAAAGAGCCTCTTTGTGAAGCTGTGTGAATATGTAAGATGATCTCATCATTTCCTATTTACTCAATACTTACCTGAATACGCAATATAGTGTAGCTTTTAAATGCATATGCACACGAGTAAAATGTCCTTTTGTAAGAGACTTTGCTAAAAGACTGCTTTTGATACACAATTTCTTCATCTCCTCTTCAAACTGAATTAAGCTACTTCCTTCTTTTAAAACACAACTCACTATTTAGAAGCTTTGGCTTTGATTTCTCAGAACAGCCTTACAGGAAGAAACTATGTTCTTTTTCTTTTTGTAACCATATTTCTGAAGACAAACTTGTACTGATTTATTTTAATTTTCTAACAGAAATAGGTTCCTGCAAAGAACACTGACTGTTTCTTCTTTTTCCCCCTCCTTCATTCCACCGCTACAAGAATATTGCTGTGCACAAAGCTACCAAGGAAAACTGAAATCCCTCTGTTGGGAACTGTGTACACAGCAATATATTCATACTTTGAGAAATAAGTGAGGGGGTTTTTTAGTTCTTAGCATGACATACTGTGCACTTCTTGCATGCTAACCACTGAATTCAAATTGAGGAACTAGGTAACATTTCAGCAAATTTTAATCAGGTTTAGCATCCACCATTTTAGGGAATATATCTGTGCAGCTGATATAAAGGTCACCAATTTTAAAACATTAACCCTCAGTTAGTCCCTTTGATTAAAGGGTTTATGTACATATATATGTGTGTGTATATCTATATATAAATATATAACCCGATCCTGCATAATCTCGTCAAACGCACCATGCCACCAATGTGGTCACAAGTCTCACCTTGTCTGCCAGACTGGGTACTCTATGTAGAACACAAATAGAAATATAAAATTATTTGCACTGCTCAGTGAGTGAGGGATTTGCCTGAAAACATTCAAGATGTAATATACATGGCATTACATTTTCAGAAGTTTATGCTAAACTGAAATGCGTGGTTTGTTGCTTGTTACAAAACATAACTTCACAGTCAGAGCTTAGAGTGGAGTGATTCTTTGCTTTTATTTCTTCTCAAAATCAGTAACTTTATTAATGGACTCTTCGTACCTGCAAACTGAAGATCTTTAAAATGAAACTGGGCTTTACTCAGTAACACTAGGTTATCAGTAAATTGGATAGATTTCCTTCCCTGATGCCTCCTTCTAATTGCTTTTTTGCCTCAAAATTCTCATCTAATTTCTAAGTTGCAGGTTGGCAATGCCAGCAGTTAAAAGATACTGTAAATTAGAAAACATTTCAAATGTTGTTTCATTATTTTCTTTCATCACATTGAGAAATTTCTTTCCAAGGTACACTGAGAATTTTTAGAATGGACTTGGGGGTGCCTAGTGCACTCTCAAAGGAGGTAAGAACCAGATTTAGCAGCACAGTGCAGCTTGCCTGCCGAAGTATCTCTTTACATGGAGAATTTTTATATTGAATCGTGGGACTTCTTCAGAGCTTGGTCCACAAATCTCTTATATGAAATGTGCTTTAGACAGATGCAGCAAGGAAAACTCTGTGTATGTGGTAATATATCTGAGCTGGCCAAAAATAGAGTGGAAATTTGCAGGTAGATGAACTTCATGGAAAGTTCATTTTTAATACAGTATTTCAGATATTCTTTGGATGTATTCTTTGTACTTGGGAGCCTGAACTCTGAGTGTTGATGGTTTGTATATAGCCCTGATGCACTGAATTTTCATTCTTGAGAAAGCAAGCACCTTTTCCTCTTTTCCATAGTTCTGAAATGAATGCTCTGTTCAGTCCATGACACAGACTTTTCCAGTTGTGCAACAACCAAGATAAAAGTTACTGAAGGATGAAGGACTTGTCTAGGATGACCAAAAGAGCTGGACAATCTGACTCCTTATAGCTATCACTATGCAGAACTGCAGTGTGCCCTTCAGCCAGTGGCTAGTGACTCACCTGGTACTTTGATTTTCAAATGTCTTTGTGGACAGTTGTCCTTTGGCATCTGTGTAGCAGGGTAAACTCCCTAGATAAAAACTGTTCCAGGGAAGACAGTAGTGTATTTAGTAGGCACAAGTGCAGATAAATTTTACTAGTTCCTGCACACAACTCTGGGTATTCTTGTTTCCAGAAGAGAGAGAGTATCACTCCACACTTGTGTGCATATCAGTTTTGCACTCAGCTGTAAGCAGAGTATTTTGAATGTCCTATTTCACTGAAATGGAAATGCCTACCATAATCAAAGCTTACAGCAGTGTTTTTCTTCCCTTATTCTTCATAACTGATAAAGTTTGGCTAATTTATGGGAGATTGTTTTCTAAAGTGGCTTACAACATTGGTTTGACAGAAATGCTGGGTAGTCAGTTGTTCATATTTTATCTTTATTCTGCTGTATAATGAGGTTTTGAAGACAATGAATGATCATAGTAGAATATTTAGAGCTTGACATACAAAAGTAAAAATTTAGGGAAATATTGATGTCTGCTAGAAACAAACTTAGTTCACTAGAGGCTGCTGAAAAACAGCAAGACCCAGATACAAATATTTGTTTATATTAGAAGTGAACATAACTTGCACTTCACATTCACTTTACATGGCACTATTTTACATGCATATTTTTCTCTAGTAGTTGAAAAATTGCAGTGGGGATTGGGGGATACCTCCAAGGTAAGGAAACGTCACTGTTTGTATGGCTGCCTTTGTAAACATCCTTTTCTGTAGATATCTGCTGTACGTGGATTTAGATATAGATACATTCATATGTATAATTAGGGGTATAGACATTTGGTTAACTTGAAAGCTCCAAAGTGTCATCTGTCACATTTATGGTAGGAACTTTAACTGCCTTAAATACTTCTTCTTTTCCAAAGTGACTTTTTTCTTTTCACTCTACCAAAAAAAAAAAAAAAAAAAAAAAAAAAAAAAAAAAAAAAAAAAAAAAAAAAAAAAAAAAAAAAAAAAAAAAAAAATAAAACGTACTTCATGAAACTATTGTATATGAAGCACTTATTAGCCGTAATTAAATGGACAATATGAATTTACTACGTCTTTAGGACTCTGGCTTGTTCTGGTTTAGAGCAAGATGATTAATGCAAATACATATTACTTGAGATAACCATTTAGCAGCTAATTTAGCCAAATTTATTACAGCAGTTAGAGGTTTTTCATTTTAGCAGACGGAGACAAGGACATGACAAAAGCAGGCGGTGAATGTGAAGGCACACTGCCCTCTAGTGCACAAAGCTTTGTGGGAATAGTGAGGAACGCAGGGAGGCCAGCAACAACCGTGCCCAGATTTTGTGTAGTTTACGGGTTTTATAAAGCCATGCTGCTCCCTTCCACTGAAAGATTTGCATTTCATTCCCTTCTCCTGACACTGAAGAATCAGATACAAAAGAAATCCGTTTCAACTTGGCAATATTTTGGCTGAAGTATTACTTTAAACATCTGTATTTTTAAGCCGTCTTGCTGTGAGCATTTAATAGCACCGTTTCACATTACTGATTGCTTTTACTTCTTTCTCCGCTTCCTAGCATATTTCAAACATCGGAGAGAGCTGTCATTCTTTGGCTCTAACCAAGCCATTCTGTGCCTCCCTTAGGCCTCCTTCTCAGCCTGTTGGTGGATTTACTTTGCTCTGGTAGAAAGTAAATTCTCCAAAGACTTTTCCCCCACTGACCAGTGGAGATTTGGTTCATCTGAGAACTGTAAATTCTGTTTGACAAGATCAAAGAAACAGATGTATAAGTTCAGTGGTTGATATCGGCTGCAATAAGGAGAAATGATCAAAGCAGCAGGGGTAGAGTATCTTCCCAAACCTTTCAAATATCCAGAATCTCAAAGAGGTCTACCTAGGAGCTATGAATAAATCACATATAAATTTGCCTCTTTTTTTCCTTTTCTTTTTTTACAGTTTGACATTGAGTGCATTGGAAATGTCCACACAGCAATAAGTATTCTGTGAACCATAGAGATTTGTAGGTTTTCTTACTTTTCTTCTTCCTCTAGAGTTTCCAAAAGCAGATTAAAATTATACTTTAAAAACTTGTAAAACATGTAGCTAGTTATACTGAACTTCAGATACTGTTTGTCATCTCACTGGTATTAAATCCAAAGGAAGCCAAATATCTTCTGCTTATACTTGCGGCATGTTGTACGATAAAGATCATTTTACCACAATTCTAACACGTGCTACATCTTGCTTCTGTTTTGTTTGTATTTTCCTGTCAGTGCTGAATAAGGGTCAATGTGTAACAAAGTACTACCGCTGGATGCAGAAGAACGGAGGTTATATCTGGATACAATCTAGTGCAACCATAGCTGTCAACGCTAAGAACGCAAGCGAGAAGAATATCATTTGGGTCAATTACCTCCTTAGGTAGGTCTTCCAGTCACTTTTATTGCTTGAACTGCTGTCTCTGTTGCTTGTCTCTGTCAGTGAGAGGTCTAGAGAAAGTTAAGAAGAAGAACTTTTCGTATAGTCCACCTCAAAAGCCAAGTCATTTTGTTATAGTTATTGAGGCATCTGTCGTATCTCAGCAGATGAGAATATTCTTGAATTATTATGCCACCTTAGTCTTGAAATAAACCCTCCACCATTTTATTGCATGCCCTGAAATCCACTCAACCTGAGCTCAAAGATAAAAATTATCCACACCAACTTTCAGTAGCTGTGTTACAAAATCTGGTGTGAAGTGTGCCACAGTTTTATTTAGATATTAAAAATGCAGGGAAGCAAACTGCTGGTATGCCAAAAAAAAAAATTATCTCTGAAAGGCATTTGGCAGTTCACTCCAGAGAGAGGAACTTTCTCAGGACAAAAAAGGCTCAAATGACTTTGTTGTTCCTATAAGCATCAGAGAATATTCACATTGAAAAATGGAAAATAGGATTTAAAAACCAAAGTACGATAAAGTACTATTTTAAGCTATTAGAACTATTTTAAACAGAAATAGTAATAATGGCTTGAATGAAAGGCTGTTCCCTGAGAAATTCTGTTTTACCAAAGTATTTTTAAAGGACTGGTTTCGGAGCTCAAGGGAAAACCAACAGTCACTGAGAGACAGTGAATTATAAACCTGACCTTTCTCATCTGAAAATACCTTTCAGCGCATTCTGTTTTGTGAAAATGTTCAATAAGATTGGGAGATTTTCTGTTTCATTCCAAAGCAGAACAAACAAACAAATAAAATTTGAAACCTTGAGATTGACATGAAATGCAATTGTCATTTTCTGGCCTGTTCTCCTTTTAAGTTGCTTGTCATGGTTTGTTACATTCCCTTTGATGCCATGAGAGTTCAAAGTGATGTCTAGGGGTTAGATTGTGACTTATTATGCCAAGTCCAGCAAGGCCTGAAGAGACTGTGCCTGCCTAAACTTGCATGTTGAAATGCTTTTGATTCCCCTTTTGGGGAAGAGAAGGAAGCAACCCCTGGCAGGAGAGCATTGAAGGGGTACTGTGGGAAACCTTCCACAGCAGTGGAGTTTTCACTGGGACTTGCATGTTTCTGGCCTGATATGATTGAGCACAGACTTTCCTGAATACATCCTTATCCTGCTACTTTCTTGTCTCTTTTCTGTAAGTGTTAGGCAGAATGCAGCATTTCAAGAGGTCAGCTTGAGGCTGACAATTCTGAACTTGAAGTACAGCTTCACTGCCCCAGTCCTTAACAGGGCTTCAAAATGCCCTGAAATGTTCTCATTTCCAGCTCTAGCTGTAAAAGTGGTCCATAAGAATTACGAACAGCTGCTTATGTCCCCTTTGCTGCTTTCCAGACAATAGCTGAACCTAGTCCACAAATATCCCACAAAATAATTTTCTCTACAAGCAGAATATACCTAACAAAAAAAAGAAAAGCAGTGTGGTCTTTCCCAGGTCTCCTCCCAGAACCTGATTTTTCTACTGTATTCCATTCACCAGTCTGTTAGAGAAATATTAACATCTTCACTGAATTTGTATTTTTAATTTAGATTTCTCCTTGTACTGGAATCCACAAAAGATCCAAATGTCCAAATAATATTTTAATAACAGGTCAAGGCATAATTAGGTCTACTCTTAGCAGGAGTACTGGTCTGTATACATTTCCATGCATTAGAAAGTATGATTCAGCTGTCTGTAAAAGGATAGACTAATTATAGTGACAGGGAGGATTAATGCTGCTCTTGTTCTAGCAACCTGTTATTCACAGTGTGAAAGCCCTCAAACACCTTTTGCTTGGAGGGGGCAGATTTCGGGACTGCCCTGGGATGCAACAGAATAAAGTCACTTTGTCAGGACAAAGCCATAAAGATGATAATCGTAAGATGGCATCTCAGTGTGAACTGTGTCAACTCTGAATTTTCGCAGTACAATCTAAGAGGCTGAATATGAGCACACTGTCATTGTGATAGTGTGTCAGGCACCCCCAGTGCTGCCCCATATTGTTCTATGCAGGACTGTGGATTTTCTGTTTTACCAGACTTGAATTTGAACTGCATGGAAATGCTCACCTATTCAAAAATTATTAAAGACTTTGTTATTTTTAACATTCCTATGCCACTTATGTTTAGCTATGTCTGTTCCCCTGCATTTGCATGGATTTAGGAAAGGAACACATTTTAAAAGGTACAAACCAAGCAAAAGCATGGTGTTGTAGGGGTTTTCTTCCATTTCTCTGGCAGTGTAGCTTTTTTAGATTTCAGTCATGTTCATTGCTAACAAGTCACAGGTGAGCACCACATGAGCAGATGAAGATATGATTATAATGGGTGTGTTGACAGTTCTTTATCCCTAACATATGCATCTTAACATGCACATGTGCATCTGTCATATAGTTAGAGAGGTTGTTTTTGGTTTCTTGCTGATGTGGATGTATGTGTGCAGTGTTTAAAAAATATATAACCTATTTTATCTAATTTTTGGCCAGATTTTTTGGAGCAGTGGTCCCTTCCTTTAGCCCTAGCTGAGCACCTTCTTAATAACTTTATGTATGATATGCTTGATTAAAGTGTGAAAACTGGGATGTTGAGAAAAACAGGTATTGAAAGGACTCTGGCAAGGTTGATAGAGAACATTTATACAGAGGTAACTCTAATAGACATTGCCAGTGGGAGAGAAACAGATTTGAAAAGTTAAAACACCCTCTCTGTCCTCCCAGGCACAGTAATGGGATCGAAATCGAGATATTTTGTTGATGGATGAGTACACAGTGTAGCTTTACTGCTAGGTATCACACAAGCCATGATGTCCCACTTCAGTAAGGATGCTTTGACAGCTCTAAAACTTCACTAGAATCAAACAAGGTTTAGTACCTGGTCAATAAAAGTATTTGACTGCAGTATTAAAATAAACCTTCACAAAAATCCTACTGTGAAGCTCTGAGGAGCCAAAAATTTATGTTTCTGTGTTTACTCTGCTATTCTTTCTATTTATGTTCTTTGTTCCTGAACTTTGATATGAAAAGAGGAAAAAATCACAAAACTGCAAATCATCCAATATTGTTTATATTTGCTGTATCCTCTTCAGTAACCCAGAGTACAAGGACACTCCAATGGATATTGCACAACTTCCTCATCTGCCAGAGAAAACCTCAGAATCCTCGGAGACCTCTGACTCTGAATCGGACTCAAAGGACAACTCAGGTAACACACATGGTGTGCCTTTACACTCACAAGAGGTTCATATCATGACAGCCCCGCGGTCAGCATTCCAGCTGCTTTTACTTCTCAAGTATTGTTCCATTATAACAACAACAACAAAAAATATTAAAATGAAAAACACTAGCAAAATCTTTTAATGACCTTAGCATTTCCAGTTCCTCAGAACTTCTCTTCACTTTCTCCATGCATTCTTGCCCACATAGCATCAAACTAAATATTTGATTTCCCAGCCGTGCTTATGAACAGGTATTGTGCCTTGTGCAGAGGACTTGGGATTGCAACTGTTGGATAAAATTCTAGTTCTTCTCTTTCCAATGTAGGTAGACGTTCTGCAGAGAGCTCTCTACTGTCAATCTTTATGACTCTTTTTCCTGTATAAATACATTTTTGAAGAGTCTCACTAGGGGGCAGTGAAGATGAAAAAATTTGAGAGTTTTCTTGGGTTAAAAGTTATATTTAATTAAAAGGTGTGGGTTCAAGAACTTGTTTCTAAGCTCTTTAAGTCTGGGACTTCAGCTTTTTTTTTAAAAGATAACTGTATTTGTCAAGTTCTATGTGTAAATTAGTCCTACAGATGGTCCAGTGCACAGATGGTTCACACATTCCCTGTTAAGTTTTAATAGTGATTGCCTAGGCACAGGTACAAATCATCTGGCCTTGAAAGAAGTGTGTTTTCCTGTAGCCCAAGAAGTAAAGATGTTACTGAGTTGTTGTATGCAAGATGAATGGATGGATAGATAGATGGATGGATAGATAGATGGATGGATGGATGGATGGATGGATGATTTTTCTCTCATGGCTATGATAATGTCTATGATAACAACCAAAAACATTCTGGAGAAAATGGATCACAGTAATATAAATCAAGAAAAAGCAAGAAGAGGATCAGTCCTTAATGTTATATTACATGATATCGCTGTTCTCCTTCATCTTTTGCTTTTATTTGTTCTCCTTTGACCGCTTGGTTTGATGGTTTAAGTCAATGCACAGACTTGCTGACCACTGTCATTGGGAATCTCTTCATCCATTCCCAGTGCTTCCTTTATGCTGTCTTGTTCCTAAATAGCCAGATAACATGTATGTGGAGAACCATTTGCATTTCCCATATGTACTGGAAGTTTCTCCAGATGAGAACGTGAGAAGTACATGTACATTCATGACTTCTAAAGCTGAGCAAGACAGCATTCCAAAGGTGCACAGATATCTGCATCTCAGAAGGAGATGTCTGTGAGTCTTGGAAGACAGAAGACAGAGGGGCTTGTTTATTACAAAGGAATAAAATAGAAATGCCAAAGGACCTGAAATTGGAGCAGCATTTTGGTTGAAACCAACAGGTTCAGTTCAAGTTCTGATATAATCCCAGGCAAATATTGTGTAGCGTTAGACCACCTCACTCTAAGACCACTCCTAATCAGCTAGAAACCATGGCCTTAAAAGAAAACATCTTCAAAAAAAGGAAGAAAAAACTGTAGGAGAAATTCAGTCCTAGGTGGAACAAAAAACTGGATGAGACTTAGGGGTTTACGGCTGCTACTTTCCTTCTATAGGTTTTTTTTTCAAAAGGAAGGGTCTCTCTGCTGCTGCTGACACAAGCAAAAGTCCCACTAAGTGACTTGTGAAGTGCAGTGTCCTGAATGCTCAGGCAGCTTTCCTGTCAAACCCACCTTCAGCACTTCTGGGAAACTGTTTGGTATTGACATGGCTCCAGAAGTAACCAATATCTTTAGAGGCAAACTGGCCCTTCCCCTCTCCCCCTAAAACAAGTATATTGAAAAGGGTAGTACTTGGCTCTGATGAGTGAAAAACATCTTTTATTAAGCAACAAAAGATTTCTGGCTGGTCTGTAAAGGACAGGGTTTCCTGGAACCTTTCGTGACCCTTTCAAACATAGTGTGATAATGGAGCATATTCAGTCTCAAAGCTGCTTTGGCTCTCCGAGTCCAGTGGGCTAGAGTGTTTATCTCATCTGTATTAGAATTATAATTAAATGAATTCAGGCAAGAAGAGTGACAGTTTCTCAGTGCTGTAGCTGTGCTATTTTCAATGGTCTTTAGATGATTTGGATCAATCAAGAATTTAATTCATTGGATGATTATTTTTTCTGTATTTTTTTATATTTGTTGTCTTTCAGGAGACTATGAGAAGACAGTCTAGAAACATAACAAAATTGTTTTAACAATAAAATCGTTTATTCATTCATTCAGATTTATACACGTATGACTTGGTGCTCCTCTCTCGCAGGAGGAAATCAGCAGTAATTCCACTGCAGCCAGAGACTCTCTGCCACTTCAAAAGTGGTAATGGTCAGAGGGAAATGAGATGAGAGTACTAGAATCTTCATTAGTAAATAGTGCTATACCTGGACACCTGCCCACTGTAGGAGAACATGGATGTGAAAGAACAATCACCAGAACATAACAGTGATAATGGGATTGTTTCACTGACACCTCTTTGGATGGCACGGCTACAATGCTGTTGTGCTCACAGCTGTCAACATGATTCTTGTCCAGTGAGCAGATGAAAAGGCCCCCTCAATGGAGGTGCAGCCATATAGCATAGGCTTCTAGTGCATTCACAGTCCTGAGTCAGAGACATTCATGGTGAGCAAAACTCTCCCAACACAACACTGAAAAAAAAAAATTTAGCTCTATAGAAGAGAATGTCTTTTGCCAAAAAAGTTTAAAGCAAATCCAATCTCATTGGTTGGTAGAAATCTGGACTTGGATTATAATATTATGTTCCTCTTGCTAATGGTTTGTTTCACTTTCATTTTGCTCCAGAGGACAATGAGAACTCAAAGTCAGACGAGAAAGGAAACCAGTCAGAAAACAGTGAAGACCCTGAATCTGACAGGAAAAAGTCAGGAAATCAGTCAGATAATGAAATGAACTGTAATGATGATGGGAACAGCTCCAGCAACCAGGACAGCAGGGACAGTGATGACAGCTTTGAAAACTCAGACTTCGAGAATCAAAAGGCCCCTGAGGACAGTTTTGGCACTCTTGGCTCTATGCAGATCAAGGTGGAGCGCTATGTTGAGAGTGAGTCAGACTTGAGGTTGCAGAACTGTGAATCACTGACCTCCGACAGTGCCAAGGACTCAGACAGTGCAGGTGAAGTAAATGCCCAGTCTTCCAGCAAACATCAGAAGAGGAAGAAGAGGAGAAAAAAGCAAAAGGGAGGCAGCATGACCCGGAGAAGGCTGTCAAGCACCTCAAGTCCAAATGGACTTGACTCAGCTTTGGTGGACCAGCCCCAGCTGCTCTCGTCACCAAACAGTGCCTCAGTGCTCAAAATTAAAACAGAAATCTCAGAACCTATCAATTTTGATAACGATAGCAGTATTTGGAATTACCCACCCAACAGGGAAATCTCAAGGAATGAATCACCCTACAGTATGACCAAGCCCCCCAGTTCTGAGCACTTCCCTTCCCCCCAAGCCAGCAGTAGTTTACATGTCTCCATTCCAGACTCTGTTCTCACCCCACCGGGGACTGAAAATACTGCCAGCCGTAAAACTCAGTTCAGCACCTCATCCAACTCGGCCTTGGCTCCAGTGTCCTCTGACCCTTTGTCACCCCCACTTTCAGCATCTCCAAGGGACAAACATCCAGGAGGTCCCACAACTTCCAACTCTTTGTTGTACACTGGGGACCTGGAAGCCCTTCAGAGGTTACAAGCAGGCAATGTGGTGCTTCCTTTGGTTCACAGGGTAACAGGAACCCTTGCTGCGACCAGCACTGCTGCTCAGAGGGTCTACACCACTGGCACTATTCGGTATGCTCCAGCTGAAGTTACTTTAGCCATGCAGGGCAACCTCCTCCCCAACACCCATGCTGTTAACTTTGTCGATGTTAACAGCCCCAGCTTTGGGCTGGATCCTAAAACACCGATGGAAATGCTCTACCACCACGTTCACCGACTCAATATGTCGGGACCGTTTGGAAGTGCTGTGAGCGGGGCCAGTCTGACCCAAATGCCTGCAGGGAATGTGTTCACAACTGCCGAAGGACTTTTTTCCACTCTTCCATTTCCTGTGTACAGCAATGGCATTCACACTACACAGACTCTGGAACGGAAAGAGGATTGAAATATGACCACATACTGTGTTCAGTGTTATACTCTGAGGCATAGACTATGTTTTAATTTAGACCTTTAATTCTAGCACTTTGAATTTGAGCAGGTCAGCTTATTATCTCAATATGATGGTCCCCATTTCATTCCCTTTCTCTTTAACTTGACTTATTCTTTAATGTAAAGATATTTTTTTATTTTTGCCTTCAGAGAGTCGAAGTACCAGTTGCCTGCCATTTTGTCTTCTTCTAAGATGTGTGTTTTTTCCTTTGCATCTTTATTAAGATGCCTTTAATATGTGTATGCCTCTGCCATAGAATACTCAGTGTTGTGGTAAAGAGATTTTAAAGTGACAACCATTGGTTTTACTTCAAAATGATCTTGATATGATCAAGATTAAAAGAGACAAGCATAAACAATGTGCCCTGTTTGACTAAGTCAAATGAAAAGGGGGTTTTGTTCCTAATTCCTTTAAAATAGGGGATAGTATTTTAGAATTTTATGCAGAGTTTAATTCTCTTTTTATGGTTAAGATTTTCTTACTTGCACATAAAATAATTTGGGTTCTTAAAAAGTTAATTTCTGGCCTGTGACTAGAATGTTAAAAAGTTGGACTAAATGTTAATTACTGAAACTTTAACTTAATTTCTAAAACCATGGTGCTATCATTTATTAATCTGTAATGTCTTCATACAATATGCAGCTTGTGGGCTGGGTTTTTTGGAAAGAATGTGTTCCGTACTGGTTTATAGTGGGGTGCTGCAGTCTCCTTGGTTAGTTAAGACAAAAGCCCTCATTAACATTTGCTGCAGGACTTAAAATTTGTTACCTCCAAACTAACAAGCATAGCCTCACATCAAATTTAAATGGGTCAGGAAGCCTTTTTCAAAAAGTGCTTAAAAACAAAAAACTCAATTTAATTGACGCGAGGAGCAGTTTCTTAGGTGCATATTGTTTTGCTTTATTTTTTTCTCAGTGTAACTGAGGCTAATTTTACAACATCAAATAACACTTCAGAGTAGAAAGAAAAAAAACCAGAAGAACTATTTAACATGTTTTATTTTGTTTTTCATTTAATATTATAGAGGGAAGGTTGTAAATTTCTTTTTGTTCTTTGATTTGGGTATTTTTTTGTTGTTTTCTTTTTCCTTATTTCTAGTGTTGAAACCAATATGTTTTAAAACTAAAGGATGGGTTAATAAGCTTGAAATAGATAACTACAACTGAAAACTGCACATTAAGTAAAAGAAAAGAAATCTCCTATTTTGTCTTTGTTGCCAGAAATCACAGTGTAGTGTCAAACACTCCAAATGACTGTCAAATATAAATTCTTCTTCCACTCCATCTTTGGCAGCTGTTTGTTAAGGCATCTAATAACAGATGTGAGAACTGTAATGTGTACAATGTGTAAGTGTCCTTGGCTGTCAGTCCCATTGCAGTTTCAATGTGTGTTACTATATGCAGTATATACTAAGCTAATGTAGTTGTTTTGTCCTTTGTCTTCTCTGTGCTTTATCTCTAGTCCGGAGTGGTAAAGTCCCATTCCTGCAGTCCTAGTGAACCAGTGATTCTTGGGGGTTAGTGGTTTTTGTGTGGTGGCCTTCCTCTGTAATGTCACCTTATGCTGCTTCCACTGTCTGTATACCTTTTAATTTCTGCTGTTGCTTTGCTGTTGTGTATTCTCAAACCTCTCTCTCTCCCTTCCTTTCTCCCCTCCTCCTCCACACGTTTCCCCTCTCTCTTTCTCTCGCTCTCTCGTTCTCTCTTCTTCACTCTCAGAGATAAAAGACTCTTAACTAGCTCAAGGTTAATGGAGCCATTTTTCCCACAGAGGAATTCTGGGTATGACTTACTCTTCCAGTGTACCCCACAATGCACTACAGAGTAATGCTCAGATATATTAAGCAAATTGACGCCATATAGCCTCAGTTGTTAACATTCCCAGAGTCCTTGTGCTCGAACTGTAAGCAGAGGGTGCATTTCTTTGGTTTTCTCCTAGGTAGGCTGGCAGAGCAATATGTAGAGCAATTACCAGTGAGATAGGAAATTCTTTCAAAGGTCAACTGGCATTGTTTAAAAAGGAAACTGAGCTTAGAATTGTCATATATATTCGCTTATGTGTGCAGTGCTAATGTATTAACTCAGCTGTCCTTCGAATTTTTGATCACTCACTGCGTTGAGTCAATTTCTGCAGTAGCTTTGAATTTGAGAAGTAGGTCCAAGCCACAGAGGAGTGAAAGCAAAAAAGGAATTGGAAGCTAGAAATTTAATTAATGAGCTTTTAAAGGTTTCATAGGAGGGATTTAAGTAGGTCTGAAAAAGGTGAGAAAGCTGATTGGGAAATTCAAAGTTTAATTTTGGAAGCTCTGCTCTAGCTATGGAACAATCAAAGAACTGCACCTATCAGCTACAAAGAACAGCTAGACAGCTGTTGTTGTTTTGGGTTTTTTTTATAAATGTTTCTGTGTTGTGTCAAAATGATTTCTGGTGATTTAAACTAACAGATAATCACAGCTGCTGTCTAAATCCATAGTGTTTAAAATTACAAAATGAAAAAAAAACTTCATTACCTGTGAAGACTGTGTCTGTGTTTTTAACTATTTCTTGTACAAATATATGAAATCTTTTATGAGGAGACTGGTGCCAAGTAGCTGAATAATGGGGAAAGGGATTCTGTTCGTATAAATCTTAGCAGTGTTACCAACTCTACAATATAAAAAAATTAAAATGTTAAAAAGTGACAGCTATGGTACATTTATTTTGTGTTAAGCTAACCGAATCTAACTTCTTGAGTGCCTGGCTTATTTGAAACATTTTTTTCATTGATCATTGATAATGCTGCAAATCAGAAATGTACATACTTCATTTACAACAGGGTTCTTTTTATACTTTTGTAGATTCTCATACATGTCATACATGGTTGTCTTTATGTAACTTAATTTTTTTTCATCCCGCAGGTGCCATTTTCATAATAAACTTCTCTTGGATTTGTTACTATCTGGCATCATTTCTTTTACATATAACCATCCTGACTAATGAATGCTGGTAGTATTTGTTTGAGCAGGTATTTTTTAATTGTTTTGTAAAAAAAAAAAAAAAAAGAAAATAACTAAAATACAAGAAAAAAATAACCAAAATCAAAGAGGAAAAAGCAAGATTTTATTAACACTCGTGAAATGAAGAAAAGAAGCTGTCAAGATGTAGGTTAAGAATGCTAATCCAAATACTACAACAAACTTGCCACCATTCTAAATTTTCAGCTACCCCAATTCATTGTCATATTGAGCATTTTTATGCACATTATCAAAGCTGAATAATGGACCTGCAACATTAACCACTATAGAAAGTGTGCATTTTTTTCTTGATTAATGCACACTGGAAGAGGTCAGCTTTTGTACATTAATCATTTAAAATGCACTTTATATTTTCATTTTTGTACTCTACAATGTTACAGCGAAACTCTTCAGTCACATTATATCCTACCTAGGCTGCTGATTCTTTTAAATGTGTATTTTCTTTCCCCAGAGTGGTGACCTGTAAGTTGTTGGTGTCATGCTGCTAGACATTCTGCCTTACCAAGGACAGAAACGTTTGCCAGTGCAGAACTGACAAGGCAAAAAGCCTTGGTCCCACAAATGAAAGGGGGAAAAAAAAGTCAAATACAGTTTTGATTACACAGATATCCACACACAGTGGCTGGCCTCAAAAAGGGCCAGCATAAATTCTGAAAAAGGCCCAGCGCAAGTGGTTTTGGCCTTTGCAGTGAAAAGCAGGGAGAAGCTAAGGTACAGGAGATGCCACCAGGTACCCATCACTGTGTCCCAACTCTGTGGCAGCTGCTGCATGTGCAGAGGAGGGGCTGGGGGTGGGACAGGAGGGGAGCAGAAGCCTTCTCACCCACCACAGCTCTTCATTCATTGCCTTTCTTTACAGTGCCTCTCCCACCTGTGACAAGTATTTCCAAATCCCATATTTTATTTTGTTATTGATGAGTATGCAGTCCCTAAGAATGCAAATTTGGGGCATGTAAAATCAGGACAGTGTTGCCCATAGCCAAAATCTCTAAGCAACTTTGAGTGCCTAATCTCATCTCTTCTGTATGTCCATTTAGAAATTAATGCTACTGGGCTAGTTAATTCTGGGTCAGATTCTGTTTGCCTTATTAATGCTGAGTAAAAGTGTCTATTCACAGTTTGTAGCACAACTCTTTACAGTGAAAGATACACTCAGCTGAAGTAAGAGCATGTGAATCTGGCTAGCTAGGCTGATTTTAAAAAAAAATATGCACAGTTATATCTCAGTGAGCCGGCCCAGTACCTTAATAGATTGACGTCTGGCTCTTTGAGCTTCCAAGCAGTTCGGGATGCCCACTTCCCAGGCTCCAAGCATTGAGTTTGATACAACTTCAAGCTGCAGGGGATAGAAAGAAGCAGAGGTTAGCAGTGCTGCTTTCAGCTCTGCTTGAGTGTTCCAGTTGGCAATGCATCTTGTTTATGAGGTAGCTAAGGGTGCCAATGCCAACCGAGAGGAAAACAGAATTTAAATGCAGATTGAAAGAATGACCAGAATAAAGCTTAATGGAAGAATAACATGCCTGTTCCAAATAAGTGCTAAGCAGTATTAAGTAAAACAAATCATTCCAAGAAGGGGCTTGAGAGGGGCATTTCTGAGCTATTATAAGGGCTTTTTATATCTCAACCATACAGCCTACACATGCATCCGAGCACGGAGTTGACGGTCAAACTTAACAGACTGCTCTAAGATTTGCAGTTGAATGAGGAATTTTGTGTATTAAAGAAAATTATGGAAAGGCCATTTCATGGGGGGAGGGGTCTTTCATAGTGATGTTGTTGCAGTCGTTTATCTCCGGGGAACGTATTTTTTAAATTATTATCTGCAGCAACTTTAATAAACAAAAGCAACTGCTTGAAAGGGTTGAGCCCTTTCAAAAGGGTTCTTTGGGGTAGGCCTGGCTGCTGTCTTTGTAATATTTGAAGAAAAACTCTTTGCCATGCAGGAAGTTGGGCAAACTTTCTCAAGTCATTTCATTAAAAAACATTTCCTAAAACAACTGATCTCAGTAACTGCAATCTCTAGAAAATCTTTTCCTGACCCACTTGTTTTGGAAGGTGATGTATGCAGGTATATAAAAGCTACCTGAAGGATTGCAAGAGGAAAAGGGCTCTTTTGAAGCCTCATGACTCTGAGAAGTTACAATGAAAGAAAAATATTTCAGGAGTACCTAAATAATCATCTTTGACAGCTTGCACTGGTGCTCTTGCACATTGGTTGTGTCACTGGAGTAACTGTGATGTCCCTGACAGTGCATTTATTGTTATGATTATAGAAAATGCATTAGTTTAAATGTGTCAGAGCTCTCAGAGCTATTTGCATAGTATTTTCCCTTCTTACTGTTGCAATTTCTTTATTTTCATTTTAGGGCTGGGGGAGGAGGGTGGAAAGACTGGATTTGAATTGTCAACTAATTTAATGAACTGTCATCTATCCAGTGAGTTTACTGAAGAGCCTACAGAAATGTTAACAAATGGGATGTCACCAGAGCCACAGATGCTCAGGTAAGATCAAACACTTTATAAAACATGCACATGCATGCACACAGACATTCAGATCTGCTACCTCTGAAAGCCAGTTGGGCTTCCAGACTGGGCAGGGTGGTACCTATGTATATATGCATAGTAAAGGTCCTTTCTTCCTCTTTTAACTGTTCTTTCATCTTTTCATAAGTGAAAATTGGAAGCTATTTTCATAAAACCTATCAAATCACATCCACATTTTTTCAGCAAATCATAGAATCTTAGAGTGGTTTGGGTTGGAAGAAACCTTAAAGATCATCTAGTTCCAGCCCCCTTGCCATGGGCAGGGATGCCACCCACTAGATCAGATTGCTTAAGGCCCCATCCAACCTGGCCTTGAACACTTCAAGGGATGGGTAATCCACAGCTTCCTTAAGCAACCTGTTCCTGTGACTGACCACTCTCTCAGTAAAGAATTTCTTCCTAGCATCTAATCTAAACCTGCCCTCTTTCTGTTTAAAACCATTGTCCCTTGTTCTGTCACTGTCTGTCCATATAAAAAGTCCCTCTTCCTCCTTTTTTGTAAACCCTCTCATGGTACTGGAAGGCTGCTAGGAGGTTTCCCTGAAGCCTCCTCTTCTCCATGTTGAACAACCTCAACTCTCTCAGCCTGTCTCACCATTGGAAAGCTGCTCCAGACTTCTGATCATCTTCATGGCCCTAACAGGACCAAACAGGATCTTTTCGAAAGCAATAGGAATTGAGATAAGCCAAGGATGCACAGTTCTTCTTTTAATTGACCTGAATCAGGTTAGATGTTCTCCCCTATAGTTATGTTCAGAATCCTAAAGTCAGCAAGAGAGAGTGGAAGAACAGCTTTTATTTCCAAAATCACGGTGAGATGGGTCTTTCAGCAAAACAAAAACTCAGAGTAGTTCAGTATTATTTCACATGATATATTTCACATTTCTAGAAGTACCGTACTCTAGAATTAAATAAGAGAGCTTAGTGACTTGGGTCTGAAGCCAAGCAAAAGAAGTCAATAACTGTGAGTTTGATTACATTTATAGGAAGTCATAAGTTTTTTTCCCAACTTGTAGGAGCTGTGTAGTCTAAATGCAATGTGGAAGAAAAGGGATCTTTTAGTAGACACCAACACTACAATGCATACAGACTTAATGCTTGGGCAAAAAGATCATCAGGACCCAATAAAGGCTTATGGGAATTCAGTGGGAGAAGGTTTGCATGCTTTGTGAACAGGAGAGTGTACTGCCCAGTACTTTGTCTCAAATTACATTTCACTGACTCTAGAGACATGGAAATATTGAGATTACCTTTCCCCTTACAAGTTTTCCCAAGAAGAAGGACCCCTTGGTTTTTTTGTTTGTAATAAAAGGGAACATAATATTTTCTGGCAAAAGGAAAGGAATCAGGTTTTCCTCTTGCTTTAAAAGCATTCATAGATTTATAGCGGAAATGACAGGAACAGGATGTATAACCATATGACCCCAGCAGAATGAGTCTACACTCTTGATTGATTTAAAAGTTTATCTCTGTCCTTTGAACAGCCACAAAGGGTCAAGTCTTGGTCTTGCTCAAATCAATGAGAGCTTGACTAATGACTTTAATGGCTTCAAGACCAAAGTTTTGAGCCAATACTCATATTCAAATAACAAAGCACAGCCTATAGCATGAACCACAGGCCAATGAGTCAGGCTAATTGGTACACTGCATCATTTCCTTTCTAATCCTGTACCACACCAGTCACACACTAAGAGAGCAGCTCTTTTTTGTTTAATTAAAAAGTCTTTTCTGGTTTTCCCAAGCTGCATGGTCTGATCCCTCCAGAGATTCCTACCTTTAAAACAGGTGGGGACTGAGGCAAAGGCATAGGTAGGACTGCAAAGACTGCTTTCTCACCCACGGTCTGTGGGAGTGGGCCTGGCAACCTGGGTCTTTAATATGAAAGCAATGGTGGAAACTCTGCTGGACCTCAAAACTTGTATTTTCTTGAACTGACAGCAGTATTAAGTGATGGCAGCACCAGTATCACCAGTACAGCTTTCCCAGACCCTCTTTTAATATCATCCAAGAGATAGGAAAGTTTACACTGTAAGGAGGTGAGTATTCAGTGAAACCAATTTCCAGTTTCTTTTCAGTACTGTAAATTTCTGAGGTCCCTTAGCATCCTCTGTTGTCTTTCCTATATTTCATTTCTTTCTTCTACCCAGTTGTCTGCTTTATTACAGCATGTAAGATAGCATCTTGCAGGGTAGTGACAAAAAATTATGTCATCTCAGGAAGTCCTGTCTCCTTAGATCATAGCAGATGGAAAGAACTGGGATTCTCCAAAGATTTCTTTGAGCTGAAAATACAACCTAAATGCTATGATTCATCCTCATAGCAAGGACCAAGGGGCCCTGGACTTTTCAGGATAAGATCAGTTTCTGAGAATATTCCTCCCCCTTATTGCTCATTGGCACTTCAAGAAAGCTCTAATTTTTGCCTTCTCTCCTATTTAAAAGGAAGGTCCTTGCTGCTCTGTATACCTTTGCCTTGCTATGAGACCTGCAGCTTATGTGCCTGACTTGGGCCCCTTCAGTTCTTAGACAATTTTCTTCACTGACTATTACCTGAAATTTTGGATTGCATGTTGGCATGATCATTTGCTTCTCGTGAGACTGTAGCCTTCATGTGTTCTTTCTGGCATCATTTTTCCTCTTTTTTTCACCACCTTTGTTTTTGGCTTTGCCCATCCTTATTATCTTTAGAATATCTTCAAACACAAAACACAGGGTGTATAGGACTCCCCCAGCATGGTCTATAACCATTACTGCCATTCCACAGGCCTTGTTACCAAGCCAATTTTATATCCAATTGAGTGTTTTACTATCAGTCCCATACTTGCTAACCTTATAAATTAATCTGTTATGTGGCCCTGTATCGAGAGCCTTTTCAAGTCCAAGTAAATTATGTCTCCTTCTTCATCGCTGTCCACTTTCATTGTCACTTCCTCAGAGAAATGAATCAAGATTGTTAAGCATGACCTCCTTTTTGTAAATCCATGCTGACTACCTCTAACCAATCTATATTAGATTGATATTAAATCAGGACACAGACTCAAAGGGGGCCTGCTATATAAATGCAACCTAAGGTTGCTTCATGTGAGAGATGGGAATCACCGATACACTGAAGTTAGCAGTACCAGGTCTGATGGTTTGCCAATAATTTATTAGTGGCCAGACCCCTCCCCAGGGTCTCAACCAGAACTCCCCTGGAGAGAACAAAAGCTTTTTTCTGCATTTGCCTAGCCTGTTTCTATTGCAGAAGTGAATGTGATCACCAAGGATGAGAACTGGTTCTGCTTTTATTCATCTATGATTTAGTCAAAATCACAAAGATGTTGCAAAATCCTCATTTTCAACAGAATGTTGTCCCACAGCTTCTGAGAGAGCTGTATCTGCATTGCCTAAGATGTATGTCAAAAGGCAGCACGGGTATTTGCTTTCTGTACTAATGCAGCCAAAAGATGCCAAGAGAATCTCTCACCTTGGCCAAGGTGCTGGAGAGCATGGGTGCTATGTCAACGGCAGCAATTTTCCCAATATCCCATTAAGAAGTGGGATCTTGCTTCCTATGAAACACGTGTCTACTCTGAGTACACATAACTACTGACTAATGCCAGAAAAGCAACTTCTTCTTCAGCAAGAGGTGGGGTCGGGGACTACAGGGGTGAACTGCACCATGTCCCTTGCTTGCTTGCTGGGGTATGAAGTTGGCAGCCTGCACAAGCAGGATGAGGAAAGAGGCTCTCAGCAGTGAAGCCTGCCAGAAGTTTAGGTATAAATTAAGTATGTTTTGCCAGCTTTTCTACCTCAGTGACTGGAAATACCTCCTTCAATGCTGTAAGCATAGCAGTGGTCTCTTTAGTTTGGGAGGAGAAGGCAAATTGATCCCAACAGTCTGTCTTGAGCTTGTTTGACCATATATGCATCAAGCACACTGAGATCCAGAGGAAGTCAAAGAGATCCCTCAGGAAACTAACCTTTGCCCTTCTGCCTCATAGGACACCCAAGGTGCACAAAGTGAGCCTTCTAATCTACACCCTGTGGAGGCTTATTGCTTATATTCTATGTACACACATACAGCTCCCTTGTGTCTTCAAATCAGAAATGTGGTAGTCCGTGTATGGTGGGAGAGATGCTGCTTTGGGAGAGTTCAGCAGAGTCAGTGCTGCTGCAGGACTTAGATATTCTGGCAAACATCCACTGAAACAAAGGAAAGAGTCCCCCCCAAACACTTTGGCTTGTGTTCAAGGCCTTGACCCTGTAACAGCCAGTACAGACATGCTCAGAAAAATAACTTGCAGACACAGTAGGTCAATACAGAGAAGCATAACTTAAAGATAAGGGTTATAAGGGTATAAAGAAAGAGTTGGAGCATGTCTTCCCCGTTTGGAAGAGAAGATTGCTCATGTGCTTTATGATGAAAGAGCTCTAAAGAGAAAGTAAGACTATCACATATTTCTTATGCAAATATTAAAGCAGAAAGGCAAAAAAAAAGCTAGTTGCTAGAGTTGTCACGTTGCTTGAGTTCTCACATTCCTAGTAACTGCAGGTAAAACATGTCATCTTGTCACTGGCATAAGATACATCACAGCTACACAGAGTCCCACAGTCAAAGAAACATGGTTTAATATCAAGCGCATAATGTAAAGTTATACATAAAATTCAAATTACCTAATATCTTTAAAGAATCAGCTATTGAATAAGGATACACCTTATAAAATATGGCAGACATCTGACAGCAAGTTATATAACACACCTTTCAAGCAGAAATTGTAACAATGCTTTTCTAAACAAATCTGGTCATGGGTGAGAGGTCAGATGATGGTAACCCTCCCTTCTGATCATAAAACCCCATTGAAACAGTGACCTTGCTGACACTAGTGAGAAGTCTCCTCTATATATGCACAATTTGTAGAGCTAAATCTTAGATGAATTAGGAACAATAAAAAGTGAACCAAACATGTAAACAAAAATAGCAGTAAAATCATTTGTCACGACTGTAAGGTTCTGCCTATGATTTCCGGCATATTTTTGTGAGCAAATAGCGAAGTTTTGGGAAGGATCAAAATTATCTTTCCATTACTATGTTTTCTCCATGTTACCCTGCAGCAGATGAGTTGTACTTACAGGAATCAGCAGTGCACTTCAGAGAAAACATCCATGAGAGCAGAGGGTGGGAACTGACATTTGAGATAGGAGATATCCTTTAACTTCATCATTAAGTGTCTGCAGGACATCTGCCTTCTCTGCTCCGCTGTATCACAGCTCGAACATCCCCATACACCAAAAGTGATCTGGCTCCCCATGATAAGCAGGGACTCACACCAGCCAGACAGCTTGAGCACTGAGTGGCAGAGTCACGGCAGGGCAACACAGGACATGAAACTCCACCACAGTCCTGCCTTGCATACATCATTCCTGGCTGGCAGTGCCAGGGATACACTGACTTGGGTGGGTGTGAGCACCGCACAAAATTTCTAAGTACACTTAAGGCCATTAAGGTTAAAATCAAGTTGCTTAGAATATGAAAATCCATATGACCAGAAATCATACCCTGAAAACAATTTTTGCAAACTTCATAAATAGTAACTTCAACATTGGCTTAGTACCAAGTTTAAAAAAGAAGAATACCAAGCTCAAAAACTCTTCCATTGTTTTAAAGGCATGGTGCTGAGGTGTGGATCACCACAAACATGCACCACTTTGGCTACATAATGCTGCAATGGGACACAGACTTTGTCAGCTAGTCATGCATTTATTTCCATTACTTAAATTCATGTTCCAATGCAGACAAGAGGAGGTTTTTTGAAACTGAATTAAACCACTACAATATTCTAGACCTTTGCTTTGACCGTGAACACAAACCTTCCTTTCTTACAGAGACTCTCTATAACTGAGCCATTGCTGCAGAGGGAAAAATAGCTCCTTGTAGTCAACACATACCCCTAAAAAGTGGAAAATCCGAAGTGCCTCCTTTGAGAGATTCTTGTGTTTGCTTAAAATATCTTCATCCCCGTCTATTTTGGTCAGGTCCAGAAGAAGATAAAACATTCAAGAGAGTGACAAATAAATGAATCTAATAAGACAATTACTTCTAATTCCCTATGAGTGTGTTGTGATACTACTTAGTAGCACTACTGAGTAACAATGCTGTTGCTGTTGGCAGTTGCATTAGCATCAGCAGTCATGTGGTGTACTGTAGTGATAGTACCACTTCTACTATCCTGCACTAGTGATGGCAGTGTTATAAGGATAAGTCCAAACTACTGCTGGTTTTCCTATGCTTATCAAAGCGCACTTAGCTGGGAATGTTTGCTTCCAACTTCCTTGACCCTTTCTGCTTGCTTCTACCCATTTTGGTCACTGATAGGCTCATTTTTTTCATTTGTGTACGAGATTCCACACTGTCAGAGGTTAGCAAAGTAGGCAATCTGGAGTCTTTATGTTAGAATATTATTTGTCAGTTGACCTTGTAATACCATCATTTAATAACTGCATATGACACCATCATTTAATATTCTGTCTAGCTGACAGATAAAAGTCAAGGCACAAATCAGTAACTGTCCAAGGGCCTGATCACCACAAAGATGGCTTGCCTTTTCATGCCATGCCCAAACTAACGCTGCCCAAAGAAATCTGCATAAGCTATCAGGAGGGGTTCGTCATGGTGGGTCACTGGTTCTTAAAATTAGTTACTCTATAATTTCCCAGAGTGGGAACTTGACAGCCTTGTAAGGGGCATACAAGAAGCTTTTCTTTAGTTGTCTCAAACAGCTGATAAATGCTGTGATGTTGTATGTCAAAAATAATATTTTCTTTGATTATATGGGTAGGTCTGGGAACCTCTGCTGCATACTGTAAGAATATGTCCCAGACCAGGGCTCGAAGAATACCTAAGTGCTGATCACTAACTCAAAACAGTATGATAGTATTAAAAATACTGACAGTAATGACTAATTGTTGCACAGTCTCATTCATAATTGTTCATTACAACTGAAATCTGTTTAGATCTTCAAACACATTCCATCCATATAGCAGACAGCACTCTGCTGAGCTATAAAGGTGAGTGGCACGTGCTCAGTGAAGCTGACCCATACAGTGAAATGGTTTATGAGAAATGACAATATATGATGAGAATACAAAACTTGATAATGGGTTTATTTATTGATTGCAAATAAAATTCATGAACTGTGAAGCTGGAAACTGCACCAGAAGGAATTGGTCCAAGAGGACATTAGGGGGGGAGGGGGAGGGGGAGAAAGAGAGAGAGAATGTATTACATGTAAACTAAGTTAAAGGTTGCCTAAAGGCTTCTGATTCCACAAGCAGAGCCTCTGAGGATAGGATCTGAAAGCCTTTAATGCTACTAAGGCTTTGTCAGTAAGATATTTGCATATTTTGCCTACAAACCCAAAACGCCGTATTAATTCATTTTTATTTACCTTTCTGTCACTTCTAAAAGAAACCTCGCAGGAAGCTATTAATGACACCGCTTCATAAGAGATAATTTTCAGAGAGACTTTGCAGGTAGTGACTGAAGGGGGGAAGAACGTGTGTCAAATTTAGGTTATTAACAATATAATCCTTAAACAGACAGTATCTCAAAGACTAATTCATCTTCAAATTTGTCTGTAAAGACTGCATGATCCTTCACTCTGTGTGCATGCAAATTCATATTGTATGTCTTTTTTTCTTCATGTTTACTAGAAAGGAAAGCAGGAGAGTTTTGCAGTGCTGGGCTGGAGGCTGGAAAACACAACTTTGCTATGGCACCTTCATCCTATGGCACCTTCCATTCAAATTCAGGTCTCTTTCTCCACAGTCCACCAGCAAAATCAACAGGCAAGCAGCTTTCTCTCACAGACCATGTGCAAAGCAACAGGGTAGCAACAGAGATGAGATTGATGTATTTTGTTGTAAGTTACACAATATTTTTAGCTTAGTGCAATGCCAGGTTCTTGCTGGACAAAGCTTTGGACAAGCTAAATGAGAAGAAATTGCTCTTAAATTTGTGGCTGCAAGAAATCAGAAGTCCCATTTAACACAATTTTAACTGCATGATTTTTTAGTCATGGTATGGCAAAAGGAGTCTTGACCTTTTCCCTACTTAAGCATAAAGTACTGAAACCTTTGTGTCTTCCCACACTGAGAGAAGTAAAGACCCTTTTCTCATGTGAATTTATAATATTCCGTACAAGCTTCTTTTAAACTTTCCTGTTGTTGGAGGTACATTTTTCCTCCCCCTACTCAGATCCTTTCAAGATATAATTTATTAGAGGTTTACTCTTCCTTCCTGTACTTTTCTGCTCTGGGTGTTCTATTTATAGTCTTTGTAATGTCAAAATTATCTCTGAGGAAAAACACAGAGTCATATATGTAGGCAACATAAATGGCCCCCATTCCACTGCTCGGTCCATCACCTTTGCACCTCATTGTCCTTTAAACAGAGGAAAGATTTCTCCTGATTTATTTACATACTAAGTTGTCTGCATTTAATAATTTTATCTACATCTAATTTATATCTATACAACAGCCTTTGTCTCCCCACATGCTGCATAGACCCTGTCTCCCACTGCATCCCTTGCTAGGCTGGCACATGTCATGTCCCTCTGTGCAGGCGAGTGCCGTGTCCTGGTTACAACCACCCACAGCCCCCAGAGATGACATGAAAGGTTATATACATGAACCATACGAGGTGCCAGGGGCCTGGACCCCACTGCCCTGAAGGGTGGGCAGAGAATGGGGAGAAACAACATCTTACACAAACTCTGTCCTTCCACCACCTCCTTGGCCACAGCATCTGGTTGAAGCTACTGAGATTCTGTGCAATTGTGAGGGTCCTTGGAGATAGGGCAAGGAGGAAGAGGCCACCTGGTCATGCCCTGACAAAATCATCTCGTGCTCCCCAGTCACACCTAAGTGGGTCTGTACCCAGACACTCCTTTTCATTAAAACTTAGCCCATATTGTTCTGGAGGAAGGCAAAATGCCTCTAATCCTTGCAGAACAATTATTCCCAGGCACAACCCCACTGAAATCAACAGCACTTCTTCAGCACAAGCGTTTCAAAGCCTAACCCCACTGCAGTGGGTACACCTGCAGTCCATTACAAGGTTCCTTCTTTCTCTGATGGATGAGCAGCTGAAAACGCTTAAACCAGAGCCACAGCCTTTCTGGGTGCCTAACAGCCCTGCATCACGTGGGCATGGGCTAGCAGAGAGGTGGACAGGGAGGGTAAAAGACAGTTATGGCAGCAAGGACATATTCAGTTTCCAGGAGAGCCTTACATGTGGTCCAGGAAGGTTTTCATGACTGTACTAAAAGGCTACAGTGGACTGCAGTTATATTTGTTCTTTGCAGGTGCTGTTTTGTTCTCCTGAGGTTTTTCCACACAAAGTGAGGAAACATTGCATCTGGAAAATTACAAGTTCTGCTCATGCCAGTAGCTATTTCTGGAGAAGCAGCCCTGTGACACCATTAACACAGTTAATTAGCGGCAAACCCCAAAGATGTTTCTTAGATCATGGCACAGAGAGTTAGTAGAGAAAATAAGAAAGACAAAACTCTGGGTAGGGGTCTTCAAAATGGGATATTTTCCTAAAGAAATTAATATGAAAAGAAAAAAGAAAACTCAGGAATATAAGGATGTCACAGAATCTCAGAATATGCTGAGTTGGAAGGGACCCACAAGGATCATCGAGTCCAAATCCTGGCCCTGCACAGGGCCATCACCAAGAGTCACACCCTGTGCCTGAGAGCATTGTCCAAATGCTTCTCAAACTCTGCCAGGCTTGGTGCTCTGACCACTTCCCTGGGGAGCCTGTTCCAGTGCACAACCACCCTCAAAACCTTTTCCTGATATCCAACCTAAACCTCTCCTGACACAGCTTCAGGCCATTCCCTCGGGTTCTGTCACTGGTCACCCCAGAGGAGAGATCAGTGCCTGCCCCTCCTCTTCCCCTCACAAAGAAGCTGTAACTGCAATGAGGCCTCCCCTCAGCCTCCTCTTCTCCACTCTCATACGGTTTCCCCTCCAGGCCCTTTACCATATTTGTTGCTTGCTTTAAGCACATGTGCTTGAGATATCTTTGAAAACTTGCAGCAGCTCTGTGTGAGAGCACCCTTTCCTGCTGTGTGTTACCCTGGGGACACGGCAGGACAAGATGCCAGTGTGAAACCACATGGGTGGAAACAGGCTTCTCCAATGGACATGTTCACTGAGTGTGCAGGAGTAGTGTCTGCAAAGGTCTTTTGTGTTGACGCTCATGCCCTGTAGTTCCAATAGAACAATTATTTCATAATCCTTTAATATATTTTTACCTAATTTAAAGTTCAGGGCTGAACGAAGATGAGCCATATAGCTCAATTACTTAAATGCTTAAGACTTTTCTTACGCACCAAAAAGAAGGAAAGTTTAGGTATTTGAGCTTTAGTGCACCATGATAATTTTCCCCCTTCCTTTAAAAACAGCTGCAAAACAAATAAATTAAGTGAAACATTCAGGGCCAGAAACTCTTTCTCTTTGCTGCTCTTCAGAGGTCATTATCAAGGTTTAATCCTCATTTGCAGTCCCGTAAGACAAGCAAACCACAGGCATGCTTTAGTGGCATACACGGTGGTGCTGGTTGAACTCAGTGACCTTGGAGGTCTTTTCCAACTTAAACAACTCTGATTCTTTGAACTCCAGACACCTGGAAAGGTTAGTCTGGAAGGCCATGTACCTAATTCAGTTGCCATGTGAGTCAGTAGTGGCAAACCCAATCATTCACCCCCTTGTCCCTGATGGATTGAGTGCATCTGCTTCCAGATGCACACAGGATCAGCAGGACCAGGACGGGTCCAAAGATGACAATTCTGGCCCTCGGCATGCTGCATGCCACATCTGTCACCTACTGCCTTGAAAAAAAGCAGGACATGTCTTTACTGCTAGTGCATTGCCTATTGTTCATGGTCATTTTAGTTTGGGCAAATTGCCTCCAAATTTGTTCTCATCCCACTGGAGCTCTGTAATATTTGGCCTACTATTTTGATCACCAAAATATGCAACCAAATATACTTGAGCTTTTTGGTTTTCCTTTATCTTGTTTTGTTTCTATTTTTTTCAACAAGATACAGAAATTCACTAGAAATTTAAAAACTGCAGTACAGGCACTAAAGCTATACCATAAGCAAAAGTAGAAACAACTAGAAAGCATCCCGGACTTCGTAAAATGTCAAGAAAAGTAAGATATTTCTAAGTAGTTGTCTAGTTGTCAAATACCTTGCTTAAAACTACCCTTTGTAGTTGAACAGAATTAGATGTAGATGAACAGAATTATAGTTGAAGTCATAGGTGTCCAGTGACTCCTTTGTGTTTCATTTTTACATGGTTTTATGACAGTTTCTATTTATGTTTTTCTCTTCAGTAAGAGAAAGAATTCAAGGGGGGGGGGGGAAGTATATATCTTGTTTACAAATAGAGGTGCGACAGATATACAACAGATATAGCCATGTGCAAACTCTGTCTTAAGATTTGGCCTCTTCCATCTGCAAAACCTCCAAGGAAAAGAAAGAAAACCTGATTTTGCTATAATATTTTCCAAAATAATTATTTCATCTGCTAGTGAATTTATTATATTAAATTGTCTGCTCATTTATCTGTATTAATTGTTTATTAAAGGAGCAGTAGTAAAAATAAGAAGTGGAAGATCTATATGCAATTGTGATACCTAAAGAGGAGACATCATATTGGAAAATAATTGGCTATTCAAAAATTATCATGTTAAACTTACTCTGTATAACAGACTACAAGAGAAGCCATTTTAGGTAAATCCTCCTGCTCCTGTTAAGACATATTTTATATAAATATGATCCTAATTTAAACCCTTTCCCTCTGAGTAACAATGCTAGGTGTTATTCAGGTTAACATCATGCTCTGCATTTACTTTAACTCTCTTTATAATGTCAAAAAATCAAATTGAAATGTACTCACACTTTTAAGAGCTTTGGAAATCATGCAGCAAGATTTTTGGAGACCTTTTCTCCTGTTAATTTCAACAACACACTTACCAATTCCCTTCTAGTTGTTCCTTTCAGGAAATCAGCTGCATTAACTTAACTCCTCTACTGTGATTTGTAGTTAACAAAGACTACACCTGGGATAAAAGGAGCTTGGTGACTGATTCTGCCTTTTGCTATCATTTGCTTGGTTTGAAGATAATGGTGGCAACATTGACAATGTTAAAAAAAAAAAGGAGGAATACTTCAGCTCTGCACTCTAAGATACACAAGACAGAAGGAAAGGGAGAGGTTGTTGAGAAAAAAGCTGAGAGAAGATGTCAGCTTTGAAAAAGCATTTTTTAACCTAATTTTTTCCTGTTGGGCTTCCTATTCCAGATGCTTGATTTATCCAAGCAGCCAATCCAACCCTGCACTACCACCACTATCTGTATGAGGGCCCACCCACCACAGCTTTCAGTTCTCCACACTCCTGCACCACCTTCATCTTCCCACCCACCAGCAGAAAGGACCATTCACCTGTTCAGTTTGCTGGTGCCAGAGGCCACACTGCACAGGAAGCAGAAGGATGTGAGACCTGCAGACACTCTGCACCCCTGGCACATGCTGGGATTGAAATATGCCTGTCCAGAGATGGGATCTGTGTGTGCATGTGCACAAGTCTCTACATCCCTCCCTACACTGCCTTTTGCTGCCTTGTGCCCCAAGTGGCTCTGGGGAGCCCTGTCCCCATGGGAGAGACATCTCTCAAGAATAATGTGTGCCTCACAACATAAATAGCAAAGAAGCACCTCAAACTTGTTTCCACAAAAAATTTCTTCTTTTTTTTTTTTTTTTTTTTTTGTTTTTTANTTTTTTTTTTTTTTTAATAATCTAGGCTTTCTAAAAACGGGGAAGCAAAGGGCATTATTCAGCTCCTGCACTGTAATGAAAAAATATGTGGCTAAAGTACAACATACTTGATACTTTAGCTGAAAAACAAAACACCTCAGCACACACATAAGTATCATTAAAAAGCATATAAATCTGCAGATGATTTCAAAAGTGCCCAAGTTCCTCAGGATGGGTTGTGCTAGAAATGTCAGGGGAGGGCTGGGACATTCCTCAGCCAGCCTTCAAGGCCTGGGGGACACATCCCAGCAAGACAGGGGACTGCATCAAGGACTGCCAGAACAGTCCCATACATCCAGAAGGCCGTTCGTATTTGCCTCTCCACCGCCTGCAGCTCCAGAAGAAGCTGAAAGAGCCATGTCATACACTCGGTGATTCCATGGACATGGGCACAGGCATCATCATTTAACATCATGGGAAGTAAAATAAATCACAAAAAAAAAAGAAAAAGATAGCGAAACAAAGCAAAAAGGAATCTTTTTATAAAACATCAGGGTAGCTCAGATACATCACTGTGATCTAGAAGTTATGAGCCATTGCCTAATACAGGTTGTACCACTTGGTGGCAACACTTCCATATTTGATTTATTGAACTTCTCTCATAATCTTTCTTCTGATATTTAAAAGGACAAGTGTAGGCTCTGGTATGTGCAATTAATTACTGCAAAGAATAAAAATAAAAGGTTTGAATGGCTTTGGTACTACTTTCTGTCCAGGACTCATACTAAATTCTTTTCAAGATGATGTTGGTTTATGTCCTGAGAAATTTCTAGTAGAAAAATTTCACATTCCTCAAACATCGGTGAGAAGCCTTGTACAGCAATTTCATCTTAAATACTGGCAGAAGATAATTTCTTTCAATGTGCAACCAGAACCATGACAGAAAGTGTTGATCAGCTGCTTGCAGAGCACCAACTGCTCAGGAAAGCCAAGCTAAATGGTGCAGGTTTCTCCATTGCAAGTGTGTTTTGAGGCTGCAGGTGAAAAACTGAAGGGCATTTAAGGTATAGTCTTGCATGGTGCACAAGCAACAGCCATGCCATGGCTCACTCTTGAAGTTTAAGTTTGGTCTGCAAGACTCATTCTTCCAGCAAAGGTTGCTCAGTGTCCCCACCTGCTCAACTCTGGGTGCCCACTAAGCCTGACAAGCAATGTCAATAATTCCTAAATTAAAGGATGTGCAAACTCACTGGCATTGGGCCCATATGGCAGTTTGTGGTGTCCTGTTCTGCCACCTGTCTCTATGCTAACATGTCACCCTAAGGCTATCAAGGGCCAGGCAGGATAGCTTTGGGAAAAGCAGCCCAAAGTCACTCAGTGGCCCAAGGGTGGTACTGGGCTGCTCCTGGGGATGCTCCTGGCTCTCTGCTCACAGTCACAGGCAGATTCTGGGTAGCAAAGCAGTCCCCAGACAGCTGTAGGTGAGGCTCATGTGCTGCAATAGCCTGCAGGAGTGCTCACCAGCCCAGGCTATGGTAGCCTCAGCAAGAATGGGAGCAATACACAAGGCTCTGTAATGACCACGTGACTGGCCAGGATTTTGGAATGCTGAATGTCTGCAATCATTACCAAACCAGGAGGCAGCAGACAAGTGAATAGAGCACCCAGGCTGCTGCTGGCTTCCCTGGGCCCTCTGCTGCATTTCAGCTTCCCTCCATGAGACTAATAACCACAAGCCTCCTACAAGATTTAAGATTTTAAAAGGGTTTTTAAAATAATAGGTTTTCCACCCACATTGACCCTGTAGCCCAGGTTGCACTCGCAGTAGAAGGAGCCAGGGGTGCTGATGCAGCTGTGCTGGCAGCCATGCTCCTGCTCCACACACAGGTCCACCCAGCAAGACAGAACAGGCATTAGATCAGTTGGACACATGGGGACCCTGGCTCTGGCAGTGACCTGTCACTGCTGTCATAGCCACCAGTACAACCCACACAGCACCAGCCCTTACAGCCCCAACATTCACCTGTTAATTTCAAGTGCAGACACGGGCACTGTCTACTGCACCAGCTTTCTAATTTACCCAAGTGCTAAATCAACACTGGGTATAAATTGATATTACTGATAGCTTGAGCTGAGTAAGCATAAGCTTGAACTCAGCTGGAATGTGCTGCAGGAGCCAGGTCTGAGTGTCTGTGCAGCCAGGAGCCTGTAGAGCCCATGGGAACTGGGCAGCAGGGCAGGCAGGAAATGGGCAGAGCATTGGAGGCAAAGGTATCAAGCGCAGGAACATGTGAGGGCCCTGGGAAGCAATATCTTGTCAGCCCAGACTCCCCTGAGCCAGCAAGCTGGGACTCACCATGGCACTAGTGCAGGCCCTGGCAAGGAAACACTGCCTGGAAGAGGCTGGCAGCTGCCTTCTGCCCTTCAACAGATGCTGAAACAGGTAAGGTCTCACCAGACAGCTGCAATGCCAAGTCTCCAGCAAAGCCTGCCAGCACGGTGAGGGACAGACAGGTCCTGACCTGTGCCAGCACTGTCATGGTGCAAAACAGCCTCCTGGCTCACAGCCAGACAGTCCTGAGCAGCACCACGTGGCCAGGGATCTATCAAACACAAACATGCGGTGGATGCCATGCACGTGTATGCGTAGGAGGTGACCCTGCTAGAGCCACATTAAAATATATATGGATCTGTGAAATATATATTTTTATATATATACATATACATATACATATACATATACACATACACATATACACATATACACATATACATATACATATACATACATA
>VZRV01008877.1:650114-687087 GCA_013398115.1 Falcunculus frontatus
TATATATATATATATGACACTCTGGGATGTGTCACCCAGCCCTGTCACATCCAGGGAAACCAGCTCCACATTTCCTGCTCTTTAACATTCCCATCACTGCTACCACAACATCCTGGCTTGGGCCAGAGCTACCCACACAGGTGAAGAAAAACACATGCTTGCAATGCTTGCAAAGCTTTCCTTATCTCACATCGGAAAAGGTGAGCAAGTGGAAAGGCCACCTATCCCAACACCTCCCCTTTGTGGAGGTTGCTTCCCTGCCTATACTACTCCTAGGAAGGGCAGCCACCCCAAACACCCCTCTGAAGGTCATCTTCTAGCCCAGATCAGAAGCAGGCACCCGACAGTGGCAGCTCTCACACACTACAGAGTTTGTCCTGGAACCGTTTCCTAAGCTGCCCCTTGAGCTCAGAGGACTCCAACAGGAAGACATGTTCCTCGAGCAGCTGTGAGGCCATGGCCCACAGAGAATTCATGTCTGCCTGCTGGATGTCCATGGAGTATATCTTGACAGCAGCGTTCCAGGCCTGGGTGGCCACCACAGCGACATGGTCATGGGACCATCCATCCGTCACGAAGAAGGCAATGCAGGGGATCTCATTGTGCAGGGGGTGCACGCCCCCCTGCAGGGTGAAGGCCACATTCACGGTGTACTGCATGGCCATTCCCCTCCTAGTGCCCTGGGTCACTGGGATGGTGTCTAAATCAAAGGAATGCATGCTGACAAACTGGAAGATACTGCTTTGGGCAACTCTCCTGTTCCCTCCACAGCTCCAGTCTCCCCTGGGTTTTGCTGCATTTTACCAGTTTCTGCCTAAAACTACGGCTTGCCTTCTTGCTTCGATTTTTTTAAGGGCAGAAAATGAGACAGTATAAAGCACAAATAAGGTCACACACATGGCGGGGATTGGGTCAGAAAGCCTCCTTGGACATATGGATTCCAGGGCAACCTGGGAGAGTGTTTAGCAAGTGAAATGTCAATTAACACATTTTGCTTGACTTTTGTGTACTTAAGCCTGGGATAATTTGGCCCTAGTGGTAAGCAAACACTTTGAGTCCCCTTGGGATGATGCCCAGATCTGGGCTGTTTTCTCAACTGCTCCAAAGATCTCCAAGACATACCCACTACTTTCTGTATTTGGTGCCTGCACTGTTTTTAAACTGGGATTGATTTAAATCCCTCTGTCCTGGGAGGGAAGAGGCTGGTGCCCATGGGTTTGCTTTGTTCCTCTACACCAGGAGACCCATGCAGGAAGGGGGTTCCACCTCATGCCTTTTAATTACTGCCCTGTTTCCCTAATGATTCTGTAGCTGTATTTAGCTCTTTGTAAAGTCATTTATTAAATAATGGGGAGACTATTTACTGAACCCACATAGAGTTTCTGGGCTGTGCACCAACAGTTTAGCACTTTTAATGAGAAATACAAGCTTTGGATTAATTTTTAAGCATTCCTTTGGTGTTCAGCAGCTGCTGGGGCTGGAGAGTATGGTGCTGTGCTTCCAGATGGTACCAGGATCTGGCAGAGGTGGTGCTTGGAGATATGCCTTCAAGAGAGGAGAAAAGAGCAAGAAGTAAAGCTTGGATTCAACTTGAGAGAAGTTGGAGAGGAAGAAATCCATCTGAAGAACTTTTGACAGCATGCAGAAAAGCCTAAAATCAGTTTCTGTTGCAAACTCCCAGGTAATAACCAAGAACAAGGCATTTATGGGCAGAGGAGAGCCTGCAGTCCCAGTGTTGCACTCCACCAAGGGTCCTGCAGAGCCATCCCCATCCCACACAGCTCATGCCTTTCTCAGATCACAGAATATTCTGAGTTGGAAGGGACCGGGACCCACAAGGATCATCGAGTCCAACTCCTTAGTGAATGGCCCACACAAGGATTGAACCCACAACCTTGGTGTTATTAGCACCATGCTGTGACCAACTGAGCTAATCTAAGGGCCACATGTAAAGCACTTTGTGAGCCTCTTCCTGAGGCAGCAAGGCCTAAGCTGTGCAATGCCTAGGATGCTGTGGCAGATGCTGCATTTTCCAGGCCTGGGCAGGACTCTCTAGTTTGTATTTCCTGAGAACAGGAGGCCACATGCTGATCCTTTATCTGCAGCCCTGCATGGGTCCCAAAGGCACTGAGGAGCCTCAGCCTGCCCCAGGGAGCCTTTATAGAAAGGCATCATGGGGTTGCTGCTGCAGAAGCACAGGTCTGAGTGAAGAGACAGGTAATCTTCAGAGCTGAGATGCTTTTATCTATTCCTCAACTCTCAGGAGTCAGAGCACAAATACAGTAGCACAGAAACCTTGAGATCAGCAGTGGACACAGCAAATTGGGACACTGAGTCTCAAGATGGCAGGGGAGAAGACTCCTTTGTGCTGCTGCACAGGGTGATGCTGCTCAGAGTGCTGGCATGGGTGCTCTGTCGAGTCGGAACGGCAGAGGGATCTATCCCTTCAAAATGCCAAGCCAGCTTGGGGAAGACATGCCACCTGCAGAGGCTGGGGACACTCCCATGTCCTCCAGAATGGCCTCGTCTACATCTTATGGTCATGATTTTGCTGACAAGGGGAATGAAAAGAAGTTGAGACTCCAACAATTTTCATGTGCTCCCTGGGCACATTTGCAGAGACTAAGCAAAGGAAATACACAAACAATTAAGGGGAAATGCTTAGCTTATGATATTAAAATGTTTATAGCAGCAACAATAGTATAGGTTCCAGCCTTATATAAAATTTTGATGAACTGCCAGTTTTAAAAGTAAGAGAAAAGTTTACAAGAACTACTCATGGGATTTAATATTAATAATAAACACATCTAGACTCAAGTACTGATATTCAAATTGGTTGAATTTATGACCACATTAGTTAACTCGAGTTCTTTCAGATGTGTGAATTAATGACTCAACTGGAAATTACTTAAAATATACTTGTAAAGCAACGGGTTTGCAAAGGGGAAAAAATGTTCAATGGACATAGCAAACGCTGACTTCTCAGACACATGCACACTCTTTTTAATCAGAACATGAGCTTGTGGAGAGAGGAGAGGTTCCTGCCTTTAAAACCATATGCCCCCAAAGGCTAATTTCTGATACCCCACCATATATTTCTTCATCATTCCCTTTTTTTTTTTCCCCAGTATTATTTCCATCAGTAGTGAATGATTGAAGATGACCTATAACTACACATTTCCTAGAAAACAAACAACTCAACCAGCTTCATGGCTGTTCTGGATCGGAGGGAAATTTGCTTCCTACTACATCTTGAGTCTAGATACAAAGAGGCATCCCGCTCAGAATTGCAATTCCTGACTTTGAGACAGGAAAAAGATGAGAGGAATCCACAGCTTTAGGGTTGGACAACAAGTAAGAGGGTAAGTGTAACCTGCATGAACTATCCTACAGGGAGAGGATTCAAAATGAGGTATCAATGCCTCATTGCTGTGGAAAATGTGGGTTCCACTCTTTGCTGCTCAGGAAGACAAAAAGTGCTGCTCAGGCAGCAGGATCCTCCTGAGGTGTGTGCTCACCAAGCCCAACTTGCTGTGCAGTGCGTGCCTGTGGTACCTGCAAGTGCATCATGACAGAAATGAAAGGGCAGGGGAGAACAACTGCTCGTGGCAGGGTTGGGCTGAACATCACTCCTGGGGAAGGGCAGCCTGGTCTAGTCCTGAAAAAATGCATGGTAGTGGTTTCCATAACCTTTACTGGACTAGAACAACCTCATACCTCTTCCCTTCACGGGATGCCTTGACCATGTAGGCTCCAAAATAATGCTTACATTGCCATGACACAGGACATGTCATTTAGCCTGGTTGGTCCTTACTCACTGCTCAAAAAAAAACCCAACAAAACCTACTTCTACTTACATCACTCCTGACAGACATTTCTCCAACCAGATCTCTGGTAAGGGCAACTCTGCAACGTCTTCAGGCACTCCACTGGTTCAGCATCCCAGCCAAAAGAAAGCATTTCCCAGCAAATGACTCCTAACTTCCTTGCTGCAATTTTATCTCATTATTCGTGCGTTACACACCACAGGTATAGAGAATAAACTACTTTCTTATTCTTTGCAGTAACATTTTCCTGTATTTTAAGACCCTTACAATGCTTTTACTTCCTCCTTCACTTGTCTTCCCACTCTCCTTGTCCCTGGAAGGAACAGTACCAGATCTTTAGCTTGTCCTCACAGGTTGTATTTTGTAGGTCTCTGATCATACTTATTTTTGACAGTGGACTGATAGGAGAACATTTTTTCCACATCTTTCTTGGAGACAGAAGCCACAATATCTGAGTTCACATAAATTTCCTTTTGAATAAATGAAAAGATATTTATTCCCTCAGAAATGTAACAACTTCAATGGGTTCAACAGAAAGGTCACACTCCTCCCTCACCACATGGACATGCTGCGTAGCCTAACACTGAGGATCTTCTCCAGTGGGATAAGTGAAGCCAATCTGATTCTCCTTGGGTAAGCCTGGTGTCTGACCTCTGGCAACCTGCATCCATGCACTGACAGACAGGGATCAGAGAAGGGTAGAGAGGGCAATTCCTTTCCCTCCTGCTTTTGTCTCAGTGCTGGCTTTGGCTGGGGTAGTTCATTTTCTTCACAGTGGCTGTTTTGGATTTTTGCTGAACACAGAGTTGGTAATACAGAGATATTTCTGTTATTGCTGTGCAATGCTCATGCAGAGTCTAGACCTTTTCTGCTTTTCATACTGCCATGGTGGCAAGGAAGGTGGGGGTACTTGGGAGATTGGGAGGAGACACAGCCAGGGCAGAGGACCCCAAGTGACCAAAGGGATATTCAGACCATATGACATCATGCTCAGTATATAAAGTGGGGGGAAGAAGGAGAAAGAGGGGGGCATTTGGAGTGATGGCATTTGTCTTCACAAGTCACTGTTACGCTTGAAGTTCTCCCGGAGATAGCTGAACTCACCTGCCTGCCCAGAGGGAGCAGTGACTTAAGTTTTTGCTTTGTTAGTGTGCACAGCTTTTGCTTTCCATATTAAACAGTGCTCATCTCAACCCATGAATTTTCAAGCTTTTACCCTTTTGAATTTCTCCACAGGCCAGCTGGTGGGAGAGGGAGCAGCTGTGTGGTACTTGGTTGCTGGCTGGGGTTAAACCACAGCATCCACATGGGACTCAGGCCTAGAAGGTTCATGTCCGCTCAGCACTGTCAAGACTCAGACAGCTTTTGACCAACTAGCAGGAGATCTGTTGGTGCTCTGGGAACTCTGAGAAAATAAATGTAGATGACTGTGGTTGTAAGCAGAAGGTTGGGAAGCTCCAAACATAGACCTTTGGCATGGAGTGTAGCACTTGGGTACCCATGGCCACCACGGTTACTACAGTTCAAGAAGCTGAGCTGCTTAACTGACAGTGGCTCAGATTCCTCCATCTCCTTGGCCCTGGGAGGGACCCAAGCACTGCACTCGTATAGTCGCACCCAGACCACAGCACGGGCTTGGCTCTGTCATGTCCATGCATTAGGATTGCAGCACAGGGAGATACAAATAAAGTAATCAACCTTTCCCAAATCAAGGAAAGATATTGCAGGTGAGAACGATGAAGGCGGAAGCTAAGTAGAAGGCAAAATAAAATATTTGAAGAAACAGAAATCAAAACAATTTTCTGCACTGACACTTGTTTTTAAACTAAAGCCATAATTATCCTGTAGCAAGCCTTGGCTACAGAGAAAAACATTTTGTTGGGAACTAATTAAAGAATTAGCCAGTGTTTAGCTTCTCACAGATAAAGGAGCATAAGCTTTGAAACAGAAGTGGTTGCAGTATGCTTTTGAAAACTCTCTGAAGACAGCCAAGCTTAAGTCTGTTAAGACTCTTCCTTTGACTATTAAACGTCTGTTCAGATGTCTTTTTTTTTTTCTTCCTTGATTTTTTTCTTCTTATAAAAGAAGTTCCTGCTATCACTTAACAGTAGGCATTTTCTCCCTTTCTTAGAGCATGGGGTGGTGTGTTACCATGTATCACAGTGATGAACACAGGTCATTCACTGAACCACTGTATAGGTGGGACAAGTGTCAAAGCTAGGCTGAAATACAGTGTTTAGTAAATTAAAAGCTGGCACTGCATGCCACATCAACCCCCCAAGATTATATTGTAACCAGACCTTTCCCAGGCACAAGGTGTATCAGCACCATGACTTTGACAACCTCTGGTTGCTGCAGGGAATGCAAAGTCCTTTTAAGGAAGCTGATCAACTTCTTGATTCAGCAAGAGGGGACAGTGACAGTAAGCATTGTCTCTCATCCACTTTAACAGCTCGACATCCTCTGCCAGAGAAGGGATAACCCATCCTGAAGAGGAGGAGTGACCAGACTCTGCATGGGCTCCCATGGTGTGCACTCAGAGCAGGGCACACTTCTTGGGGATAACTTGGGCCTGGCTTCAAAAGCAACTTCTCTGCTCTGCTCCCTCTGCCCAGCAGCCTGATGGGAGCTGTGAACTCATGTAACCACAAGTGATTTTCAGAGCTCTACTAGTTTGGACTACAGGGTCTTTCTTTGCATGCTTCTCACCAGCCCCACACACACAGCAGGCTTTTAAGAGCCAGTTACACTCTTGACTCCGCTCCTGTCAAATCAGTGTCCAGGGTGTTGGCTAAGTTCAGGGATCACAAACTTCCTTCTCTCTAGCAGAAAGATAGTGGGTGCCCAGCAAAGCAGCACTGGGCATGCTGGCACTGACTGTGTTTGCCATAAGAACTGCTGTTGACTGCAGTTCACCCAGTGTAGTTTATTTAGCATCTACAGCTTTGTTTCAAATAAGCACACATGCAGATGAAATTATCCCTGCTTTCCAAAAGACAGATAAAAAACTCTATGCTTTGTGGAAGAGGATGGGAGTTTTAACCAACTCCCTGAAGTGAAAGTACTCCATAGAGACAATATTATGTGGGAAAGGGGAATCAATTTTTACTAACCTCTCTTCCACTGTCATGCTACTTTGCAGTTTTCAGTGCAACCTCTGATATCAGATGCATTCTCAAGAGTCATGAGAATTGTCAGTGCAAATATATTTAGCCATATCCCTTTGGGTAGGTGGGGGAGGAAAGAAACCCCTAAATAGCTATAAGATAACAATTACTGCAAACATATTTGCTTAGAGAAAGTTTAGTCAAGAGTTCAAAGTCCTTGACAGCTGGATGGCCAACAGCCAGCTTCTTCTCAAGCCGTCCCTACAAACCTTTACTCTTTGAGGAGCTTGCTCAGAAGAGAAACCCCTCTGCTTTCCAAAGGTCTTCTCCATATGGTCTAAGAACTCCTCGGTCTAAAAGAAATGCTTAAATAAATGGCAAATTATTTAGACATTTCTTCCCTCTTTAACAAAAATAACCAAAAGTCAAATCCAAGCCCTCCACGACAGAAACCATGTTTTAAATAGGAAAAGGGAAATTCTCACTATTCATAACATTGCAAAGGAATCAGAAAGTTCACAGCTCTACCAAATGAGTGAAAATGCCCTGGCTTTCATTCAACTGCACTGCTAGTGGGAGTGAGGAGGTCTCCCACACAGCCACAGGAGAAAACTCTGGGATTCGGACTGGAAAAGTAGCATGGGGAGGATGTGAACACTGTTAAAAATAAACTTATCAGACAACAATTGAATTGTGAGAATGTTATCTGGTTCAGCAGGAGCGTGAAAACAAATAGGCATTTCAAGAAGAGGGTCACTAGCAAGGTAAATAACTTCAAAATAGCAGGAAGTGACCAAAGAAATGTGCCAAGCCAAGGGCAACAAAAAAAGGTCTCTCCAACAGCAGAAGACAGTCATGGATTCAGGTTTCAGTGTCACCCTACATGCAGCTGCATGGCATTGCACCCACCCATTGCATCCCCGGCCCCAGTAAGACAAAAGACTGAAGAGATTTGCACAGGACAGTGTTTAACATGACCCAGTGTTTATTGACTCCTGCTACATTTTTTTTAATAGTAACAGGAACGCAAAATGTGATGTATGGTAAAGTACTACTAGGGGTTTCTACATGAATCCAATGCAAAGTGCCAGCATTGTTGACCAGCATACAACCTGACAAGAGAAGATGTAGTCATAACTCACTCTCAGATATCTGCTGGGAGTACATCACAGTCAAAGGAGAACTAGTCATTTGCCTGCAAATAGACACATTTTCTTCTAGATGCAAGTGGTGTTAGAGCCAGCTATTTTGCAACAACAAGAAATACATATATTCTGATATTTTAAAAAACACAAAGGACTAAAACTGTTTAAAAATAGAAGGGAAAAAAAGAGTGGATCTTTTTAGACACTGTTTTGTAGAAGTCATTCTTCATAGAACCAGAAGTAATCTAGAGAAAAAGATAATTAGAGGCTACTTTGCTCAAAAGGCCAGTGGTCACAGGTTTAAGGATAAAAATAGTCTCTCTTGATTTTCAGTACTGTCTCCTGGCCTTTTTTCCTCCCTGCAAAACAAAAACCTCCTGTTGAAAATTGTGGCTTAGTGGCTCTGCACATTTCTCCCACACAACTGAAAAGGCAACCATGTTTTTTAAAGAGCCATCAAAAACTTGCATGACATGCACGTGCAGCATGAAACATCTTCACAGATATGAATGATGAAGGCACATTACCTAAAGGTAAAAAAAACCAAACAACAGAATTTTTGAAGGATTCAAAGGTAAATGACTTAGAGAAAGCACTCCTTTTCACAACTGGCTGACAAGTGCTGTTTAGCCATTTGATTCGAACAGTTGGCTATGAAGACAAACCACAAGGAAAAAGCCTCTTTGAAATACCCTCCCTACTGCAGCAGCCTGCTTCCCTCACACAGACAGACAATTTCATTCTTACAGAGCAGTCAAGAGAAATCTATGTAGGAAACATCACACCTGTATACTCCTACATGACCAACACCCCCCACACCCCATCCCCAACTAAACTACAGCTTCTTCAAGGAGATCATCCCACTGGAACACAGAGTACAGATCTGAAACAGAGGACTGAGGAATTGGTTTCAAGACCCGAAGCTCTCAAATTTTTTTGCACTCGATTACGTGTGTTAATAAAGACAACACACCCTGCCATAGAATAATTGCTCTGTCTTCTATAAATGTAATATAGATGAGGAAGATATTGGCTAAAAATGCAAGTATGTACTTTATTTACAATAAATGCAACTGTTCTGCTCCATGCTCCATCCACCACACGTGTTGCTGACCACTGCAGAAACCTGGTGGTAGCAACAGTGACAACTGAAGTACTTTCCTTTTTCAGCCCTTACGCAAAGCTTTTCCCCTTCCACCACATTGTTTTTCCACTGTTCCAGGCTCCAGTAAAATGTGTACTAACAGTGCTTTCTACTCAATTTTTAAGGTTACAGTTTCTAGAGGCAAAGCAATATTTGCTCTTCTCTGTTTTATCTGGTTTTCCTCCTTTTAAAATCATGTAGGAGTTTCAAATTTATGCATCAGTATCAACTTTGCACAGTAATATAACAGGCTGTATTCCATCACCTTCTCTAAACAGTAATCCTGTGGGCCCTCTTTTCCAACACCTCTCACATTTCAAAGGGTTACCTCTCACTCTCAAGGAAGAGCCCAAACTCTTTTGCATGCCACATGGACATTTCAGAATGAGAATTTCAAGTTATCACTAAGTTTCCTTCAAGTCTCTGGTGTGTTACTTAGAAGCAACTGTAGTAGAATAATGTTTTTCCTACCATTAAAGGACATTTATCATATTTTTTGTCTTTTTCTAGCCTCGAGCTGTAAGAATATTTGTCACACATATTCGTTCCCTCATATTCCTCCCTTAAGGTGCACAGTGGTCAGGCCTATAAGACCATAGCTGGATCTCTGGGAGAAGCCAGAGAGAATAAGGGGTTTCTTAGCACTACTGTATTTACATTCAGCATTCATGGGCAGGCTGAAGGATGCCCAGCTTTTTTTTTCTTTAAGATACAAAACTGCTTTAAAAAACACTCCATTTTCTATTATCATTTTTTATGTCATGAAAGTTATTTCTTTTCTGTCCTATGCAGCTGTTACCTTTGCCACTGATGTTTAATAGTTGCCATTGCACACTACTTTTCCATTCCCTAGCTCAAGTGCAGCCCCATCACAGGACAACAAGCCAGCGCAGTGTGGGGAAGCGGTGCAGGGCAGTTCAGACAGACCACCTTCACCAGCATGGGCAGGTGGCATGGGAAAATATGGGACACTGAAGGGGGCATCTGTTTGGAACATTTAATAGGGTCTGACAAACACACTGACAACATGAGATAAAAATGAATGCGAGTGTACTCAGTTGAGAACAATTAGTGTGAGTGATAAATGCATCCACTGCCAGCTTCATTAGGAGCTATTCTGAACCGCATAGTAAGTGCTGGTTGTAGAAGTTTAGACAGATTTGAGATAGGTCACCAGTTACTCATTGAGTCTAATAAGTTTAAAAAAATAATGGAGAAAAAAAAGTGTGCTTTGCCATTGAATAACTCTGATCTCGCAGCTTGGGCACAGCAGTAGTAGTTACCTGGCATAACAGATCAATTGAAACGGAATTGCAGTTTCATTCAAATTACATATGCACGCAAAATTAAACCAGTGTGTTCACTAAGAATATGCAGCATAAAAATCAAGTCTAAGTTACCCATTATTTATCATATATTTGTCAGACTGCCAGACATATCTTTTCCTTTCAGATTCATATCTATGTCACACAGAACAAAGCAGATGGAGAAGTCGCAAAGTAAACACTTCTCTACATATCACTGGCCTTAAGGGCCAATGCATTGTGTGCCATAAGCCTTCTAAGTTTACCAGGCTTTTGGGAGAAAACAGCTGCTTTACCAAACTGTGAAAATAGAAAACATACAACCCATCCTGCTCAAAACAGAAGAAAAACGGTTTTATAAAGTTGTGAACAGATACAGAACTACTTTCCCCTCAGTCCTGGGACAGAAAGGGCAGTACAACCGCACAGCTAGAATGTGCCTCTTAAAAAGCAAACAAAATCCAGAAAATGCAATGACTGTGTACACAAAAAATCTGGGAAGTCATGTTATTGAAGAGTTGAACCAATGCTCCGCACAGCAAAATGATGAACAGTACATCAACAGGTCCATTTGGGACAGATCGTAAAATGACACTCTCCAAATATCCAATTTAATTTCTCATGTCCAATATCTCTCCGTGCCTATTAGCAGTCTGCCACTGATTTTAAACTTGCAAAGCTTCTTCCCATTGAACTAGAATTTTTTCCCCATAAAGTGCAAATAAGACTCAGGTTTTTACCACTAGTTCCAATGACCATTATCTTAGTTACAAGAGTGATCAAAAGCCAGTTGGCTGAGCCACTACCACTAGGCTTAGTGATACTCTTCTTTTTTTTTAACCCTGGTTATTTTTTCCAGCAAAAGGCAAAGAGCAAACAAGTCTTTCTTCTACCAGATGCAGCATGACAACAGGCTGCCTTAAGTACCATCAGCATAAGATGCACACACTAGACACAACCAGTGCATTCTTGTGCATAAAAATGATCTGCCCTTATTTGCTGGAAATGGAAGTAATCTTTGGGATCTTATTTCCTCACAAAGAGTTCATGAACAGTTGATTAGTCTTCATTAAGAGGTGCTTCTCTCTTCCTTGCATCTACATCAAAAAGAAGAAAAAGCAAGAAGTGGTTAAACCGGGGGGTTCTGACTATATTCATCCGAACACTTAGAAACAGATGGTTGGTTTGTTTTCAACGGACAACACTTTCCATTTCAGAATAATGGCATGAAATCCACTATGTGGACTGAACTGCTATATGATACCACAGCATGTTAACAAAGACAATCACACAAAGATCTTGTACATTTGTCATGTTGAAATTGAAGACAACTCATGCAATATTTAAGTAGCCCAGTAAACTTTGAGACCCCAGATCAGTGACACTTTCCCCCACCACCTCTTGGCCCCTTCTTCATGATCCCCTTTAAGGGCAAAACCAGTATTAGCTTTGCATACAAGCTACAGAGATGACAACAGTCTGTTCTGAAAATCATTTGACTAACTACAACTTTGCCCATCTGCACACATTTTAAAAAAGACAAGTACTCTCCACACTGTATTTTGAGGAACTGCCTGAGACAGACCCTGAAGACCAGATCTTAAACTGCTCTGAAAAGCAAACCTTTGGTCATGGTCCCAAGGTAGGGTTGTTGGAACACATCTGGACAACTCAGTCCATGACTCATATGCCATTACTACAGTAACAGGCAGTGTGGCTGCCATTAGAAAGCTGGGTCACCTCTTTGTTGAACTTCTGCCCTTTATTAATATAGAAGACAGACCCTGTTTGTCCAGAACATTTAGAGAACACAATTATTAAAAACTGTCTATGAAAGTCTCATGACTTTGTGCTACAAAAAGGTTTGGAGGAGGCAAGTTATACCTCCCAAATAACAAAAGAAGAGCTGACTCCCTGTGACTGGAGTAGCCACCTGGGGTAGGAAAAAAACCTAAGTCATTTGGGACTCAAATCAGAAACTGTCTCTCCCATTTTCCCCATTTTCTTCATCAGGGATTCTAGGGCCAGGCCTGAATCTTCTATCACAACTTCTCCACTTCGCATAAAATAACTGACTAGCAATTAAGAGGTGAAAAAGCTTTCTAAAAATGCATCACATATGCTTGTAGCTACAGAATCACTCCTGGCCTGTCTCTGACTTTGGAAATATCAAAATGGATTAAATTCTTTCTGGTGAACATTTATAAAAAAATCATACCAGTTAAGTTCCTGAACTTCTTTTTGGCTTCTGCTCTTTCTTCAGCATCAAAATACCACACGGTCATGGCATATCTATAAAAGAAAGAAACCTTGCATTTGTTTCCACTTTTGATATTAAAGTAGAGCACTGGAGTTTTATGCTCATGGAGAAAGCAAAAAACAAAACTGGATTAGTAGACTAAAAAAATAGGATGAAAATGACGCATCTTTCTAGGCAAACACTGACAGCATTTTAGTTTGTATTTTAACAAGTCAGATAGAAATATAGGTGAGAATTTCTGCTAGAGGCACAAAAGAGAGCACAGCCCCTGGTAACAGAGGGCAGAAGTAGCTTCCAGACCTTTGCGTGTTTTTCTGTTCTGGGACGCCTGCAGGCAGCTTGGGGGCTGCCCTGCGTCACATCAGCTTTTCACAGCCTGCTGACAGATGGTAGTCCCAACAATCCCTATAGTTTTACAAGGGCAAAAGAATAACCCAGCACCTCCCAGCTAAACAGCTATGCCCGGCTTGGAAGATTTCTCCTATCAATGGTTAAGGGCCTTTTTTTCCATCACACAGGGACATGTATCATCCAAGCTTGCTTCTCCTTATTTAATGAGAGAATTCCCAGTGACTCAAAACCAGCAAATTCACTCAAAATCTATTTTTAATGCACATGTATTTAAACATGATGTCCATAATTTTGGCTACAAATATTGGTAGAAGAGATGCTTTGGGTTTTTTCCTAGCCAAATATCAATACCAAATATGCTACTTACCTGGTTGCATAAGAAGGCTGGACTTCATGTGGGTTCCTTCGATCTGACCAAAAAAAAAGTAATCGGTCAAAAATCGGCTCAACATCTGCTACATAGGACTTTCCTTCTGGGAATATTCGAAGAATCCCACCATGCAGCTGAAAGAAAAGGAAAGATTGCTTTTTGCACATATAAACAGCCACACATTCACATGAGAAGTGACTTATTTCTCCCTCCTCAACACCTAACAAATGGGGAAAAAACATCTAATGATAAACATGACAGCTATGTGACAACACTGGAAAACCTTACTGTGTCTCTTGGCCACTTTGATTTTCCCAAACAGTTTGTAATGTTTCGGCATAAACTTCTGTCTAAAGTAAACACACTAAGATAAAGGCAACACGAGCCCTGCAGCAAACACTGGGAAACTTCTGAGCTTCCAGTCACATCTCTAGAACCAGCTGCTCCACCTGACCAGTCTGAGATCAGGCTACAACAACTGTTAGATACTGCTTATGCTACTTCACAACCTGTGTCTGATCATTTAGGAAGTAACTTTTACACCTTGGGAAGAGTGAAGTCTTCTGTTGTTAGATCTGTAAAACTTCTCAAATGCATTAGAGCTCCCAACCATCATTTTCCCTACTTATAACACAGCCTGGTTTCTCTACCATATATTTTCTCTCTTTCCATGTGCCACAAGTTTCAGGGAAAAGGTCTTGTGATCTGCACACACTCTAGAAATTAAAAATATGAAGGTGAATCCTGCCTCCTCCTGCTGCCATTAGAGGGTTCTTTGGAGACTTTTATGCTGCACCATAGAGTGCAGGGAAGATGCTGTCAGTGCACTGCTGACCTGATGCGGTACCTCCGTGCCACATGCAGACCTCAGTGAGAAGCTATTAAGTCAGGTTTAAAGCCACATGGTTGCTTTCAAAGCCCAGTATGATTATACTCTTAAATTGCATCTCCTCCAGCATACATTTACATGAAATCACCGTCACATCTACATAATAAACTCCATCAGTGTCCTGGATTTCAGTTAACTTTTCCTAGTGCTCACTTGGGTGCCTCCTCACTATATAGATAAGGGTGCAATGCACAAAATAAATTGGATATTTGCATTTCCTCCCACATCTCCTCCTTCATTTTATTACATTGAGATGTTTCACCATCATACCCACTGCAAAAGGAGTGCTTTTCTGCAGCACTGCATTTTCAATGGCATTGCCTCTATATCTGAACTCACTTATGGGGGTTCATAGTATTCACATATGCTTAAAGAGCACATTGGCCTAAAAAGAGGTTAGAGAAGCAAAAAACACTGGACAATTTTCAACAGATAACCCCTGTGAATGGTTTGTGCTGCATTACAACAACCGACTTACTAAGAGACATCCTGCAATTTTACAAACCTTTCCTTTGTTTCTAATTTAAAGGTATGGCGCATTCAAGGCTGACTTAACTGCCTTATGGTAATATAGGCAGAAACAAGAGCTCCATCCTGTCAAGAGACCCAGTGGTGGAATCAAACCATGTGTTTGTTCCTCGTACTAAGCCCCATTGCTTCATAAATAAGAAAAGGGAACTGCCTGAATATCTTCTGCAGGTTAGCCTGAAGTATCAAGAATGATAAAAGTCACAAATTTGGGCTGTCATTTTACTCTGCTCCCAGAATCCACTTACTCTGTAGTGAATTGATTTTCTTTTTCTGCTGTTTCCTCTAAACAAAGTGTTAAGAGCATGCAGCCCAGTGCTTATAGCTTTATTCTACAGCAATCAAACAGTATGTGTGTAGGATGGGAGAGAGGATGATAAGGAAACAGTTCAGATCCTTTCTTCCAAAGGATTGCCAAAAACACCCAGAAAAAAAAAAAAAGAAGAGATGAAGAATGGACCAGCAGTTCAGAAGTTCATCAGAGTTCACAGAAACAACAGACAGCTCCAAAGCTATGTTTTCAAAGTAGTTTTTCCTTCCTGTTCAACCCCATTGCTTACTCACCTTGGAGTCCCAATTCTTATTCAGATAATAAATACAGGTGATGCAGCGCCCGTCACCATTTGGATTGTCCACATGACGAACATACCCAGTTCCATTTCCAGGATAGCAAGCAACCATAGCCTGAAAGATACAGATTGTAAAATAATTAATTCTACAAGATACCTACCTTCAGTTTTAATCTGCTAAGCATCCTCCCACCACCAGTTTGGCCCAGTATTTTTAAGATGATCAATCCAAAGCACAGAGCAGATACCACCTGAAGGTATCTTTGCACAAGCTTATTTCACAGGACAGCTCAGTCAGTGTGAAATTCCAAATTGGAAAATAAATACCCTTCATAATTCACAATATAAACACTAAAATAAAAGGAAAAAAATTAATTAAACTAAAGCACTAGTATGTATGGTACAAGCTTGTTATTTACAAGCGACGTGACTTTGAGTCAGTTTCAGCCAAAATTTGCTTGGGTTTCTACATATAAGCAGTCATTGCAAAACTGATTTTCCAGTCATAATGAAAGTAGAAAACAATCCCAGGATGCCATGCTTTACTAACACCATCCTCCTCTATTCATATCTTCCAGTCGTCATATACACCCCTATGTCCAACTCAAAGTGAGGGTCCCCAGAAGGTGTGGGTAAAAGTCTATAGAGCAAAGTCTGCAAAAAGCTGCAACTCCTTTGTGCTGTGTTTGCACAGGGTAGTGTAGGTTTGCTTTCCTGAACTGAGCCACAGAACTAACCAAACAGCCTTCAGAGCATACTTCTCTCCTTGATCATCTTCAGACTTGCTAATACGATAGCTTAATTCATGGTTTAAATTTCACCTTGAATGATGAGATAAGCCTAACATGAATTACTCCAAACCACATGACAATCAACAGGTCTTAAAAGGTTTTTTACAGCAAAAACATATTAAACTTAGTTGACATGATTAGCAGCCTAAGCAGAAGGCAGGGAAGAGGGGGTGTGACTGCTGGTAGGGTACTAGATCTTTGTCTCACTCTTCACCGCTAAGGCTACTTGGGAGTGATACCAATCACCACTAAAGCTGTTGCAATAGAAGTCTTGTTCCCACTCCTCTGACATCTCCAGACTGCTTGCCAGTATTGCCAGCAAGAGTGATGGGAAATGATGGACTAAATTCAGCTGGAAAACTGCAGATAGTGTTCAGATGTGGTTTCTGCAGAGATGAGGAGAGAGCAAAAATCACTCCTCAATCTATGTGCTGTGCTCCCATAAGTAAGTTGTGCAGAAGGACACCGTACGCTCATGTTCAGCTCGCTGTCCACCAGGACCTGAGGGTTCCCAGGCTCCCCTGGGGAGCAGAGCTGCTGGCAGCCCCCAACCTGTACTTCTGCAAGGTGCTCTTCCTTCCCAGGGGCAGGAGTTGGATTTGCCCACGTTTAATTTCATAAAGTTCCTGTTAGCCTCCTTCCCCAGTCCATCTGGAGTCCTTCTGGTGGCAGCCTTGCCCTCACAGGAATCAACTGGTCCCCCTCAGCTTGGTGTCTTCTGCACAGCTGAAGAGACTGCACTCTGCCATCTGCTTCAAGCTCCTGATAAATAAAGGTGTTTAACGCGACAGGTCCCGTGACAGATCCCTGTGGTGCTCCATTTGGTAGCAGCCTCCAGGTATAAAATGTCTGATTGACCACGACTCCAAGCCCAACCATCCCATCAGTTTTTTACCCTCTAGTTTTACATCCATTCAGACCATAAAATCCTAATTTTGGATATAACAGTATTTTACATGCCTGTCCCACAGAATGAGCATATGATTGTGCACTATTTGCATGACCTGCCTCAATGATCTGAAATGCACCGTAATTGATAGTTAGAGATTGACAGTACAGGCTTTACTAAGAGCAATTGAAATTTTTATCTAGGAACCCCAGAAGTCTTGTTTTCTTCTTCCAAGCACACACCAAACCATGCTGTTCTCATGGGACATGACCAAGTATAGTATAGCACCTGCTGGTTTAACCACCAAGGAAATTTTACAGTGCCAACAAACACCAGCACAGAAGCTACTGCCAGCCAGTGCAATGGATCCCTCAAACTCTCTGCTACCACGACCAAAATCTATCCACGGGAGTCAGCCATGTATGAATTAACTTTCCTCCTCACAACAAGCACCAGAACAGTACCTGCAGGCAGCAGTAAGTCACCAGGGCCCGCTCTCCACACCTCAGGCCACAAATGCCTAGAGACTAGTGGCCTGCAGGGTCAGGAGATTATGCTAAACAAAAGCAAGTACTTTTAATTCCAAGTATAAGCCCTCTTCCATCACACCTGGCCGTTAGGTAGATGCCTTGCTGTAGATCCTGTCTGCTCTGTTGTCATTCTGCTATTACAAGTGGCTCCAGAGCTGCACTACATTTCACTATCAGCCTGATAATAGCAGTAAGGGCCAACCTACAGCACAGTGCTTGAAACAAGTTTGTTAAGGGCAGAAGTCTGGTGGAAACCACAAGTCAGCTGTATCTGCAATGTACAAATGGTCTGAGGGAGCTGTGCCCTCACTGCTGAGGATAACCCACCTCGTGCATCCCCCCATCCAGGTTGCTAGCACAGCACCTCATGCAGGTGGCACCTTCACCCATCCCATGTGCAGTGAGCTGCATTAAGTCTAACAATTAAAATAGTAACCTTTTGCAAAACAGAATCCTCATACACTGGAAACACAACCCTGGTGCCCCTGAAGCCACTCCATCACTCACCTCCTCAACTGAGCGGGGGAAAGAAAATGTACCAAAAGGCTCATGGGCTGATAAGGATAGGGAGAGATCACTCACCAGTTATTGTCACAGGCAGAACAGATAAACCTGGGGAAAACTAGTTTAATTTATTGCCAATCAAATCAGAGTAGGATAATGAAAAATAAAACCAAACCTTAAGACACCTTCCCCCTACCTCTCCCTTCTTCCCAGGCTCAGCTTCACTCCCAAGTTCCCTACTTGGCCAGCAGTGGGTCCATCTAGTAGCTGGCTGGCATTGGCTCTGTCGGAGATGGGGGAAGCTTCTGGCACCTTCTCACAAAACCAACCCTGGTAGCCTCCCAGCTACCAAAACCTTGCCCTGCAAACCCAACACATCCTGAGAGTGAAAAGGAGAGGGGGCAGTGATTCTGACAGTCAGGCAGGGAGGAAGGCTGTGCCAGGGAGCTGGGTTCAGTACAGATGCTGCCAAGGACATGGGCACCTACAGCACCAGAGAGGCCCAGCTCAGCAGAGCTCTGCCAACCTTACCACAGGGATGATGCGTGATGGGAATACAACTTTGCTGACTGATAATACCTCGTTTTTAAGTCAATGTACAACACAAAATTATGGCAGCCTTAAGTCTCTCTTAGGAGAGTAGACATTACTCCAAGATTACTGAACTGCCTAAAAATCAATCCAATATTACTACTTTTTTTAATGCCACAAACAAAAAACTACTGAACAACAAACTGAAGGGCAGATCCTTAAAGGGATTTAGGTGCTTTACTTACTATGGAAATCTGGGCAAAAGGCCAAAGTTTTCCCTGGCCTCCCCCACATAATATGTTCTCTTAGAACACATGCTTTGTCTCCAACATTGATGCATTATTTATTTATTTAGAGGTGCACCTTTCGCAACTGAAAGACTCAGTCCCTGGCAATTAAGTGGAACAATTCCCACAGAATCCTAAAGTACTGGCCACACCATAGCTTAACTTTCAGAAAGGCAAAGAGAAAAAAGTTTTCTCGTAGCAGCAACGAAAGAAGAAAAGCAGAAGTGAAATATCCTTTTTCCTGGCACAGCGAATATTTGAATGAAACCTTAAACAATGAAGGGAAATCATTCTGGTCCTCCTAGAGACTGTTGAAACGATATCAAGCTTTATCAGAGCACTGGCTGGAGCAGCTCCAGAGCAGATCAAGCTGGCCTCAGCAGGGATTCCAGCTGTTAGCAGTACTTTTTGATTAATTTAAAGCAAACAAGAAACAGGAGATGAGATGCGTGACCCAGACTTAATTTAGGTAATTTGTGAACACTGGTATTTGCCAGTTTAGTGCACGGTCTAGCTACAAAAGCCAGAAGCTCAATAACAATAATCAAATCATTTACCAGGTGTGCACATGGATGTTAGTAAAAAATGTTTCCTATACTTTTGTCTGTTGTGTCCAGAAGAGCACACTCCATTTTTGAAAGCACTCCTCCCTTCATTAACCAACCCCAAACCTAAACTAATCAAACTAACTACAGCAGGCAGTAATGAGCAGGAATATACATTTCTTTTTCTTTTTCACTACAATCTATTACAATGGCTGTCAGTTGGCTTAAGTTCCCATTGTAAGTATTCAGAGTATTTATGCAACACTCCCCTCTTCTAAGTCAAAAAGAAGAGTTTGTCTTACACAACAGCTGAATAGTTAAAAACTCATATCCAGATGCAAGCCTTTGGAGTCACACATACACACCACCACATGAAGATCAATGCTCTGGTAGTCTAGTCAACAGTCATAGATTAAACCCCACAAAACCTGGAAAATGAAAAGCAAATCATCAAGACTAAAGTTTCTGCCCTGTTATTCTCAGGGATGTTAGCTTTCCCAAGAGGGTGCAAATCAACCATAAGTACTAGCTTTAGTAAGGACCCCGGAATCATCAGTAAATTCCACATTGCACAGAAGCTTGCAAAAATAAGTTATCTATCATTCAGTCTAAGTATTACACTCAAGTCAGCTAGAGAAATCTGCAAGTCAAACTGCAAGACACTAGCAAAATGAAGGCAGATAAAAAACAACTGTTCCATTGAGAGGATTTTTCCCTGCCTCCCAGTGCTTCTAGCAAGGAGAAAAACAAATTCTCTTAGCTGATGGCCAGGATCATGCTGTGAGACATGATTCACAAAATAAGCAATGCTAGAGCAGCCTGATACTTGGAACAAAACATTACAGAAAATATCTCAGATAGAAGATGCTTGTAAGTGGAAATGAACAGTGCTTAATAGGAAGCAGTGGTGACACCAGGTCAGAAGAAGCTTTCCGTGCCCACTAGCACTAAGCCAGGGCCCCAGTGCACTCCCAGGGCAGACTGTATAGATGGTATTGTAACCCCATAATAATGCTGTATTTTTCTCTCAGAATTAGTATGATCTTTGCAACCACCAGAGAAAATCCTAACCTGTGTAACTCAATCCTGCCAACACCAACCACCCCTGCAGATTAAGCTAAAGACTCCACAACACGTGTTTCTATTCTCTGTACCAGATTTATATGGTATATTGCCGAACAGCAGCTACTTTTGATCCCTTTTGTAGATCATCTCTGTGTACAGCTTGGACATCAAGCAGTTAAATTCAGAAATTACTTGTAAAGTTAGTTGAAAGGTTCCATATAGGCACAAAGCAATGCTGATCTACAATATCACTATGATGGTTGTCTAGAAAACCAAGGTATTAATAAGAATTAACAGTGCTGTAGCCTCTGCAGCTTTCACATATACTTTTATTTGGCTGTACACTTCCCAGATTTCAGCCCAATATGTAGTTCTCAGTTCTGAACTTGAGGGCAAACAAAAATCACTTTTGACCAGTCCTCTAGGAAGTAAGAACTACCAGGGTTCACTTGATTGTCTTAGTTCTGAATGCATATTGTGCTCAGCCTGATTCTAGTTCATAGATGTGCACAGTCTTTACATCCAGAAAGGGAAAGGCACCCAGCATGCTCTACAGTAAAAGAACATGAGTAGTCTGACATTTCATGATGAAAGACAAGAGATTCTCAGCTGAGGCTTGACTGACACACAAACACTATGGCGTGTTTCTTAAGTAATTTCTTATTGCACCCAAGTGCTTTCTGCCACATAGCTTACAATGGTTAAGTATAAAATATTCATGAACATTATTTAATATTAGTTTGCTTGAATTAATGAAAATACCCAACTGCTATACTGAAGCATGAACTGGGAACACCGGTCTAACTTAATATTCTATAGAGATGGGAAGGAACAGAAAGAAGAAAATTATGTTAAAACACGAACAAATAAGAGACATTAGCTTAGTGCCTGCTGGAAAAGGAATCACCAGTTTCAAGAGGGAGTAAAATTCTGCTCATTTCAGTCAAGCAACATATGAAATGGACTTCAGTGGCAGTATTGCATGAGAAACTAGTCCCTCATTTCCTCACCATAACTTGGTTATCAATCTTCAGTCAAACAGTTACTTGTAACTGTATTTTAAAAAAAAACCTGTTTCCATGGTTAGCATTTCATCTAGGTGGTCTGGTACTTGCTTCTCCTTGCTTAACATGAAAGCTTGATCATCAGATTCAGATCTTCCATGAGCTGAAACCTCATCTCTCCCTTTTTATTTTATTTAGTCTTTTCCACGCACCATTGTAGCTTGCTTGTCGTTTACAGGTACATAAAACCACTTTTGAAAAAAAAAAATTTCAGGAACAGCCTGAGGGTGGGAATTGTGGGAAAAACTTTCATCTGCAGGAAAAAGATGCTAAGACACTGGTTTATTTTTGCTTACCAACCAAAAGTCTATTATTACTTCATAATATTCTAATTACTGTAGGATGGAAAACCGTTCCTGCTTCTTAAACTTTTTCTAAGAACTAAAGGTAGAAACAAAGAGCTACCCATGAAAGCTCTGTTCATGGATTATCTCCATGCCCCACAGGTGTTGATGACTGGCATGTTATCTACTCATAGCTCAAGGAGCGCCTAATAAGCTTTCAAATCTTATGGAATGTGTCTGTAAGGAAGTCAGAGCACAGACTGATGCTGCTTTAAAAATGAGCTCCCTGTTAAATGAATTTGTGATGAGGTTTAGGAAGCTTTCCTAATGATTGGCAACAATATTTAGTTTTGCATAGCCTATTAATATGGACTGTTTCAGCCTGTGACTACTTCTTTTATTTTTCTTAACAGAATATACACTTAGAAATAAATCTGGATGCCCTTCAAGTTCAAGCTGGCTGCCAGAGCAGGGAAATGGGAAGGCAGGAAACAGCCGTGCCTCGTGTAGGCAATGGCCATTTGCAACTGTCAAGAGAATAGGGAGCATTTGCAAACCAGCCTTTGGAGCTAGCGGTGGATTCTGCTGAGCCGTCCCCATTGCTGGATACTTCCTGAGATCCTACAGGATCCTAAAGTCAAAGGGCAATTCAGGAAACTCTGAAAGGATCTGACCATGGAGTAAGTTCTCCAGGCTTCCAAGAAGAGAAATGCGACCTGTGGATTCCTGGGCAAAAGAGTCCCAAGCATTCTTCTACCACTGTATACTGTCTACATAGCTCACATTTTTTAAAAAGCCAACTAAACTAACACTGTTTTCAGACCACCACCCAAATTCTCTGTATTCAGCCTCTGGGCACAGCAAGGAGAAAACAGAACACTGAAAGTTAAGGAAACGAAGCTGAAACTGCCATAGGATCACAAGTGCCCTTGCAGTGAGCATCTCTGCCTGTTGTAATAATTAAAAGAATTAACCTCCTCTCTTGTATGCTTAATTAATCTACATATGTCTGTGCGCATGTCAATTAACACTTTTCTCCAGTACTTCAAGTGCTTCTCTCATCTTCTGCAAATGCAAAATCAGGTAAGATTTTTATTTGACATCCTCCTCTGACCTAAAACTAGGTTTTGGTTTGTGATGTTACTGGGTCGTTGTGCCTTGCACGCACACAGAGGCAACACGGCTCCAGAAGCGATTAGCGTGCTGTGAAGAGCAGGCATACCATCACGGCAGGACCTGAAATTTAAAAGGCTATTGCCAGTGAATTAGTTCAGTCAAGGATATTCAGATTAAGTCTCCAATTAGCAGCTGTAAACATGCGCGGTGCATCGATGTATCAATAAAGGCTGTTCAGTTTAGAGAGACCGCCCGCCCCTGCGCCTCGGAGCCCTGGCTCGGGGCCAGCGAGATGATGGCTTAACGACAGTGCTACGTGCGGAGCGTGAGGCGACCGGCGATCAAATGCAAACTTTACTCCAGAGTGCACTTCAGAGAGAGGCTGCGGAGGGAAGAGGGGAAACCCACACATGCAGCGAGCACACAGGCGCTCAAGGCACTTCTCAGCTCTCGCTCTTACTGGGCTGTCCCTCCCTCCTGCTGCACATACAGGCACGCAGGCTTATCTCCCACACTTTTAAAAAAAAAAATACTGCCTAATTACATTTAGGATTATTTTTGTCTTTTGCTGAAACCCTCTTTCATCACCCAGAAAACTCTTCCAGTCCTCTCCTCTCCCCAAAGAACCAAACCCCTGGCCAAGCTGCACTAATGAGAAAGCATCCCAAGCAATTGATGCAGATGGAGAAAGCATCCCCTGTAATGAGCCCTGGGGGACACCGAGACAAGCACCACCCCCGCAGAAAGGCAAATTCATAAATAAGTGCAAGCTCATTAAGGAAATCTGTAAGGACCGTCCCTGTATGTTCAGTTTCTCAGCAGGGAATAAAAGCCTGGCAACCAGCACAGACATTCTCTGAGGAACATTTCTCATCTGTGGGGTAGAAAGATAATCTCACAGTTCCTGAAATATTCCAGCCTTTCATTCTTCATCAGCACGTCAGACCTTTTCAGTTCTGCCACTAGTCATCCAGAGGAGTACACCACTTTTTTTCTTTTTTTTTGCAACATTTAAAGAACTGCAGATTTTGATGCTCTTGTGGCTGTGCTAATAAAGGTCGGGAAAGACAGCCACAAAATAGGCAAACTTTTGCTGGTGTTGGAGCTGCCTGAGCTGCCAACATCCTTTTCTTATTATTACCCATTTATTTTTAGGCTGTGGGCCCAGGGCAAGTGAGCAACACTGCCCACAAGACTTTTATCAGCTCACATTTGGTATGCAGCACCTCAAACACTTCCCGTGAGCTCACCAGGGGCAGACCTGGATATCCTGGCAGGCAGAGGTGATGAGCCACCCACCTTGAAGCAGATATGCCAAGGGGATGGGAGGCCCCAGCTGCCAAGAACAGTCCTTCCTTGGGGCCACCAACCAGGACACCTCTTGTGACCGCACATAATCCCACCGCATCAAAGGCAGCACCATACTGGGGGAGATGTTTTCCTTTGTCCTCTTTGGCTCAGTGAAAAATACCCTCCACTGCCAGAGAGGAATGCAGGGTTCAGAGAAGCACTGTCACACTTGGCAGGTACCCCAAATATGCCTCAAGGGTTCTCCCTGTCAGAGCTGTCTGGGCTTCTTAGGCTACTAAGACATTACTGTGCTGCATAAACAGATCAACATTCTCAAGTGCTTGTTATCACAGCAGTAACAACAAATTAATGCTAATTGATGAGACCAGTTATCTCCTGTGTTAATTTTGGAAGGAAGCCGTCTCACTCACTACCCACACATCTCTTGCTCACCCATACCTTTATGGGGGACCTTGCCTCAATAACAATATTCCTGCATAGGATTTTGTGTGAATGAATATTTAAGGGTAAAACCCATTAAAATTATCTATAACAAAATATCATCAGAAATAATTTCTACTATGTTCAATAACGTGTAGTCTTTACCTCTAAGGCTTTGCCTGCACGTAAAGTTGTACCGCTCTGTCTACACATGCACTTTACAACAGTGCAATCTCTCAGTAAAAGTGGATAGATGTGTATTCAGTGACACACCATCTTTCTGCACAGGAAGGGATAAAAGGTATTCAGACTCAAGGCAAATTTGTAATAATATAACTGTACACCTGTTCTAAGACTGGGCAATAAAATATATTGGGTAAAAAAAAAAATCCTAAGTGTTTTAGTGCCTTCACTCCCCACCATCTACACAGTTGGTACTTGCACCATTAAGGTTACGTGTAGACAGACAAGCAGCAACTCTGAGCAAAGCAAGCACGCACAGACAGACACACACGCACAACAAACTGACTGCCAGCCTTATGTTTGCACTTCTTAAAGATATTCACAAAAGCTCTCAACTCCTGAACAAGGAAGTCTGCTCCTTAACCCAGCTGTGGACAACTTAGATTCTGGATTTGAACATAGGCTGCTGAATACCCACTTCCCGTTTTCCACTGGTCAAGTGCCTCCCATGGATTTATGCTGCCACCACCTGACAGAAGAGATCAACCTAAAGGCCAGCTGCGTTGTGGCCACTGACACAGGCTTTGACTCTCCTGCTGTGTTGTGGCCCTGCACAGGGACACAGCCATGCCTGACAGGTTTCAGCCTGCTCACACCTGCTGCTCTGCTTTGCTGCAGTCCCCCCTGGAGCCTTACCCAGTCATTCCCACCACCACAACTTACTGAAGCAGCAGACCTTAGGAGTTTTCTCAAGGCCCAGATCAGGACTGAGTCTTACAGCAATAATGTCCTATGGCATCTAAGATAGTTTTTGCAGGAAGCACGGCAACTGTTGAGCAAGGGAGCCAGTCTCTCTGGTGTGAGTTCAGGATGTTTCCTGAGTATGCAGAAAGCCTGGAGTAGTCTTTCTGGCTCATTTCCCTTCTTTTTCCTCTTCCTCTCCATAATCTTTCTTCTGGTAGCCAACGTGACAAGAGCAGTATGTACTCAGAGCCACCAAGGCTGAGCCAAGTTGGAGGCTGGACAGAGGCTGCTCTCCCAAGATACCAGCTGGCTGAGCAGCCAGAGGAAGCTGCCCTCGTCCCTGTCTCTTTCCCGGGACGGAGATGAAAGATAGTGACTGCATAGATGTGACAGGCTGTGGTAAGAGCAGGGGTAAGAAACCACTTGGTGGGGGTCCTGCAGCTGGCTTTGCTAGAGATATGGGGCACAAATGCATCTCTGTGGTGGGAAACACAGAGGGGGGAAGGCAGGACAGATACTCGAGGGAGAGGCAGAGCTATAGGGTTACACATGCCCACTTAGGTGTGGGGGTCAAGTAGGTACCGTGTCTGCCCACAGCTATTGGCACAACTAGTGCCTTTTCTAACTGCAGCTAAAACATTGTACTAATACAGCTTATAACTACCAGCAGTAGCTTCTACAGATGGCAAGCAGTGAAACATGCTTTTAACCAAGAGCTAGCAATGAAAACATTTGTTTCAGTTGCAGACATCCAAGTGTAAAGAAACAAACAAAAAACCCACGTCAACTACATTTTTACTCTTGCCAAGAAATAATCAGTGCAAATGTGAGACTGCACTGAGTCTTTAGGTCATCAGTTAACATCAAGTTATGCACTCATACATCTTGGTAAAATGCACAACTTTGACACTTCAGTGTTTGACCACCATGAAATGTTGAATTACACCAAAGTTGGCAATGAGGACCAGCATTCACAAATCCTCTCACTGCTCCTTCATGAAGACGAAGTCTGTAAAACAGTTAGCATACAACAGATGACAGGACAAGTTAATTTACTTAGATGGAAACATTGGTGAATATTGTAAAGAACAGAGTTATCAATACATTCTGGGGGACTCTGTCCTATTTGTGCACATCTACTCGTATGACATGGCTCATGTGTCTTAACAGCAGGACATGTTACAGCATTTATGGTGAAGCTTCTCCTTTTTCCACTTTTCAAACCACTTCTACCAGATTTCCTGTGGGAAGTCAGAAGGGGAAGGTGCAGTTACACATACGGTCTTCAGCAGCAAGCACAACACCCTAGGACTGTTAACAACCCAGGAACAGGCAAGTTGAGGAATAATTGACGCTTCCCCCTCCCACCACTTCTTTAATATCTTCTCTCTCAAATTCGCCTGGTTCTGCTCTACTTTTTCTACCCACGTGGTCCAGTGAGGGACTGTGGAGTCTCAAGGCAGTCAGGAAGCTCCATGCTGACCTCCACCACCACAAAGCCCACTGTTCTCACACCCAGGCTTTTCCCATTCAGTATGGCATTCCCCACCATTATGCATTACTGGAATAACTGCTACTGTTCATGGTATTAAGACAAGTTTGCCATAAGACAGTCAGCTGCAAAGGTCAAATAAAAATCGTAACTATTATTATCATACTACCTATTTCATCAAGTAAGGCTCCTCGCTGCCTCCCAAGAGACCACATAAAAATGACCTGCATTTCAAACGTAAGAAAAAAATGCATACAAAGACCATAAAATGGCACAAGAAATGCAACTTTTCCTGAAGTTTTCTAAACATATTCTAGCATAGTCTAAGCCAAGCACCAGAAGATGTGCTTCAGGTCCCACTGATCTGAAAGAGCCTTTAAGAAAAAGAAGTTAAGTGAATTGCTGAACTGGAGCCAAAATTCTAAAAACATTTGTCTTATCACTTTGTATAAAAAATTACAGTGCAAGAACACATAAGCAATGATTAATTATATTATGACTTACAGACAGGAAAAATGCAGACATAGCTTGTTTGGATTTTCAGGTCCAGAAAGAAAGCAGAGAAAACAGACTATTTATTTTGACCAAAGGATTCACATGAACTAGACAGATACAAGACTCAAAATGGTTATCTTTTTTTTGCTAGAAAGTAGGATGCAATTCCCTGATGTTTGGAAAAAGACATGGCTACTCTGCTATTTCCAGCTACAAAGCTTTGGACTAACTGTCCTGTTTACAGTCAATGCAGATAGAGTGCTATGCTGTAGTCCTGTAATTTACACTACTCATTTTTATCTGGGTGGCTAAACATGAACATTTAGTAGGCCTCCACTGAACCTCTACAGTCAGCAAAAATCTCTTGCATTACTTTATTTGTGAAAAATCAGAGCAACAAGTAGGTTGTTTAATCAGCTGCTTTCTACTAAGTGGTTTGCATGTTGGCACCAAGTTTATTCACCTACTAATCTTATCAAAGCACAATGTCAAGAGAAAAATGACTGTAGGGGGAAAAAGCTCCTTTCTGTCACTGAGAGATAGATGCATATGTGTGAGTGATGGAGGGGAAACAGGGCTTACAGCTCTCTCCAAATCATTCACAGGAATGATCACGAGTGGTGTGCTGACAGGATGACGTGCCTGTGAATAGTTTAAACAGCAGGAGATACATGATTTACTTGGCATGAGCCTCCTTCATGATCTTACTTCACCTCAGTGACTGAACAGAGAGACTTTCTTGCTTTTCTGACCAACTCTGTTATCTCTTTTCAAAGCAATAAAAGGTCTAAACCAAATTGTTATATAGTGTTATGCATCAGTCAAAATCGTCTGTCAAGCCTCACCAAGTTCCGTACCACTGCATCAGTTATTCACCCTGGAGCCCACCACAGCAGCCATCAGCCCCCTAGGCACAGGTACCAGAAGCAGTTTCCAAAACACCTCTTCCCAAGAGCTCCTCTACTAATAAACCTCACCAATGAAGCCTTTTCACAGAGGCTTGAGGGAGACATGTTGCTGGCAGTTTTCTAACAATGTTCTTTCAGTCTTCAGCTTTGTGACAGAAGGATTACAGTCATGACAAATCCAACCCAGGGCTTTAAATTCAAGCTGGTATGCACACATCCTCCTTCTCCATAGATCTAAAACCAGTAACACTTAACTCCTAGGCTTCCCTTCCTGACCTCCTCATTCTCTCAAGCCATCCACTACAAGATGGATGAGTGCTATGGGGCCTGCTGGTGCCAAGGGACCACTTGCCCCGACCTGTTACACAACGGGAAAAGTCAACCGAATTACAAGAGGAGAAGGAAAAAGTGAATACCTCAAAGAAACCAAAACGAAAAAAACTATCTTCTCTTAGTAAGAGTCATCTTGAAACATTTCATAGAAGTATTGATCTCTTCCAAGTATATCAAGTTTGTTCAGCAAACATCAAAAATTCATCTAATTAAGAATGCATTCATGCTTGGATCATTGAGGTTTTATCTTCTCCTTCTCTCATCCCTTCCACACACATATGGGAAGGACTTGCAGTACTGTCGAACACCAACACCTCAGAAAAAAAACTGTAAAAAAAAAATCTGTCCAATATAGAAGAGGATAAAAAAGATACTTCCGTGTAATAAATCAAGCAAATTTCTTGGGAAGCAACATGCAGGGTAAGTCCATATTACACTGAGCCACCATCCAGATAAACTTGGAAGTCAAAGAAAGAAGAGTTTACTATTAAATCAAATAAAGACACTGGGATTAACACAGTTGGAATCCTTAATGCAAAGAAACAAGCCACTTTTACTGTGTACCTCCTGCACTGCATCAGTGTTATGAAAATCAATGTCCATTTTAACATATGATGCTATTAGCAATGAATTGTATATAATGGACTGAATTATTCATTAACAATTACTTTGGGAAAAGGCGTACAAATATTAATAGCAAGGATTATTAGGGAGAAATTCTACACAGAAAGGGTGGTTAGATATTGGAATGGGCTGCCCAGAGAGATGGTGGAGTCACCACCCCTGGAGGTGACTGGATGTGGCACTTAGTGCCATGGTCTAGTTGACATGGTGGTGTTCAGTCATAGCGTGGACTCAATGATCTCAGAGATCTTTTCCAATCTAATTCACTCTCTGATTCCGTGGCCAGCTCTCCTCCCTCCCAGAATGCAAGCTCAGAGGGGCAGGGCATTGAACTCTGAATCTTGTCATTTCCCCAGTGGCTTTCCCAAGCATACTGCACCTTGCAATGCAGCACACACACCCCCAGGAGTCCAAAGGACGAACACTCTCCATACACAGAGGCCTTAATGCCACCTGTATTACAGTTACACTGGCATTCAGTGAGCAGCAAGTCCTCATACAAAAGCAAACTGAGAGTCACATACTTATTTAGGGCTTGCAAGTGATCAGGCTATTGGCCAGCACACCTGTAAGGCAACCTCTGCAAGTGCCTGGCATTAAGAGCTGATATGGTACCAGCAAGGACTGCTACCAGAGCAGGCACAGCAATGAATAAGGAGCTGCTGCAGAAAACGCATGGGCAATATAAGAGAGATTATGGAAAACTTCACCACTTTGCCACCACTGTGTAACACCAGAGTCTAGCAAGACTCACGAAGAACTGCTGGACTGTGAAACTACAGACAACAACAAAAAAAAATTGCCCTGATGCCACAAACAGATGCACAAATTCAGGATAAACAGACCATTCATATCTTTACATTGCCTGAGAGCACTGACATTTCCCTTCACTTATACGATTAACCACCTTCTGCCTTTCTCTGGGACTGTGGCTGTAAAGCACATGGACAGGCTCCTGGCACAGTGTGATAAAGGTCGCTGGGTGGATACAGACTTCTCCTCTGGCAAGAGAAAGGAGGACCAAGAGAAGCCACCTGGCTGCCAAAGGCTCTGGTGTAACACACACTGAAGGCAGCATGTTTTTGCCACTGCCTACCACGAAATAAGTTTTCCAGTGCACTACAGTCGCATTTTTAAGAGTGATGATACATAACAGGTACTGAATTCAAGCTGCTTGCAACTTGAACACCTGAGTATTAATTCAAATACCATTCCCTAGAGGTTTCCTATGCTTCTGAACCCACTTACAGATATGTGCATCATTGTCTGTAAAATATTGATCCATTTCTCCAATACCCTGTCCCTGCTGAAAGAAGAATTAATCCGAAAGATTCTCCAAGTGCCTCTTTCAGAGAAGTAGTTCTTTTGAAAGTTTCAAAAGTCATTGAGAATAATTTGATGAAGAACAAAAACAAATGTTAATATGCCCAAGTTTATACTCATCTAATTGTCAAGTAAAAATTATACATTCCTGTGTATAATTAACCAGGCTAACTAATCTTGCTTGACAAACACAGATATAAACATCAGCTTTGACACTGAGCCAAAGCAACCACACTAGGATCTGTGCCAATGCTGAATTCTTCAGTCTCATATCATAAAACGACTTGTCTGTTGTATTTACAGATCCAGTGGCTCTGGACTCTGTCAGCAGCTGGCCAGAAGAACAGATTTGAACTTATACATTATGCCAGAACACGTGCATTTGATTAGAAGAAAGAAATCACGCATATTTCTTCTGGATGGAGGTATTCATCAGACCTCCCACTGTAAACTAATTGCAAGGCATGTTGCTACCCAAGTATCAAAAATACTTTGTGACATACAATAAACCAGTATATCTCAAGAGGAAGTATTGCTCTTCAGCCTACTATAGCTATGATTTTATCCCAATCTTCAAATCTGTGCCTCAAGTCAGAAAATTCAGCATTTCACTGTGTTTTAATTGCAAATGACAGAATTTGAATGTTACAGAACAGCACTTTTCTTTCTTCATATATAAATGCAAAAATACCTTACCTCATTACCTGAGTTATGAGGGACTTTGTAAAACTACTCCTGTGACAGCTCATCCATTTCTTCAAATCTCAGGAACAGAAATCTTGGTAACAACCTGCTAGGCAGACCATGCTTCAAAACCTACCTAGGAACACCCCATCATGTGATAGGCAGAAGAACCCACTCTCTGGTTTCCAGCAAACACTCGCTAGCTATGAACTGTCGCCACAAAAGACCTACTTCTCCTGTGACCATCAGAGAGGGTCCACCAGGGTGGGATGAGCAGGGTGGTGGTGTGGCAACAAGCAGAGGAAGCAAGTTTTTGAGAAGGTTCACATCCCACAGGGACTTCTAAATTAACTAATCTCACATTGAAAACACTTTTTTTTCACTTCAGGCCATATACTTGACACAGAATGCAAGTTCTGTTCTGAGCTGAAAACAACAGTCACAGGCTTCCTTCAACACAGAGAAGCTCTTAACATTATGAATTCTTGCTTTATTTTCTAACCAGCAGGACTCAATGGGGTCCAGAGGGTGCAAGATGAGCTCAAAGACCCCAGTGGAAGCCCTGACATGGATTTCAGCCCTCAGTGGTACCCAAGAGGGTATCTGTGACTCAGAGCAGGACATGCTGCTGTCATGACGAGGTGCAGAGTCCACTCAGAGTGCAGCCACACCAGTTCAAAGTACCTTCCACCCCTCGCCGTGAGGACCAACGCAGCCACTGGCAGCACGTCAAGCGCTGACTCAGCTGAGGTAGCCCAGGGCAGCAGGCACTGACGGCATTGCTCTGGGACCCTGCCCAGCCACAGGGAGAGCTGCCCTTCTCCAGCAGAGGCAAAATGAGAAAAGGGGAATACCACAGCCTCTTAGCAGCAGGTGAGTTACCCAGACACCCCACTGCAAACACAACTTTTACGTTTCCACACACCAACCAGCCAACCTGGTTCCTGCCATACTCTGTCCTCTGCCTCCTCACATCAGGGACTTCCAAGATCCCCCAGGCTCTGTAGAGTCTTAAAAAAAAAAAGAAAAAAAAAAAAAAAAAGACACTCCAAAGCCATTCCACCCACCACCAAGACATTTCTCAAGTCTTGAAGGAAAAATTTCTGAAATGGTTTCTCCTCTGGAATGCTTTCCTGCCTTAAAAAAAAAAAAAAAAGTTACTGCTTTTACTTATTTATAGTCCAGTTTTTTTCTACAGGGCCCCCCCTCAAGCCCCTGCAAATGTCAGTTAACCCCAAGAAGGAACTTTGGGACCTGGGGAGTCAGAAGCTGCAGCACATCACCCTTTCACCTGCAGTCCCTGGAGCACCACCTGATCCAGAGGGCACTGTGGATGACTGGCCTCATAGACCAAGCTGCAGCTTTGCTTCTAACCCACCAGCTTTTCTCCACCAAGTAAAGATCCAGCAGAGTAGTGGCAGGTCCTCAAAAACAGAATGACTTCTGTCCTCAGGCCAGAACATCCCTCCGCACAAGGACATCAATCTTCTCACTCTGAGGAGAGAACTGAACTTGGGTCAATTAAACCTCAGTGACGTCCCTAGCCATTTACCTGCTAGAAAATGGGAACCATTGTATTATCTTACTAGAAAATGGAGACTAGTTGAGGAGAATGCAAAAGCCAACAAGCAGTGGACTGGGTCCATCAGCCTTTAACCATGTTTCAGTCATTTAACCAGTTAGTATTTTAAAATATGACTTAGACCAAAGACAGATTTGTATCACTGGTCTGCAAAGATGAAAGGTTAACATTTCATGATCAGCCCTCAAATGTCAATCAGCAGCTCCTATGGATATTCAGGACCCTTGAAAATTTTACTTCTGTCCATTCTCTTTGATGCAATCTTAACTTTCTTGAAACGCTGTTGAAATTAATTTGGAAACAGCACAATCCTAAATGACTTGTTTCTCTCATTTAGCTATAAGGAAAATTTCCTTTATTGGACTAAAGTTGTTTGTGTCTTCTTATCGTTGTGTAGCTACAAAAATATGAAGCACTTTACACTAAACTGACATAATCTGACATAAATAAATTCATTTGCTAGGCAAATCTCTCCCCCTCTTCCAACAGTTAGACTGAAGACTAAAGTCATACTAATTTAAAAGTATAAGCCTTTAAATAATTATGGGCTGATAGAAGTACATTTTCATGACAAACTGAGTTACCATGTATCTAAAGGCTTACATTTTAAACAGATTGTTCTGAACTCTTAGTTCTGACTAATATCTGTATCTCAAAACAACAAATTACAACAGCACGTATCCCACAAAGAAGCTCTGGTCCAGCTGCCCGTGAACACCCCGCATCCCTACAAACGTTAAACTGTGAAAGTTTTGTGGGCATTTACATATATAATCTGTCAGATAAAAATACACTGTATTTAAATTTGGGATTTGTGTGTATGCATTCATAAGACTTCACATGATAAGCAGAATGGGAAAGTTTAATTGTGGAAGAGAAATGTCTTAAACCGATGTGGAACCTGCATGCACGTAGTCAGTTGTTAGTCACAGGAATAATCTTCCTGCTGAAGGCGTCCCACATCTCAGTTACAGACAGCAGTTGCTATTCCAGGGTCTCACATATCCATGGTACTTATTATTATAACAAGGGGATTGGTTACTATTAACATCTGATGAAAATTTCTCTGCATTTAGTTTTACAAATGATATTGAGTCCCTTTCAGTCCTGGGCTGTTGTGTAGCATTTCCATGCGCTGTTCGGAGTCTGACAACTTTCACATTAAAGCACAAGAGCCAGAAGTCTCTCTTTACAGCATGTAGCTTGGTGTCTGTTTATAAAACAAGTTCTGTCCTGTTTGTTATTACCATTTGTACAAAAATGACTTCAAAAACACCACGATTCCGTTTTAAAATCATCTCTACAACCCAAAGTCACTCCCCAAAAGACCCTTCTTCCCAGCCAGTGCCAACAGCCTTCATTCATCCAGCTGATTTGTTTTCCAAATACCTTGTAAAAAGGCTGGACAGCCTCCTTTCACTCCAATCCAACTTTTAAGTAACTCCCCTCAATATCCACCCCTACACACACCCCCTCACTCCCCACACACCGTCTTAGCCAGAAATACACTTTCAGCAGTAAACAGGTAAACAGAAGTCACCCATAGAAAGGATGAGGATGACCTTAAAGGTGTGCCAAGGCAGGATGGTTATTTATACCTCCTAATACCAGGCCCTTAACAGGAATAAGTGAAATCCAATCTACTCACATTTTAAAACATATCTACCCAAGCTTTAACCAAACTGATGATCAGTAATTCAGCAGAGCTAAACCCAGAACAATGTTTCAACCTTTTATTGTTCCCACTATTGTGTGGAAATGTCCAGGAGTGCATGCACAGGTTTCAGTGTGTTCCCAAGCAACTGGTAAACACCACCGTACTTTTTTCTTCATTTTTCAGGGGGGAATCTCAGTACCACTCACACATGCCCTTAGTCCAGCGCAAATTAGGATCAAGAGACATGCCTGACTTCTCCCTATTGTCATTTTTTAAGAGTTTCGTTGTTTTTGTTTCTAGCATATCTCTAAAAGCAGTGGACCTTTTGAAAACGTACCATGTATTACAGAATTCAAATCAGAAATAAAGAAATAAGGATGTTTTTAGCATTCAGGACAACGAAATAAACTTAGTTACAAGCTAGTTCACTTTGCCATAGCAAAATAGAAAAGGAAAGACAAGTTGTCCCAAACTAATGGCATTGTAAGTGCAAATAAACTTCATTGGGAAAGAAACCAATAATACAAGTGTCCTATAACTCAAGTGTCCTCTCCATTTCTGAGAAAGCCTAGAAAAAAAACCCAACTTTTCTCTTTAAAACAAAAGTTTGCTGTGTTTAAGCTGAGCTTCCCGTATTTTCTGCATACCCAATGCAGTACGAAACCTCTTCAGCTAGAGAACGGCTGCATGAGTTGGAACCTCGAAACTATTAAGGATAACACTACTACATGGGCGAAAACAGCCAAATAATCGGATCGGAGACAGGTACATTCGCAGGAAGCTGGTGGAGAGCTTGCTCCCCCCGAAATGTAGTCAATGTTAGGCGGTTTTGGTGGGGTACGCCCCGCACAGGTGCACCCTGTCCGCACCTGGGGTGAGCGCAAGCAGCAGCGACGTGCAGCCGGCTCCAGCCACACTGCGAGAAGCGAAGAGCCTCCTGCAGCCCCCGGGACGGCTGTGAAGTGATGGCCGGTGTCACAGAGGGGATAAGGCAAGGGACTGGCCGGGGTCGGGCAGCCGAAGAGCCCGGCGAAAACCCAGCAAGGAGGGGTGCGAGGAGCCGCCCCGGAGCGCTGCTGGCACCAGCGGGGCGAGGGACCCGCAGTGGGCGGCCCCGCTTTCAGCGGGACCCCCGCACCCGGCCACCGGCGGCAAGGGCTGGAGAGCGGCTGCCGTCACGGGAATCCCTCAGGCAGCGCAGGGGGCCTCCGCCACCCGGGGCGGTGCTGCGGGGCTGCCCGAGCCACAGGCACCCGCCGACAGCGCGAACGCGACACGGGCGAGTGCCCGTGGAAAGTTCCCGGCAGGTCCCACCGGCAGCTGCGACACGGGACGGGTCGGGCCGCCTGGGAGCCGGTGCCGGCGGGAGGACAGGAGGTCGGGGCCCCGCGGACACTTACCTTGGATCGCTCTTTCACGTAGTACTTGCCGAGCCGGCTCCCGCAGTACATCACCAGCCGGTCTATCAGCGTGAGGAGAAAGTTGATGGCCTCGCAGCCCTCCTCCGTGCCTCCGATCCACTTGATCTGGTCACCGCGGAGGTGCCGCTTGGCGACACCGCGGCTGGGGCCGGCCAGCTGCCCGTCGGCTAGTTCCCCGTCCCGGTGCATCCGCTTCACCCGCTCCAGCACGCAGTCCCCCACCACCTCCCCCAAGAAGTTGTCCAGGTAGCAGAAGCCGATGTCGTGCAAGCAGGGCACGACGTACTCCAGGGCGATTCTCTCCAGGTCCAGCCTCATGATGTGCCCCAGCGGCATGGCGCGGCGGGGACGGGCGCGCCGCTGCTCTGCCGGCGCCCCCGTCGGGAGGTGATGCCCGTCGGGCCGCCGTCCGCTCCAGGCCGAGCCGGGCAGGGGCTCCGCCGCGGCGCGGGGCCAGGCAAGGCGAGATAAAACTTTCGCGGCGGCGGGCTCGGCTACGCACCGCGGCCCGGCGCTGCGGGAGCGGCGGTGCTGCCGAAGCCCTGCGCTACTGATACCGCCGCTGGCGCCCCAGCAGTGCGCGGGACCGCCCCGGGGCGTGCGGGAAGGGCGCGGGCAGCCCCCGCCCGCGGTGAGGAGGGCGGCAGATGGCCCCGCGCTGATTAATACGCCGGCTACGTGCGGGATGTGTGCTCG
>VZRV01008877.1:687192-846305 GCA_013398115.1 Falcunculus frontatus
CGGGGCGGGGCCGGCCCGAGGGGAGCGCGCGGCGAGGGCTCCCACACGTGCGCGGGGGGCGTGGCCCACGGTCCCGCGCGCCCCGCCCGCCCCCGGGGTGGGCGTGGGCAGCGCCATTGAGGAATTCTCCCCTGGCATGTCGGCTGCGACCCCCGCCGCGCCCCGCCGAGCCGCCCGCAGCCACGGCGGGGGGCACAACACCTCGCCTCGCCCTGCTCCGCCGCTCCGGAGCTCTTGAACTAGTCCAAGTGAAGTTTGCCGATGTCCCGCCGAGGCTCTCCGGCCGCCTCGTACCTCCGCCTACCGCAGCGGCAGTTTCAGCATCAGACGGAACTGTTGCATTAGGCGGCAGATACAGCTTTTCTGGGCGAGGAGTGCACTGCTTTATAAAAGGTTTATATAGCAAAATATCTCTTCCCTGAATTGTTTATCCCAAAGGGCCCGCCAGGCTGGTTGGCTCTGGTAGCAGGAAACACCTCCCGGACCGTCGGCGGCTTCGTGCCACGCCGGGACAACTGCAGTCAAACCGTGACAAACTTCGTTCCAAACCAAAACTCGCCTTTCCCCCGCGTGACCCCCTGCCGGTAACACTGTCCCTGCACTGGCCGGCCACAAAGTACGGTCCCGTGGTTGGCTCTGTTCCCACCGAGCAGCATGCTTTCACGTAAAATGTTTCCTGAGAAGCGAAAAGCAGACTACCGCTCAGCTCCGCTCACACACGCAACGTGCCCGGGATTTCCTAAACAAACAAGAGAAGTCTCCCCAGAAACCAAAACCAAAGCAAAGTCACGTTGTGGAGAGGTGCTGCCTGCGGCCAAGCCGGGCGGAACAGGGCGGCTGTGCCTGAGTCGGTGTCTGTAAAGTTACCGATATCACACGCCACACAGCCCCGCAGCCGTCCGTGTGCCGCGGGCATCCATCCTGCTCGGCGGCCACCTGTGCTGTCCCAGCGGCCCCGCGGAGCCCGCACACACACACACACACACAGACACACGCCCTCCGCACCTCCACCGATGGCAGCGCGGGCTGAGCCACCGCCCGGGAGCCCGCAGGACGCGGGTCCGTGGGAGTGCCTGCCCGTGGGGGACGTGCCCCGCGGAGCCCGCTCAGCGCCCGGCACAGCGGCAGGGCACGGCGCAGGACTGACATGGCTTCAGCTGCAACCCGGCACATTTCACCCCCAAAAAAAGGCAAAATCTGTGCTGGTTCTTTTCTTCCCCTTCATGTCACGAATCCTGACGGGATTACAAGCAGTCCGTGCTGCTGCTGCTGCTCCTGCTGCTGCTGCTGCTGGAGCTTCAAACTCCAGGCCCCGGCATATGCAGGAGCGGGTCACGTATTCCACGTTTGTTGTCCTTGGATCCGGTAGTATCTACCCCTCAGTGCATAGCAATAAGCACAGTTCTAATCCTCTAAAGTTATTCCCTGACAGCTCTGTCGAGAGCCAAGCAATATTACATCAGATAAATTCATATGTGGTGAGATATGGACTGTCAAAGGGCGTTATTTGATTTAGGTACACACTTCACATTAAAGTGGGATTATAATTAATAAGATACAATTCTGAATCCTATTAATCCCTTAATGCTTATCTGAAAAATCAGTCATGTATGACAGAGCAGTTGTTCATAATCAGCAAGGGATGCAAGATTAGTTCAACTGCAAAATCTCAATGTTAGGAAATTTGGATACATTAGGAAATACTATTGATGCATTATTTTACTGTTCACACATTTTTATTATGTAAAAGCCATTATGTGCCAAACCCTGTGATTTTTCCCCTTTTCTTGTTTAGGCACACATGCAAGCATACAGTCCTGTACCAGAATCAAGTATTTGTAGACCCTGAACTCCTATCCCTTTTATCAAGGGTAATGATGCCACTTTGACAAGTCAAGGGCTAAGAGGGATGTCTTCTGGCAGTAGCTGAAGTTGGTCATTACAACTTTCTTTTCCTCCTTTTGAAAGTTTGAAATTAAGAGTTAGACAGATCTGCATCAGAAAAAGTCACCTTAGTGAGAGATTTGTCTTAGAAAACTGAGTCCTAATTGCAGAGTGATGTTCACAGAGTTGTAAATACTTTTATTCCTCAAGCACTGATGTCATGTCTTCCTCAGGAGGGCATTCACTGCCCTTTGTTGGCAAATCAGGTTTTCTGGTGGGCAGTGTGCTTTGTTCCTTGAAGCATGATATGCTTTTCATCCTAGCATTTGCAGTAGCAGTCAGATGCATTACTGTTCCATGTGAAGGTAAAACATTGGTAGAAACAAACCCCAAGAGTAGGGATTTTATTTATTTTTATTTACCGGTGCTATTTTACTTCATGTCTTTGCCCCTTGATGATGATAATGCCCCTTGCAGGATCATAATGAAGGTGTGAGATAGTGACTGCTTAGTTTAGAAACTCTCCATGCATATAGACTGTACCCAGAAACAGTATTCATTCCATCATTATACTGGAACAAGTTTGTAACCTAAGCAATCACAGCCTCTATCACACATCACCTTGATCATCACCAAGAAAGGACAAATTCCTGCCTAGCCCACAGACACCTTGCAAGAGCTCTCTCATTCCCTTTAGAGGTACCAAAGCTGAGTCAAGAGATGCTGGGCTGCAAGTGTAGTAATTCCCAAGCTAAGCCGTGAATTTGCCAATAAAAAGGCAAAGCAGTCCTCAGTGTACACTATAGTGTATGAGAACTACCCAGAGGAATAAAAGCGCTGGAACAGGACCAGACATTGAACCTCGTGTAGCACTTCTTGTGACCACTCCACTGCTCCCCAAACAAAGCTATCACATAGCATGTACAATATAAGTGTTGCACAGGGCACAAATAAAGGCATGAAGGTGTGAAATCAGGCAATTCACAATGTCACCTCCGCTTTTGGACATGCATAAAGTTTGTTTACAATGCTGTGTATCACAGGCATGAAAGGTGTCACCACATTTTAATTACAAATCCTACACCATTCAATTATATATGAACAATCCCTCTGCCATCTGTAAAGCTCTGATTATCCTTACAATGCAGAAAATTTTATTTTTGCTTCTAAAATTAATTCAGTGTTTTCTTATTTTCCATTTCATCTAATTTTCAAAATTTCTGAGTCCTGCGTATCTGTTGCTTTCACTGCCAGTATGGCACATATTAGAGTTCAGTAGACTAAAACAGGACATTAGCATGCTGGCAGAATGATTTTAAGGAGATTTGTTTTAGAGGATTAGAGTAATTGGTGTCAGTCAAGCCTGGATATTTGTTATACACTAATGCGCTTTTTTTTGACAACAGAATTTACAGATGAACAGCTTCACACATTTTTAGAGCAGAGAGTTTTAAACATTTTGAGTCTTGTTTTCAGATTTTTCCTGCTGGAAAGCTAGACTACTTCAGTGCCAAGGGCTGAACTGCAAAGACCCCAGCAAGAGAAAGGGAAGAAGGGAAGAATATTTTATCAGTGAGAAACTGAAAAATAGTACCTTTAATACCTCACATGATTTGTAGAGCTGATGTCTCATGATCTAGTAAGACAATAAATGAAGTTCTGCCTACAGAAGGTACTTTTCTGGCAATGTTGGTATGGTTATACAAACCCTCTGGCCAAGGGGCAGGTAGTGTTTGTACAGGGATGACACACCAATGCTAGCACACCTTGCCATGACTTCTTAAGAGGTCACTAACCCCATCTGCCCTTCCCATCCCTCCGCTGCAGGTTTCAGCCTCTCCTCTGCAGCCCTGGCAGAAGAGAATGTGAGTTTCTGCCTCACCCCCCTTCAAAAGTGTAAAGTCCAGAGCCTTACATCCACCTTCACTGGGGGCTTAGTTTTACAAAGAAATAGCTGAGGCATCAGCAGCTGTACCGTTCCTTTGCCTGCTGTGCAGGTATCAACTCCTGGCAGAGCAGCTGGTTTTTGGTGTGGTGTCTCCTCTGACTGCAGCCACAAGACTTGACAGAGCTCCTTTGTCAGCACCCTTAATATTATGTCATACTGAAAGCAGGCGTGAGGGCAAAGGTACATGTCATGGCTTGAGCTGATCCAACAACTCATTCAGCGCCTTTTCCCCCCACACCTCTCTTTGCACTTGCTTTGGCACACTTTGGACTCCTTGATGGCTGATCTCCTTTGCTAAGGTGGCAGAAAAGGAACCATGAGCAAAAAGATAGAGAGTCATTTGGGGAATTAAATTACCTTAAGTCCAGTGAGATGTGCTGGAAGGATGGGAACCATTGGTTCTGACCCCTTTGGGCAGGAATGAACGATTTGATAAACAAGAAGGAAAACCAGCTGTATGGCTGAGGTACTCAACAAGTTCTTTACCACAATCTTCACTGGCAGCCAGGCTTCCCATATCTCTTGGTCCCTGAGCCTCTAGCTGGGGGTTGGGGAGCAAAGTCCCTCCCACTATAAGTGAAGAGGAGGTTTGAGCCCCCCTGATGACCCTGAATAGGCACAAGTCTATGGGGCCTGATGAGATGCATCCCGGAGTCCTGAGGGAACTGGTGGGTGTTGTGGCCAAACAACTCCCCATATTTGAAAAGTCACGACTATCAGATTAAGTCCCTGTTGACTGGAAAAAGGGAAATATTACTTCTATTTTTAAAATGGGGAGAAAGGAATACTCAGGGAACTGCAGACAGGTGAGTCTCACCTCTGTGCCTGGTAAAATCATGGAGTAGATCCTCATGGCAGCAGTGTTAAGGCACATGCAAGACAAGGAGGTGATCCAAGACAGCTTCACTAAGGGCAAATCATGCCTGACTAATATGGTGACCTGTGGTTGAATGACTGTAACAGTCAACATGGGAAGGCTCACCAATGTAATTTACCTAGGCTTCTGTAAGGCCTGTGACACGGTCCCACACAACACCCTTATCTTTATATTGGAGATATACGGATCTGAAGGGTGGACAATTCAGTGGTTAAAGAAATGGGTGGATGGATGGATGGATGGATGGATAGATGGATGGATGGATGGATGGATGGATGGATGGATGGATGGATGGATGGATGGATGGATGGATGGACGGACGGATGCAGACAGAGAGATGTAGTCAATGGCTGTATATCCAGGTGGAGGCCAGTAATGAATGATGTCCCTCAGGGCTCTGTCTTGGGACCAGTGCTCTTTCATGTCTTTAATGATGACGTAGACAGTGGGATGGAGTGCACCCCCACCACATTTGCAGATGACACAGAACAGTGCAGCTGACACAACAGAAGGAAGGGATACCATCCAGGCGAATCTGGACAAACTTGAGAAGCAGGTCCATGAGAACTTCATGACATTATCAAGTCCAGGTGCAAGGTACTGTACCTAGGTCGGAGCAATCCCAGATGTGAGTACAGACTGGGAGAAGAACTCATAGAGAGCAACCTTATGGAGAGGGACTTGGGGGGTTTTGTGGATAAAAAGCTGGACATGAGCCAACAGTGTACACTAACAGCCTTTAAGGCCATCTATATCCTGGGCTGCATCATAAGAGGAGTGGCCAGCAGGTTGAGGGAGGTGAGTCTGCCCCTCAGCTCTGCCCTCGTGAGACCCCGCAAGGAGTCTGGGTGCTGACTCCAGATCTGGAGTCTTCAGCACAAGAGCTATATGAACCTCTTAGTGCAGGCCCAGAGGAGGGGCACGAAGATGATCAGGGGGCTGGAGCACCTCTCTTATGAAGACAGACTGAGAGAGCTGGGAGAAGGCTCTGGGGGGACCTCGTTGTGGCTTTCCAGTACTTAATGAGGGCTTTTAAAAGAGAGGGAGAGGAACTTTTTATATTGGCAGATAGTGGTAGAACAAGGGGGAATGTCTTAAACTAAAAGAGAAGAGATTTAGATTGGATGCTAGGAGGAAATTCTTTACTGTGAAGGTGCTGAGGCACTGGAACAGGTTGCTCAGAGAAGTTGTGGATGCCCCATCCCTGGAAGTGTTCAAGGCTAGGTTGGATGGGGCTCTGAGCAAGCTGCTCTAGTGGGTGACATCCCTGCCCAGGACTGGGTGTTTGGAGCTTGATGATATTTAAGGTCCCTTCCAACCTGTGGCATTTTATCATCTATGATAGCTCAGCCATCATTAATATCTTCCCTTCCCTTCCAGCCACCCAGCCTGAACAAGGTTTCAGAGTTAGTTAATGTGTGATAAAACTCCCAGGTAGGTTTTGACCAGTCTAAACATCTGCTAAAGATTGCCTTGTTTGTAGTGGGCTGAGATCTGATGCACCAGTATCTTCCAAATCCTCATCTTGGGAAAAAACAACACTATAAATGTTGTTCTGGCTAAGGGAGCTCAGCTAGCTGTCAGCCACAGTCAAGTGTTTAATCAAAGCTTTCCTAAAGCACTCTAGGTGTTAAAATGGCTCTTTGGGAGGTGAGATGTCCAGGTTCCTGATAGGATTAAGTGCTCCTATCTTGTTCCAGCAGCTCCTGAGGAATGCCAAACCTTAAACTTGCAGGTTTTACTGGCCTGTGATGTGTCTCTTGTAGATCAATGGATGTTTGTGGCATGTTGTTAGCGGCTTGAGGAGCCATGGGGTGTTCCAGACTGTCCTGCAGGGAGTTAGCAAGTGAGCAGAATGCAGGGAGAGCAAAGTTGTTTGGTAAATGCAATTAATGCACAGTCTGACAGTATTGCACTAGGCAGTTAATTTTATGGCTATCAAGTATCATACTATTAAGAACTTGGAATTAAGTATGGCTATGAGGGAAAAAAAGGCAACTATTGAGACTTTCATTATGTAAACAGAGAAGTAATGTGGTAAGTAAATAGCACAAAGAAGTGAAAACAATACATTTTGAGAGTATAATATTTTTGTAAAACAACATTTCAATGAATTTTAAATTGTTAACATCTTTGTAGGAATCTGAGTGTGCAGATATCCATATATATATTTCCATGTTTAGAGAGGTTTGTCTTACCTTTTTGATTTGGAGTGATCAGTTAAGAAGTATATCCAATGCAAGTACTTATGTTTGAAATAAAAAAGAAAATTACCATAGATAGCCCTATGATTAACTTAAAAGTTACTTCCTTTTTAAGTAGATGTTCCTCCCCAGAAACCATATCCCTTTCTCCCAAGTGCATCTCAGTGTTTCTGAAATTAAACAGTAAATCCTGATGACAGAGAAGTAAGTCTGCCCCAAATAGTGCATTGTAATAAAACAGAGAATCTGTCCAGGAAAACAATAATCCACATCAGAGGAGTGGAGCCATAGATGTGTTAAATGCATTGCCAAGGATTTCAAGCCAGAAAAATGTAACAGTCAGAAACATAAATTTAGACAGACCAGAAATCAAAGTTCTCAATATTAAAGAGATTTCTACTGTTAAAACCAGATCTCACAATCTTTTTTATGTCTTTTATTTCTCAAAGACATTAACTGATCATTAATGTAGATGAAGGCCAGAAATAAAGTGTTTAAATTATCTTCCCTGCTGGTTTGCAGTTGTTGAGTTTTCACATTTCTAGTTTTCCCACAGCTTCCAAGGAAAACAAGAAATAAGTATGCGATGTAAACAAAAATCAAAACTAGAGGATATTTGAAGATGAACAATTTTAGGGATCAGACTTTCCATTTTTCCTGTTCTATTAGTTAATGAATGAGTAGTCATTTATTATCCGGGTTTTATAATTAAAGTCTCCACTGTGAAATTGTCAGTACGGGCAAATTTAATTTCTGAGAAATCTCTAGCTGGCAAGAAAAATTACGGTTGGCTTTCAGCAGTTACTGAAATGCCAGTAAGATAGTGGAGCTGTCTGGGTTGGGTTGTTGTTGACTCTTCTCTTTGGATGTTTTTTGTGTATGTATGTGTGATTTGGGTTTTTTTTTATTTTTTTAAGTTGCTGAATCAGAGACAACAAAAGACCTTATAAGGGAAGAAAATCAGAATTCTGATTCTTCTTACCTGTTTTGCATCAATATGAATATAAAAATAGTCTTCAGCATGGGGGAGTGTGATTTTGCTTTATCTTATTTCATCTCCTTGCCATTTTTATTTTGGAAGCCCTTACCTAGTGGAAAATTTTGAAGCAGCTTAGTGAGCATACATTTTAACTCTCATGCCTTATCTCTCAAGAATTATGGTCCTCCATTTTGTCTTTAGATTAAGATGCGATACAAGTTAAACAAACAAACAGAAACCAAGATTTTTTTTAAGTGCTTGAGTGAGAAGTTAAAACGTTTCTAGACTACTAAAGATAATTAAAGTAGTGTGGTTTTGCCTTTTTATTCCTATTTTACAAGTACAGGTGCTTTATACTAATATATAGACTTTTTTTTGCATCAGAAAGAGAATAAATCCCATAAAATAAAAGGCATAATCATTTGATTAAAAATAGAATTAGCATTTTTACATAAAGATTACAATAAAATATTTTGGATTTGGGTTTCTGTCATACAAAATTAATAAAAGTGTAAGCTTTTTCTGTATTGTAGGTTTGATGATTAGGAACAGATGTTTAAGGACTTGGACATCTTACCCTATATATAATTACTAGAGCTGTCCTCCTAATCATAGCATGCAAAATCGATCACTTACCATACCTAATTAAAGGAATTTTTCCTCCTACTGCAGAAACAAGAAAATACTGTTCCCTAAATTCTCTTCTGAATGGCTCACTAATAAAATTTACCCAAGAGATTTGTTTTCCTCTCTTAATATTTTTAATAAAACTCATCTATTTTGTAGGACGTTTGCCAGATGTTACTCTGAGCAGTAGTGCCTAAGTTTTACTTTGTCTGCATAAAATGTAAAATACCCATTCATATAAAGTTATAAAATTGATAATTTATACACATAAATAGTTGTAGTGCCAGCCATATAACAAAATTGCGGTTAGTTTGTCCTGTACACAGTTCTAAACACCCTCATGGCAGAGCATAGGCTTTGATCTATTTAAAATATTCCTTCATTTTTTTTGTAAATAAAATTGAATTAAAATCTTGACATTCATGCATTTCTGAGGATCTAGTGGGTGGCTACCTCTTGTCCACACAGTTGATTTTCTGATAAGCAATTTTTTTTCTTATTGTAATTTTTTTCTGCCTCTAGCGCTGATAGCAAGATACCCAGCCACGTAATAGAAACAAAAATCAATGCTATTGGGTAATTTTCATAAATTACGAGTTAACAGCAGAAGTCAGAGTAGTTATCGATCACACTTGCCCAGCTTTCAGCTCACGTTAGCCAAATGCTGTGCTTTTCCTGTTAAATCTGAAAGTCCTTGTCCTGGTGTTTGAACAGTATGCACAAGGCTTTACCATCTCTGACATGGGGCTCCAACTCCCTTTGCTGGCCAAATAACATCACTTGCAACTCAGCAAAAAAAACAATACTTGTAATTAAAACCTGCCTTTTCAAATATACTTTGCTGTTTCCAACTAGCCAGTAGTATCTCTCCCCAGTAAAACTTTCTAAAGGCAATGCAGAAAAGAAAATTCAAGCCTTCATGTAGTGTATTAAAAAAAGAGAAGACTCTTAAAGGAATTACAAGTATTGTGGAAAAATACTGTCCATATCTTTTTTGATAAGAGTTGAAATTACTTTTGTGTCCTATAGGAAAACTAAAAAGGAATTTGTGTTACAGGCACAAGATGGTGACTTAAGTGATAGATTAGGGGATTTAATGGAGAAAGGCCTTGTGTAATGACTATCTTGCCTAATTAGTTATAAAAGCAAAAGGAGTGAAAAATATCATAACCAAAGGAGTTAACCATTTATTTCATTCATATATATTTAAAGCATTGATTTTGTAGACAAGCCAGTGTTCCTACAACTCAAAGCAAGGATCCAGTTACTCCTAATTTATTGTCAGAATAGATTAATTGACTTTAATTCATGTTTTTTGTCATTCCTCCATAGAAGTTGATGTTAATGGTTTTTTCACTGTCTGTTTGATTATGAAATGTTAGCATGTCAGGCTGCTAGTAGGTTCAAATAGAACCCTTGGATATTGTGACCATAATCTCTTGTTTGAAGAGGGACGTTTTTGTCACCAAAATCTTTTTTTTCATGAGGGATCTTTTGAGCTGCTTTTCCTGAACAGACATTGCAGTAATTAGGCTCAGTTCAAAATGCCATTCTTACTTTATAACAGATCAATCTCTCTTAGCAGTTCCTTCACTGCCTTTCTGGGGATTTCTAAGTCAGAGGGTAAGTAGCTATTTACTGCCAAAAACCTAATGGAGGTCCAACAGCAACCTCAAGGAAGTCAAGCTGGGACATCACAGAGCGACATCACCTTTGGTAATGTGGGTGCTCAAACCACAGAGGAGCAGCTAGTATCTTCAGTGGAGATTTACCTGCATTAAGATATGAGCAGATACAGGTAGTTGCCATATCCAGAGTCTGGAGCAGCCAGGCACTAGTTCAAGGCTTTATGTCTATGGTAAATGAGCCTCCACATGATTCATTCTTTAGCAATTTTCTGAGAAAAATATCTGTTTTTCTGGATGTATGGAAGAAATATAAACAGATAATACCCATGATTAAATTTGTCTCCCCATTGTGTGGTTGTGAATGGTAATTTCATCTAGGCTCTTATCTGCACTGATCTGATCTGAATGATCAGATACTATGATCTGAAGAAAAAATCCCGTATTTAAAATTGTTCCTTTTCTCCCTTCCCTAAGGAAGAAAGAGGTGTTTATGTTTTGCAAAGAAAGGTTTTTGGCAAATGACTGCACCCTTACTTAACTAGGTGTTACTGATGATGCCCTCTGGCTTAGAGGTGAGGAATCACCTGAAGAGAGCTGTGCCACACTGCATTTTAATTTTAGAGGTTGATTACACTATCTGCTAAGGCTTGATCTAGGCATGAGTCTATCCTGCAGTCCCAGGAGAATATTCTGAAGGTCATGTTATATCCCAGGAACTACTCTGTCGTTATAAGTAAGAACAAACTGCCTGATGAAAAGTCCGTTGAAATCTTGCATGTGACCTCAGTCAAGTCTTGGGGGGAAAAAAAGATTTCCTTTAGCAGATTTATTGCTTTTATAGAGGCCAGACTATCAACAGGTTATAGTGTATTGATCCTAGAGTGGATTGATTCATGCTCATCTTTTTTCTTGACATTTTTGTTATAAACTTCTGCCTTTTCCATGAAATACAAAAATGATAAATCAACATTTTAAATACAGTCTTTAAAGTAAGCTGCTGTTTCATCAACAAGCTGAGTGTATGTGTATTATTAAATATATAACCAGGAGTAGATGCACCATCAGTGATAAGGATAGGTTGATTTTACAGAGAAAACTGGATCATCTCGTTAAGCTGTCTAGCATCAGCAACTCATATTTTAGTGCAAATGAACTATGCACTAAGAAGCAAAAAATATAGATAAGATCTGGGTCTCTGTGTGCATGTATATTTAGATGTATAATAGCTAAACTGTATACTATTTTATGCTCTGGGTTCCACAGTGATTTTCAAAAGGCCTTAAAGGTCAGGGAAAATAAGTTTGCTTTGCAGGGTCATGGCCAAAAAAGCGATGCAATCACGATAGAATTGTTCATCTGAGAATGGAAATTATGCTCTGAGAATTTGCTTTGCTCTAGTAGAAATGTGTGTGCATCTCACCCATATCTACCTGGCACTGACCCATCCTGCTGACACTTTGGCACACTCTTTTCTCGTAGTGCAAACCCCTCCCAGTGGGCCACATCAGAGCAGTGGAAATGGTGACTGACACTGATAAACCCATCTCAGGGCAGGTCTTCTCACATCCCACAGTCAAGTGTCTGGTAAATGTTTTGAATGCTGCTATCCATAATTCAAAACCAAAGTGATATTAAAAGACTTTTTATATTATGAGATGCTACATTCCCATTTCTATTCCATGTCAATGAACATGAACTACGTGGTCAATAAGGTGCAGAGAGGAAGTCATGGATTGTCTTGGACAGAAAGGCAAAGTACAACAAATTGTCTGAAAGCCCAGCTTTGGTCCACATCCAACCCTAACACAGAGACAGAGCCCAGAATCTCACTTAGATGCCTGAACTATTATTACTCCACAAGAAACAAAACTCAGCTAAACATTTGGTACTCATACCCTCTGTCAAATTCCTGAAGAATAACCTCAAATTCAAAGTAATGTTTACTGCACTGAAATTTTTAGTAAGCATCTCTGCCCCTACCTTCCCAGCTGATGAAAACATGTATGAGTGAAAATGTGGGAATCCTATCTTTCTTCCAGCTCATTCACATGCTTTCAAATTATCTTCCATTTCCTCTCTGGCAAGATTTTTTTTCTGATTCTCCACTATCCAAAACAAATAAACAAACAACCTCCGAAACCCCAAAGATTTTCCTGAAAATAGATCATAAGTTTCCTCAAACTCACTAAAATCGTCTTCTATAGCAGTTCAGTAATTTCCAACGAGTGGTATCCTCTACCCTCACATAACACCCAAAGGCAGCTAATTATTGCCAAAAGCTGAATGCAAGAGCAAAAGGCAGTGCTTGGGGAGGGCAGCATTTTCACCTCAGTGATATACTACACAATAATTTTTTGACCTTTTTAAAGCATGTGATTCAATCAATTAATAAAAAATATTTAAATCATATGAAGTTTATTATATAGTATTTTTATGACAAAACTAATTTTCTGTAATGCCATTATACAGAAAAGTAGAGGAATAAATTATATGATAGATGCATACAAACCACACTTATTATGTTACATGTGGTGTGAAATGTGATGCACACATTTAAGCAAATAAGGGGAAAGACATCTAAGACAGCTTACAGAAATTCGATTATATTTAACATACGTGGTTTTTAAGTAGAACAGGATTTTTTTTTCCTGCTATAAACTCAGTCACAGATAAGTGAACTTGTCTTGTGTGTGCATCAGAAACCCCCCTGTTTTGTTCAGACACAGACTTAGTAGTGGATTGTGCCATGTGTGTTTCAGGTCATGCTCTGTCTTAACACATGATGGAAATACTGCAAAGGCAGTATTTATTTAGGGCATGGGAAGTAGTGGCATCATCTACAGGATAATGTTACAGTGCTCCAAGGAGCTTCTCAGCCACTGAGGGTCTGCTCTGATCCCCCAGTGCAGATGCACGGTGATGAACCACTACTGGAGAGGGAGAGGGGAGGGAGCTGCAGAAACCACTTGGCAGAAGCCTCTAACAACCCACTGGAGGTAGCCACACTCAGCCCTGTAGTTTATAGCTATGGAAACCTGATAGCACTCATGTATTTAAAGGCAGTATTTCACAAGATGCTTAACGTTTTGCCAGCACTGCGCGCAGGAGGAAACTGAATGTGGCAAGAAAGGAAAACATTCCTCGTATTATTCCACCAGCTCTTCTCAGAAGGCTGTAAAATATATTGGCTTAATATTTTCCCAGCTTGTGTCTTCCCACTTAGGGATTTCTCTTGAAAGATATTCCCTCAAGGATTCTGTCTGGAGTAGTTTAACATCCTTCACTAAATACTTTTTCTGCTTACCCTTCCCTGTCCCTTTAGATCTGTATTCCCATGAGTTTTACAATATGCTGATCTTGCACAGTAAAGAAAAAAATACTCAACACCCAAGGCCTTAAATGGAGTGTTTGCTTCAAGACTGTAGTAAAGGTTTAAATATATGTTTTTAAGTGGGGAAATAAAACAACTAGGAACAATTATCTGATCTTTGTTTTTCCAGTTCACCCATGACCTCAAGAAGTAAATTTCTGCAATCTCTTACTACCCCTCTGAAAATTTTCTGGTCAAGAAATTGACCACAATTGGAACCATAGGAGAGGGAAAAAAAGGAGTGGTGAGCATATATATTGTAATCCTTTGTCCGGAGGCCAACAAAACACCAAAAGAAGTGGTAGATCCTACGGTATCTAGTGCTTCACAAGGAGAGTGGTAAGTAACTGGATTTCTTCTCCAATCTAATATGGCCATCCAGCTGGAGTGGCTCAAAAATACTGAAAGACGTGCAGCTGGATTCAATCTGGACAAGGAAACACAAGACAAAACTACTGTAAACTACAGTAGGGAATACGCTGACAACAGCAGGAAATATAAGCCCAGACCTGTAAGAGCCAGACGTGCAACTCATTGCCACCAGCAAATACATACATCACACTCTATCAAGTCACCTCCTCCTCCTTCTGTGGAACTCTCAATTGACTTCATCATCTTACAACAATGCCTTGTTAATAAAGTTCAAGTGTTTTGTAAATCAATGTCCTTTCATTGTAAGTGATAACCATAACAATAGAAAGGAGATGAACAATAGAGTGGAGATAAGCACGAGGGTGCAGCCTTACAATCACTTTTATATCATGATCACCTACTCCCAAATTAGTGCTGCATTCCCCATCACCACCCAAAACGGCAGTACACCCACATGCCAGAAGTGAACTTCACAAATTTTGTGTACCAAAAACTAAACGGGGAGGTAGTCTCGTGTATTGTCCTTGCTGAACTTAAGCCATATTATAAGCCATATCCACTTGCCTGTTGACTTTCTGCAGAGCAGCTCCACACCCTCTGTGATCACCTGCCACTTGTCTCCCTTAGCAGGAAGAGAGCACTGCATTTCATCAGACTGGAAAAGAAGAGAGACAAGCAGGGACAGCTATTATCTTGATTAGTATCATGAATATCAAGTAGGTGATTAGGGGAGGGAGAAGTCCTTACTAATAGCTTTGCCAAATGCTTCCTGAATTGCCTAATGCTCTTCTCCACCCCAGGCTGATGGTACTGAGGCATTCCCAGTAACCTGCTAACATGGGAGTCATTAGCTCCCGGTTGTCTCCCTGGCAGGTGGGTGAGGATGTCTGAAAATAGCACCCACAATCAATGAGGAACTTGGAATGAGTGCTTATGGGAACTCTAGTCTCCCTGTACATTTTCTTGCTGAAAATCCGCAGCTCCAAGGACATGATGCACCTGGGGTTTTTCGTTTCATTGCATTTCATTCATATAATAACCAGATTCACCAAACTGTTCACCTGCCTTGAAAGCACAGCACTCACAAGCAGTTACGCTTTATTCCTCTCAGGCATGTTCTCCACCCTTGGCCATAAACACTTCCAGAGTCCTTCCCATTACAGCAGCATATATGCTGACCTAACAATAGGAAAGTACTTAACTATTCAGGCCTCATCCATGCAGGTGGTGATAGGCTCAGGAATGAGACAGTCAAATAAATTAATAGGTTAAACAAAGCAAAAGCCAGTGTTTGAACCTCAGCTCCCACTGTTATGAAGAAAGCTGGTATACTGACAGGGCCTCAAGACCATCCCTGCTCCCAGAGGACTGGCTGCAGGGTGCAGGGTCCCTTTGGTGGCTGCGGGAAGAGACTGCCAGACAGCACTCCTGGGAACCACAGCAAGGGCTGACCTCCCTTTCCGTGGGAGCTGCTTTGAGCCAAGTCTCTACCATTTGCTTCCCACCTGAGCCTGACCATCCCAGGGCTGTCTGACCTTGGTTCCCCTCACTAGGCTTAATCCTGGCCCCCATCCACAGGGTGACATCTCAGCCTGGCCACATCCCTGTCCCCTTTGCTCCCCAGCCTGCCCCAGACCCTGGCTGGGGATGGTGGGATGGCCCTGTCTGGGATGTCCTACCCTGCCTGCTCCCAGCTGCTCCCGGGACCCTGATGCCCAGAGTGGCCATGCTGCTGACCTCTCTAATGGACACAGCTGCAGCAAGATCAAGGACATTGGTTACTGATGTGCGGTGAACTTCCACACAGCCATGTGGAGAGCAGAGCTGGGACATAACAGGGCTCAGAGTCAGCCACCCCACCAATAACATTTTTTGGGTGAGCAAAATCAACCACCTTGGGCCTCAACAGTTGCATTTTTAGCTAACTTATGTGCAAATTCTGAAAGACAGAGGCATTAATATGTAGCTTGTACTAATGCAGGTGTATCTGATGCCATCACACACCACAGCAGACAGACCATGACTGGAATTGTACAGTCCAGTGTCCTATTCCTATTTAGCTCATTCCTAAAGAAAATGTAAAAGAAAAACTGAAAGGTTCCTAAGGAGAACCATAGAAATGGCAAAAAACCTGCTTTATATGGAGCCCAAGGAGACTGTATTACTTCACAGGGAGACAAGTCTTTACTTTGGTACACAAACACACAGAACAGTCCAATGGCTAGAAGCCAAAGCTTCAATTTCATATTGCCAATAAGGGGCACAGCAAAGGGAATAACTTGCTCAATGCAGAAACAAAATTTTCACCATTTGAAGTGAGCATCAGAAACCTTCCAGCATCCTCTATCTTGACCCAAGCTAGGGACTAAAGTAGGAAGGACCACTGTGAAAGTTCAGTGGTTTCTGCCATGCCTATGGGCAGATGATACTTCCTACGGGCTATTCCAGTTATAATCTACAGTTATTACATTTTTTATTTCCCCAAGAGTTTGATAAGAAAATATTATTTTAGGGTTTTTTATAATAATAAATATCTTTTACCAGTTTTGGGTAAGATGTTGGAAAGTACTTTGCCCTTGATCCTAGTCTGAGAAAGAAAACAGAAGAGAAAGGCAATGGGAGGTGATCCTTCCCCTCTACTCAGCACTGATGAGGCCACACCTGGAATACTGGATCCAGTTTTGGACTGCCCAGTATCAGAGAGACATGAACATACTGGAGACAGTCCAGTGAAGGGCCACAAAGATGATGAAGGAACTGGAGCATCTCTCCAGAGGAAATGGCGAGAGAGCTGTGGCTGTTTAGCCTGAAGAAGATAAGGCTTGGGTGCATCTCATCAATGTGCACAAATACCTGGGTGGATGGTGCAAAGAGGACAGAGCCAGACTCCTTTCAGTGGTGCCAAGTAACAGAAGCAGATGCAATGGGCACAAAATGAAACACAGGAGGGTCCATCTGAACATAAGGAAACACTTTTTATACTGGCACAGGTTACCCAGAGAGGTTGCAGAGTCTCCATCCTTGGAGATATTCAAACTCTGACTGGACATGGTCTGGGGCAACCAGCACTAGGTGGCCCTGCTTGAGCAGAGGGTTGGGCCACATGACCTTCAAAGGTCCATTTCATCCTCAGCCCTTCTGTTGTTCTGTGTTTCTGAGAACAGACAAGACTGACTGGGTAGCCATCAGAATTGCTTGCATATATTTTTGAAAATGACATTCCATTACTATTTTTTCCTTGTATCAAAGGTATTCTTTTCTCTCTGGTCTGTGGAGCTAGACTTTCCTCTGCATTTTATCAGTAGAGACTGAAGTGAGATTAGTCCAAAGAACCTGTGGTATGTTGTCCTTCTGCTAATCAAAAATTAATCTTTTTTATATGGTGCCATTTATACCTGGGAGCATAATGAAAGGAAGCCTGTGTGAATTGCCCAGTTAGTCTGTGCCAAAGCTCTTTCCAGGGTAAAAGCTCTAGCACCTTTAAATGGATGAAAATATTTCATATAAAACGCCATATCCTGTCCCTGTTCTAACATGAAAAGGGTTAAGCCTTCTATTCTGTTAAATTAACAAAAACACTATTACTATTTCCTCCTTGCTTGCCAGCATGGTTTCCTCTGCAGTAACATCTGTGACACCACAGCATTTTTTCAAGACCTAATTAGTGATGTTAGAATAAAATGTTAGTTCACCGGATAGTTTGGGGAATAATATAATTTTTATGTACATATATATATATATATGTTTGTCTAGCATCTTGAATCTTCCTCACGTCCCCATGAATCTTGTGTAGTAGCAGCCCTGGAATGCAAAAATAATCTAGGGAATTTCTGATCACTAAGTTTAGTGCTAAAGGGCCAGTGGTTCCAGTATGCTGCACTGTTTCGATGTGAGGTTAAATACAGAGATCAGACTAAGTTGCTTTTCTGGAAAACCAGTCTAAATAGAGTTAGGGTGTGGAAGTTCCATTTTTACTGCCTGGCATTGGACTGTGGAAGCAGGACTCTGGAAAATGCAAAACAGTTTATTTAGGAGAGCAGTATCTTGGCTAGGAAAGAAAAAGACATTAAGTCAGTTTTTTACTTCTAGTTCTCCAATCATTAAAAAATTTTCTGTCACCAGAAGGAGAAGTGTTAAAAAAAAAATCACTGGTTTTAAGGAAAATACATTGATTGAATTAATCAGAAAAATAGAGCTTATGCGTAAATTTAATTCCCACATCTTCAAAGGAGTCAGCTTATACAAACTGTCTTATATAAATTAAAATGTTCAAAGGATCCAGTTCACTGTAGTTCCCTAAAATCAAATGTATCCCACTTCAGTGTTATAAATTGTTATATCTAGAATTTTCTTTTCAACCCGTGTTAATATCTTTCTTGTTCAACCCTTTTTAATCTCCTGACCTACTTTCAATGGATAAGAAATCGACTTTTCGTCATATTCCTACATCACTGAAGGGATCTTAAAGGTCTTTTCCAACCAAACTGCTTGTATGATTCTTTGATGCTATGACTGCTGAGTTTGGCCAGAATTTTGCACCTTTTGAATACAAGGGCAGAAATCTGCTGTTAATGGCTGTAGCTATGCTTATAAAGACTGCTAAGTAAAACCAGAGTTGTACAATCTGCTAGACTTAAAATAAAAATAAATTTATTACTGTCACTGGAAATAGCAGCCCAGCACTGGGAAACAGAATTAAAAAATAATTGATTTTAGCTGTATTTACATAACCAGGGCAAAAGAGAGGTAGATCAATAATAAATTAAAAAATACATTCTTCTATGACCTGTGCCAGATTCCAATTATGAGAACAGTTTAACAACAAATATTGTGACATGAGCAAAAGATATAAACTCACATCTTCACCTGCTTTCTTTTACCCAATCTTTGTAATCTCACCAGATTAATCAAATATGATGATGTGAAAGTAATCTGGGAGTTATAGAAAGTAGTTCGCATAACACAGCAGTACCAATTACTCCACACCTTTTCCAGACCAGCTAGTATTTTAGATGGCTTCTCTGGGGTAACCTGAGAAGGTTCACAAACCTATGGTATAGAATACTGTTTTCTGATCTTTCATGCAAGGCCTCATGACGCCTTATATTTACCTAGCAGAACCTTTGAATATAATTCAGTAGTAGATCATAAGTTTTCCACAAGCAATTTTTAAAGCCCTGTGTTTATGAAGCTGGTGACATGTTTATAAAATTGTGTAGCATGCATTTAATATTATACATAGAACTGATAAATCAGTGTATATGAGAAAGACAGGTTTTCCTACCTATGCTATCTAATTTGTGCTGAGAACAGTTACAGTTAAGTAAGGAACAGCAGAAGAAAATAATGTAGGTTTTCCATTGCAATACACCTGACTTGTCATTCCTTTCTGTAAGCAGATTTAGATAGACATAGTGCTGAATGTGAACTCCTATTGACAGTAAGCAGAAGTATTAAATGGCAGTGAAACTGGTAACTTAAGCATTTCCAAAGAGATTGTCTACTGTTTAAGGCAGGATACTTTCAACAATCAAAGAAAAATCTATGGGAGTTCATTTTGTTAAAGATACTGTAATTTTCTACTAGCAATATGTAATGCATTTTGCTATTTTATGGCCACTGGTGCTATTCCACCGTTTTGTAGAAAAAAATCATCTACAGAATTGTCCATTTCTTTTTGTGGGAAGGACAAAATAAGCTTTCCACATAAGTTAAACTAGATTGAGATTGTATATTTTAAAAACCCAAAACATTCCCTTCTGATGCTATCTGAAAACAGCAGCAGGCTGCATCCACTATTACCACTTTTTTTTACATTGAAAATATTGTATGTGTAGCAAAGGTAGCTGACAGTAGTAAATCAGTTATGTTGTATACTGAAATGGTAAGTCAGAATTACATAAAGAAACAGAAAACAAAAAAAAATTCCATAAACTGAATTTTAATATGACCAGAAAAGATTAGGTTTATGATGACAAAGACCAAGCAGAATACAAATACTAGCAACTTTTTAGTAAATGTGCACTAGGGCATAACATGAAAGTTGCTTTGTAATGACAAAATTTCTTTCACTCCAAGGTGAATTTGATGCTGAAAGACATTTCTATGAAGAATATTGTTTTCTTGGAAAAAAAATGAGATAATCATAATGACTCTTTAATTATTAGCTGAGACTTATGACAAAATACATCTGCACCCAGAGCTGCTAATAGCACCTGGTTGATGTAGGTCTTTGTTCCTTCCACACAGCTCAAGTCACATGAGGATAACATTGACCTTATTTCAAGGAAGAATTATTCATGTCATTTCTTTTAGTTATAGAGGTTGTTCACCCAGTCACGCCTGACTGAAATAGAAAGGATGGATTTACAAATTCAGTGCCAGACACACCGGGTCGACAAAGTACTTCATTTAATATGTAAAATTAGTTCCAGAGCTATGAAAGGCAGAGGAAGAGACAGATCCAGCATGCTCACTGAACTCTGTGATATGAACTCTACTATCATTTAGGACCTCAAGCAGTCACTTGTCAACTTCTATAGCCTCTTTCTGTAGACTTTTTCTCTCTATCCTTAATACAGTCCATATACTTGCGTAGCTGCACTGCTCCATTAGTCATTTGTTTTCTTTCCACTTCCACTCTCATATCTGCACTACCATCTTTCACACAGAACCTTTGAAAATCTGGCATTCTTGAAGATGCCTTTAGAGGATTGCCCTCCGAAAAGCATATTTATTCCCCACCCGCAGTCACCAATCCTTTTCTTTAAAATCCAGGGAAAGAAAACAGAAACTCTGATATGCCAAGGTGACAAAGGGAAGCTGTGTTAAGCAGGGAATTAAATTCAAGATATCTACAGTCTTCACAAGAGAACATCCTTCATGTCTTCCAAGTCCCCATTCCCTCTTCCTTAAGTCCACCTTTACAGCTAATTGGAATTTAGCCAGGGCAACTACTTGTAAAACAAATGGCTAAAATCACAAGGAGTCCAAACCTTTTTGGTCCTACATGTGAAATGAAAGATATCTCTGCCTAGCAAATAATGCTCCCTACACTTGGGACACAGACCTTGGGATAACTCAGGCTACCCGTAAACCCCTGCTTGAATCCGGCCCTAAGACAAGAAATTGTGTTAACTTACTTTCATTCTGAGTACAGAATATCCCTGCAGTAGGATAATGTTCAACCACTACACTTGGGAGTCTCATTCAGAGTAGACAAATATTCCTATATACAGAAGCTTTAATGGATTTTTAGTCCAGTCAAGCCCTGTTCAGCATTAGAGGTGTGCCTTATATTCATAAGGCACCTTATTTTGCAGATTTGTGTTCTGTATTGTCCACGATTGGTAAGATAGGCTATGGGGCATAGCACTGGGTGCCAGTTGTCTTAATATTTATTAAGTGACTTATAAAAATTGGCAAATGACAAGAATTGCTTGTTCTGTCATACACCATTACTCGAATGGGCATTACAGCAACCAGCATTTCTACTCACATTTTAGTCCAATGTGACTGCTGTTTTCCACAATGATACAAGGGCAGTAACAGGTAATAACTACCTCATGACAAGCTTATTTTGAGGAACTTGAGAGCCCAAGCAGTGAAGGGATTAGTAGTGCTGCTTTTATAGGTCATTTTGATATTGGTATGGAAAGTAGCTAAACTAACAAGATGGCAGTTTTTCACTTCAGTATCTTTCTATTTCATATCTTTTATGTAAGTGCATCCATTTCTGTGTTTATTACACCATCTCACTAATATAGGAAATAATTGTGAGACTTTCTTTCAAATAAAGCTCTGCATCATTGACTCTATTTTATCTTTGCTGTAGTTATGCTAACAAAAACAAGTATATGAGCTATGAATGGTCTTGTCACAGCCATTATCTTTCTCCTGATGGCATTTTGAGTTCAGCGTGAACTATTTACGTGTAGCTTTTGGAATCACAGAAACAAGGACAGGGAAGGACCTCAGGAGGTAACCCATTGCCTCTCCCTGCTGCAGGGCAGAGCCAAAGAGCTAAACCATGACTAAATGGATCTGAACTCTCCCTAGCTGTTACCATCTGACCCATGTCCCCACAATAGCTGCTGCTGGCTGTTTACCTTAGCTTCAAGATCTGCTCTGTTTATAGCTGCTTTAATAGATGATGTGATCCATACTGTGCATTGCATATACAGCTCTTTTCATTCCGTGCTCTTACAGTCTCCTTTCACAATGCTCTGTGTCCTCTGCAGGTCTGGAAATCTACACACTGCAGTGGAAAAGGGGCATTTCTAATGTCCCTATAACCACCCTATGATCAACAAATAGTTTCATCAGTCTCTGTGTCCTCAGATAAATCCTCTGCTTTCACAAGCCTGAGCAGTTATAAATAGCAAGACATGATATCACGTCTTTAAAAACTCACAGGATTTCCCAAGAAACCAATTGCCCAACAGAAAATGAAGGAAAAAGGGCAAAACTGACCATAATGTAACAGGTAAGCAGAATGAGTGAGACTCAGTTTGCTGCTTTCTTTCATTTACAAACCACTCAGACGCAAGTGTCATTTTGAAAATGAAGTTTTCTGAGGCCTCACAGGCTTTCCTTGAAAATCCTTTTGTACCATGGGAATTCCACTGGCAGAATGTGACTTGGATAATGAAGTAGTCTCAGTGCTGGTGGTCTCTGTTCTAGCAATACACTACTTATCCATATGCTGGGTTTATTCCTGAGGAATGCATCGTCTTCATACTGCCAGGTATTGGTAAAATTGCTATGGCAAGGCATGTATGCAATTATAGGAACACGTGTGCAACTATAAGAATTTATCCACTGCAGAACCACAGCAGGGGAGCAAAGCTCTACTCACTGAGCGGGAATTTTGCCAGCAAGTCTCAGATTTCATCCTTGAGATTGCCCCTCTCTTAGACTTATGGATGAGGTAGAAAAGTATTACCGGCTTTGCTTCAGAGGGGGGACATCAGACAATGAGTAAACTGCTCTATCACTGTTGCTCAGGGGGTCTCAGAAATAATCCCTGTTCACTGCCTGAGAAACCTTGTCCTTGCGCTTTTTTCTGATGGAATAGCATTAGCAAGCTTTACAGTTTAAAACCTTGTGTAGGTTTTGTAGGGGTTTTTATCCCCCTTTGGGTGGGACTAACCTGCTGCAATGTGCTCACAGGATACAACTAACAGTGAGCTAAGGGCAATCCCAGGGAGACAAGCCTGATAGTGTGGAACAGACTTAGAATAACCAGAAGGGGCACAGATCTGAGGTGTAATGGCACTTTCCAAGGGCTCTAAATACACAGGGTCTTTTAGAAATTTTGAGCTTCAACCCACTGTGTAGTAAGGAAAAAAAAACCTACGCGTATGCAATTTGGCTGAGGATATACAGTGTGATGGACCAAGATTACACTTCTTTCCTCAGCTGTGCCTGTCTCACAGGTTGCAGATATCTCCAACACCAGGGCTTCTAGCCTTGCTCTGAGCAGATCTCATCAATAAGGATTTGAAACTGTCTATGGCAACCAGTGATTCATCTTATATAATGACTCAGTGTTGCAAGCTCATGGAGCTTAGCCAGACTGAACAACGGTGGAAAGTTTTCAAATTTTTTTCTTTTCCCAGACAAGATTTTTGAGGATACCATCTACTCCTCTGCTCACAGATGCCTGTTCAGAGCCCACTGACCATCCATTTCACAGATCTCACTGCAGGGTGCTTCAGTTTTGAAAGTTTCTCAGTTCCCACAGTTATTCTATTCCTAGCATGTGAACAACATAGTTACAGCATTCTTCCTGGGGGACATCCCTCAGAGCATGCGATCTTTTAAAGGAGAGACCGAAGATCCACGATCAAATTATCAGATATGAACTTACAAGATTGTCCTTATGAGGAAGTATTATTCAGGAAAGCAGTTTGCTGATTTTATAACTGTAAAGTTTATGTATGATAGTTGTGTTGTGAGGCAAAGCTCCGTATAAAGCGGATTTTGGATAATGAAGGTTCAGTGGAAGCTCTACTACCCATGTCTAACATTTACCTCCCTATTAGGCTGCAATAACCATGTTACGCAGGGACAGGCCTCCTGGAAGTACAGGCAGGCTTTGTGTGATAGATTGCTGATATTCATGCAGAAAAGCAAGACCACCAAACCTTTGCACTTGTCAATATTTGTACTCTAGCAGTTGGTGGCTAATGGCTTAACACACTGATTCTTGTTGCCACCCTCCCCCCTGTATTCCAGGAAAAATAAGATTCAGTTTCCCAACTCAGGGATTAGAAAAAAATCGAAAATGCAACCCAGGCCCAGCCTCCAAAATAAATATCCTTTATTCTCACATAGTCCTGTACGTCCAGATACACCCCAGGCTTTTCTTAAAAGCAAAACCAAATTAAATAAAAATCCAAAACCAGAATCAACCCCACCCCCTACCAGCAACAAACCCAGAAAGGACAGTGACTTATATTTCAGATGCAAAGCCTTAGTGTTTTAGCTGCGCAAAACAGGAGATTTCTACTTGACCTGGAACCAGAACCAAAGGCTTATAGACTCACATTTCAGCAGCCCATCAGCTAGGTCAGGACAACCTACCCAGTGCTTCCCCACCCAAATCTTGCCTGCAGGTATTTGCATCCAGCTTGCAGCTGTGTCTTGGCAGAGGAGACAGGAGATTCAAGCAGCATCCTGAGCAGTGAAGTATCACCTCCTACATCTCTGAATAGCATTGCATCCACTTGGGAGAGCTACCTCTCACCACTTCCACTTAAGTAAAGGATGAAGTAAACACAGATGAAATGCATCCTCTGCAGGAGCATGGTCAGGACAGGCATACCTCTTCAAAACAGCCTGCAAAGAGTCAAAGACCTGGAGGTCAACTCCTTTGCCTGCCACGATCAGGCATGGTGTTCTCATCCACTGAGCTCAGCATAGATCATTACAGGTCATTTTACTCCTCTTGTTTAAGAAAATGGCTGTTTTATTAACTAGGAGCTCTCTGCTTGGCAAAACGAAACAGATTTGTATTGCTTTAAGTGGGCAGCCACATTTCATGCTCTGTCAGGGTGGAACTCACCAGTAATTATAGTTTGATTTCCTTAATGAATGCCTGAAAGTATTTGGTTTCAGTTTCACATTTGAAAAGAAGAAAATGGAGACAGGAAAGGGAAAATAAATACAGCCCAAGGAATCCTCCAGTTCTTTTATGCTGTGAGTTTTCTGCCAAGGCTATCCACAGAACTAGAAGCAAAGGACATTTATAGTAAAGTGGTGCTTTTGCCGACTCTCTCTTTAAAAAATTGATTTTGCTAGAAGCCTTAGCAAAATTCTCTATTTATAGCAAGATTGTGGCAAGATTACAGGAAGAATACAGGGCATTCCTTCAAGGATCCCATTCTTAGGCCTGGTGCTGCCAAGAGATGCTGTGTGAAACCTATTACCTCGGCCTGTATACAATCCCAGAGATGGCTGAAGCATTTCACATAACAATGGTCAAGGTAAAATCCACAGATGTTAGAAGCCAGAAGTGAAACTGAGAACAGCCATCTTCTTCAGGAGTATCTTCATTAAGCAGCAGCACAGCAGATTTTCAGTCTACATTTATTTGTTCATATGCAATCGCTTGCTTCTTTAATAGTCTGCCATAATTACTTTTACCTATTTGTAAAGGTAATTATGACAGTCACACAAGCATAAGCCAAAAAGTATACTTACTTTTTTAAAATGAAAACTTCTCAATTAAAAAAACTGGTATTGTGCAATGGAAATGGGGGGNNGGGAGGGTTGGTTGGTTGTATTTTGTTTGTTTATTTTGGTTTTTTGGGATTTTTTTGTTTGAGAGAAAAGATTTGTCACTGTTGCTGGAAATATTTTTTTCCAAGTTTAGGTGAAATAATTTTACAAGTCAGTATTCTGGCTCAAGACTTACTCAAATCTGATATTTTTGGGGGGATCCTTTTATAGAAAACTACCTGAATACACAGGATTGTGGGTTCATTCCTTTTCCTATTATTTTCTAAAGTTTTTTCACAGAAATCACTTATGGATATGCCAGAAAGATAATGCCTGTGAGTATATCAGCCATGTTCCTCAGGGTACAACAAAAACATTACTATTCCTAATCCAGGGTGTTGGAACCAGATGATCTGAGGTCCCTTCCAAGCCAAACCATTCTATAACTCTAGTGCTAAGTTTCTGGCTTTTAAGACAGACATCTTAAACTAGAAACAGCAACATTTAGCCAGAAGTCCTCTGCATTATTTACAAAAGATGGTCAGGTAGTAGAGTGAAACAGGTAAGTTGCATAAAGTGGCAGAAAGCTCTGGGTGAGGCTCCAAGATGATAGGATGCTTCAGTTAAAAAATAAGATACCTGACCACTTGAGCTGCTACAATATATTGTCAAAATAAAGTACAATTATTTATTCAAATGATGCTTCTTTGCTTTCCTTTCAGGAAAACTGCCAGAAAATAAATTAAGTATTCACTGAGTCAACAACACAGAAAAGACACTTAAAGAAAGATCTGAATCAGAATATGCAATACACTTCATTTAACTAAGCAATATACTTAGATAAAGACTAGTTTTTCTTTAGCTTACTAGGTCTGGTTTTTATAATTTAAAATTTAATGGGTTTATTTAGAATGAAAATAATTAAACAGTGGAGTGAATTATACCACCAACAAGAAAAGGCACACAAAATAATAATTTTATTTCCATTTATGAGAAATATTTTCCTCTCCAAATTCTCCCATTCTTATGAGCGCTACTTGGCCAGTTTAGCCTTTAGTGATTTACTATATGATTTATTATACACAGAGGACATTAAAGTCAATCCTTATCTTCTAGTTGTCTGGGGATTTTTCATTAAAGATGTACCTAAGAGTCTGGTTTATGGGTGCAATAAATATGGATAAGAGGCAGTGGTCTGAGGTTCATCAGCCATCATCAATGTGGAAATGCTCAATGTCAAAAGCCGGGCAGCTTGAGGTGTGAGTTCTGGGTGCTAACTGCTGCCTTGCATGGGAAATGTGTGGGAATGCTCTGACTTGCCTTGGGCCACCTTCTGGGAGATGGGCACCAGTGGAAACTCAGTCTCTCGTCCTTTGCTGTCAGGATGCATCAGCTTCAGGAAGAGTGGAATGGTGACGGTGACAACCATGGAGAGCCAAGTGTGGTGGGTCACCTAAAGGAGGGCACACAGGATGCCAGTATGTAAGACCTGAGAGCCCATGCCATGCCTGCTTCTGATTGCCATCTGTGTGTCACTGTATGCTTGAAGCAAAACAGGCACTGGAACAGAAAGATAATATACCCAGTTTCTGTAAGTATAACTCTTACAGTGTTAAAATACTTTCTGGGTAAAATCACTTAAGTGATACATGTGATAGGGCAACCTTTTCCTTAATGTCTAAAGCCTGAATAAGGCAAACAATATGAAGACAAACTAGATTACAATGTACCCTGTCTGCAGTTCATATGTTTGTTAAGTAGGTTAGCTCATACCCACAAAAATAGTGACATAATTCTCTCTCCTTACGTTTTTCCTGAGGAGGTCTCTACCTTTGGAACAATTGATGTAATCCTGTGCATGTTTTTCACTGTCTGGCAGCAAATGAAACTCCCAAAATTGTCTCATTAAACCTGACTAACATTTGAGTCTAAAGCCCTCCAAATGAAGACTGAGCCAATCTCTCTGTAAGAGACCTACCAACAATGAGAGAAAACATGAATAGAGAAGTTTTGAAGAACCACAACTTGCATTCTGTTGCTAAGGGATACACTTCCTTGGTATACATACTCCCATGCTCTCAGCAAGTCTGACTCACAAGAAGTCTGGTTTTCAGTAAATAATGAAAGTCCTACACTAATGAAAACAATATAAGAAGGGTCAAAAATGAAGTAAAATAAAATAGCATGTAAATTAAATATTACTTTATGCTCCAGAGAGCACATAGGGTGCTTTACCATCAGAGTGCTCTCTATAGGCTGCATAATGCACCTGGAAAATTTATGTTGAGACAGACTGTATTTTGTTTCATTTGCAAAGTGATGTTTTTACTGCTCTGCTCCCCTTCTATTGAGCCCAAACAGCTCCTTGCTATTTGTGTCCCTTTTTCTTTTCCTTTTTTTCTCTGCAGCAGATGCCACTGCCAAATATCTTTCTCCCACGATATCTTCCTGTCCCTCTCACTTTTCATAACCTCTACTTGTTACATGGAATGGTTTTAGAGACACAGAGGTTAAGGCCAGAACTTACCCAAGTGACTTCCACTTTTGGAGGTCTCCATATGGGGTATCTGAAACTAGTGACATCTTGGGGATGAAGTTTTTTTGTTCGCATGAAGTTCAGAGAAAGCTACTTGTAGTTGTAACTTCTAAAATTAGGCATTATTTCTGCAAATTTTCACTAATCTTCTTTACCCTAAAGGTCACGGTGTGAGGCAAATCCCAAGTCCTAATGCTGGTCTTGGCATTTGTTGGGTGAATTACAGAGGAAAGCCATAACCAACTTGCTCCTCCATAATTGCAAGATTCTCTCCCTCATTCTGTTATGCTTCCAGCAGCATGACCACTGGAATGACTGGCTCTGGATTTCCTATGGTATTTCTCTAAAAGTATTCACATGAGTGAAGATAATGATGGGCTTAGAGACTGACCTTAACCAACTAATTCAAAATATCTTCAATTATGGAAGCTACATGCTCCAAAATGCACAAAATATCCGCATTTTAAAACCAACATAGAATGTGTAACTATATTATTACCTAGATTATTATCTGTATAACTCTACAGATTAGTAATCAAAATACACAACTTGAAAATCTGAGACGATTATAAAAGAGATGCCATCTATTGCAATAAATGTGGAGAAAAACAGAGTAGGAATTTCATGTTTTGTTCACCTGAAAACCAGGTTAAGGGAAATTTTTTCCTGTTTTCAAAAGGTCACATGCACAGCTATTAATCCTGTGACTCACAAGTCACTAAAAGGTCAGTGGTTTTTTCATATTATAATAGTTAGCATGTGTACATAACAAAGTTAAAAGAAAATCCCCATTGGGGCAGGATAATAAAAACCGGAAAAGAAATGTGAGTAATGGGGGAAGAAGACAAAATTTAAAGGAGCTAACTTTAAAATGCAACATTGTTTTTCATTTTTACAACACAGGTGTTACAAGAGGGAAAAAAAAACCCATTAAAAAGTATCTGGGATAATTTTTTATGCATACACAGGAACTTTCTTACAAATTCCTTATCCCAAACTATTTCCACTTTTTGTGTCATTGCACTTACTACTAAACTTCCCACTAAAATAAATTGTTTCTATGAAATCCTGTGCACTAAATCCTGTAGTTCTTGTTCAAGAAAAAAATCCTGCTGACTGAAGTGGAAATTGCATTTGAGCAAGGCTTTGATCAAACATTTTATATTCTAGACTGCTGTAAGTGGAGCAGCAGGAAACTGTATCAAGCAGGTGAAAATTTGCATTTAACAGCCATCCTTCTGTAATCTGGCCCTCCTAATGCACTTCACATCTGGAGGGATACCATGCTAACCAGCATTTTGTTAAAACATCTCTGAAGTCAGGAGTCTTCATACATCTCCTTCTTTGCCTCTGTATACAGCTGAATAGAGAGGGATGTGAGTTTAGAGAACATTTTACATTATGTGTAGTTAATTTAGCCATGTTTGTTATCAAGTTTACAAACACTAAACACTGGAGTCTTTAGTGTAAAAAGACTTTAATGTAAAAAGAGTGCCCTTGGCTTTATGAAAATGACGTGTGTGAGGTGTTTCTGTTTAGTGAATTCCAACCAAAACTACAGCAATGTACCAGCGTTGGTGGACTGGATCCTGCTTTAGCTGGAACAGAATACACTGAAGTGCTCGTCTTTTTAAAGGTCTCAGGTCTAATATTGTCTTACATTTCATACCTAGACAAAGTAGATTGGTACCTTCCATGCTAAAACAAGAAAAGCAGTATTATAAGAAACAGAAATAAGTCTTAATGGCTTAACGTGAAAAAAAAAAATTGACCCCTGAATTAAATGCTGTTGACCAAGGTTAACCAATACTTTGCTTTTTGCTTAAGTGGGGTCAACAGTTGGCCTAGAAGCATTTGCTCCAGTTTCAAAAAGCAAATTTCTGGTTTCTTGTCTGTAGATGAAGCTTGTAGAGTGCTGTTGCATTAGTGAGTGGACACCAGAGATGGTCAGGAGTAACCTGTTCCCTATTTTGAGGTCAATGATTCCCACACTCAAAAGGTGTGACTACAGTAGCAGATAAAGGCAGGGAAAACAAGAAATTCACATGTCCTCGGTAAGATATGCTACTAAGTTTAAAAGCTCTGCTTTGTGCCAAAGAGATATGTTGAACTGTATGCATAACACTAAGAAAAAGCTATGACATATATATAAGATTTTGCCCTTTCTGAGTGACTCCCATGTATATGAAGGTCTATCTTTAGATCCTGGATGTTGCATAAATCAGAAGGAGAATCGTTAATCACTGATACTGTCTTTTTCAAGAAGCATCACGAGCAGCTCCTTCCATCCTGAAACAGAGTCTAAGTAAGTGACCATTGTAGTGTTTAGCTCTAGAGTAAGGGAGGGCTCCTGAAGCTTCCCACCCTGTACACACTGAACCTCAGTGGCTGACTTTATGTCTTGAAGATTTTGCCCGTGAGCCACTGGGATGAAAGGCTCCATATAATTGCACAATGACATCTTATTACCATGACACGCAACTGGGAAAAGATTCACACAGAGAAAGGATTCACCTGGACTCCTGATACAACCAGTAAAGAGCCCAACGGTACCCAGTTTCTAAATACTCAAGGTTATTTACTACCATTTAGAGAGCACTGTAGCTCTGTTGTCACAGTAACAAGTAGCAGCAATACTATTACTGAACCAAATCACATTTGCAGTCTCCCAGCATTGTATTCAACAGAATATATCTGAATGCTTTCTATTTGCTAGCAAAAAGTAGGACGGTAGCCTAAATGAGAAGAAGGGATGCAGGATTATGCTCTTATTTCATCTCTTATTTCAAATGAAAGTAACATAGCAGGAAAATCATGAATGCATTCTTAAAAATATAATACACAGCACATTCTCTAATGTTCTGCTGCGACTCAAGGCAATTCGACCTTAATCAAACTTCAGAACTCTGGTCATTCATTCACAAATGTCAAAGTTTTGGGTTGTTCCTTTTTGGGGTTTGGGGGTTTTTTTTTAAGAAATCTGTGACTATTGATATAATTAAGAACTATTCAGCAGGTTGCCATAGGAAACCTATTTTTTCAGCTAACCCAATACGTCTACAGATATTTGAGTTACTTAATGCTTCACTGGAAGTAGATGAGTCTTATATTTAAGAATCATCATGGGTGGCCTTTTTAATATAGACAAAATAATTGTCCTCATTAAAAAACAAAAACAACTCACTTTAAAGTGTCTTCTATCCTAGTTTTGCAGGGAAAAAGAAGTTAACTTCCTCTTATATGTATCAGGTACTTGCAGGGGAAAAAAATGTAATAAAAATACTAGAGGAAGAATCCCAGTCTGTATGAAGTGAGAGCTTGATTAATTTTTTCTCTTTGCTTGTCTCATTTCATTTTGATTGCTTCTTAGAAACACTCATCTTGGAGGAGGAATGGTCACTGTCTGTGACAGGTTTTCATGCTGAGTCATTACACCATCTAATTTGGAGACCTTAAAAACAAGCATGTTCACTTTGTAGTCTGGTCTACAGGAAGCAATGGAACTGAGTTTGAAAATATGTTTTCTCAAACAGGTACTGAAAGTGGCTCAAGGATGCACAAAGACCTCCAAAATGTTTTCCATGCAGTTCCACAATGAGCTTCAGGAACTTTCTGTACTTTAGAGAAACGTATCTTTTTTACAAACATTCCTTCTAATATGTTGATAAAATACTGTGCATGTGCTCACTAAACACTGTTTAGATAAGACTTGCTCCAGTCAACCACACAGATTTAATGTAAATGTTGAATGTCACCAACAGAGCACCAGCTAAGTCGTATCCCTGCTGTTCCTGTCCGCGAAATCTCCCCAAGACCTGGCTATCCAAAGTGAAAACTCTCAAGGTAACACAGATCTCTAGAGCCTTCTCAGGTAGAAAGGGATTTAACAGTCCAAAAGAGAAAGCATTAAGAGCTAGTGTGGCCACAGCCTAAATCCCACTTCAGTTCCCACACTGGAAGTTCCTCAGTGGCTGGAGCTAAGTATGAATGCACTTTCTGGGCTATTCACACCTGGATTAATTATTCTTAGTGGTCAAATCTGAAAGGAGAAAATACCACACTGATCGTCCCCCATGTGAACTGCCTGCTTGTTTTCATCAGCTATATTTCAGTCAGATCCTTTGAATGTTAATTAATCACAACAATCCAGAACACGTTACAGAACATATTTAAGATGAGTTGTCATGTTTGGGGCCGTGTAGATCTGATTATTTTTATTATTATTACCCTGCCTAAACACTCATCTTTCTAGGGTATTTCACCTCTTCGGTTTCTACATACTCCAGCACTGGACTTCAGCAAGAATAGAATTCCCCTTTTCACCTTTTCCCTCCCAGCTCCCCTATTTGGTGTTGAAAACACCCCAAATCAGGTGGTAGGGAAGAATATGCACCACTGTACGGCCATCTCAGCAATACTGAAGCTGCATCCACTGCTGCAGCAACGACAGCTGCTCTTATTGCAAACAAGTTTGGCATGATTTGTGCAAAGAAGATTCAACAAATTTTCCATTTAGCATGGATATAAAGGAGAGAAAAGTTTTGCACAGTATGACTTCACATCACTTAAAATTAGCCTGAGATTTCATTCTTGACTATAATTTCAAGGTCAGTCTTAGTTAATGCTCTCAAATAGCACTCTTGAAGAGGTGCCTTGTAAAGAGCTGTTCTTTAAAATATCACGTTCAGTACTTGCTAAGTAGTTCAGTCCAACTATGCAAGAGTTAAAAAAGTCCTAATCATACAGAAAAAAACAATCCAAAGTCCATTGTTAGTAGGGAGAGGCAAGCACAAACAGCAGTTAGCAAATGTTAAATAGGACATGCAAAAAAGACTTCCATTACATAAATAGAGATAATTATAGGGTTACAGAGAATTCCCACAGAGTAAATTTGAGAAGTCATATGGCTAACAAGGACAACTACTGAGAGAAGATCTTTTCTGGTGCAAGAATGGAAAGGTGGACAAGAACAGAAATGAGATGTCAACTGACTTTTAAGAAGAGCACGATAAACATGCAGCAATATTGCAAGGATGATATGGAGCTAAATAAATTCTAGTCTGTGCTTAAAAATAGGATGTCATTAGAACCAGTAAAAGCAATATTTCTATCCCTGTTTTCTAAGGCCCCATGACAGTAACCATGAGGACTGACTTTTGGACATTTCTGTATTAACCGCAACATACCTACCAGGCTTATCGGGTAGTACTTACTCTAGCTTCTGTCCACCCCTTTCTTCTGTTTCTTTTTTTATTATAAGACTTTTTAACTCTCCACCATTAACTGTTGAACTTGCAATAAGACAGAGAAGAGCTCAAAGTCAAGTTCCAGAACGCAAACAGACCGGGCAAAGGCATAACTGCAAAGACAGATGAAGATGCTATAAAGTTGATTTAAAAAGAAAAAAAAGAGCAAAGAAAAGAGAATAAGAAAGAAATTATTGCTTTGGAGCTCCAGCATAAGTGGGAAAGGAAATGCTGCATATTGGTATGTATTTTGATAGGCTTAATCTCTGTATAGCTACGTAATGTTGTAGCTCTTAATACAGCAACCCAGAAAAGGGAAGTATGGGATGTAATTGCTCAGGCAGAGTTATGAGGTATGCAGGCATACGTGAGCTCTTGCACACAGACCAGAACAAACACAAACACTTATTGTTGATTTGATAAAGAAATACAGCATATTTTGTGGTGTGCGCCAGCCAGCTGCCAACTCACTGCTAAACTGAACGTGCCTACAGTCTGGACTGAGTGGTCTTGCTGCCCCACACAGCGTCTGAACTGCTCATTACTGGCTTTCCCAGAGAATAGAGGAGATCATTGGGAGTAGTCAACAGTAAATGATCTTGCTATTAAGCATTCCTATTTCACCACTAATGAGAACATCTAGGTGCCCGGGATATGATTAAGGGTCACATACCAATAAGCTGTTCGAGCCTCCGCCTTCTCTCCCTTGACTTTAGGAACCCTCGCTTGATTATTAGTGGCACTTTCTTATTCACATGAAGAACTCACAATTTTGGAAGAAGGCCAGCAATACTGATCATAGCACTTGCATGGGCAACTTCTTCAAGCTCTCTTTTGCCACTCCACTCCTTCACTATGGAATCTTTTTTTTTAAAAAGGACTTTAGGAAAACAGGATCACTAGGGCAGCTGGTATAAAGCAGGAGTGCTTATTTTTAGCAGACCTACAGACTTTTACCAGCTGTTTAATGCCAATATTAAGCATGGAATATTGCTATTTGTCTATTCTTATTGGAGAACATGGGCATATCCACAGATAAGCAGGTAATGGCAAGGTTCCAGAAGCAGCCAACCTTGTACCTGGAGGCCTGTGTTGTGAAGGATTCTAGGCCAATTCAGGGGTGGTCTGATAGCTCCAGTTGTGTTTGTACTCTGAAAACAGTGGTTTGTTCTCACAGACAGCGTTGGACTGAAACTCAAACCTGTGCGTCTGCCCTTGCTGAGAGAAAAGTGGGAGGGAAAATCCCGAAGGGAACTTTTGCAAGCAAAGCCCCTGCATTTCCCAGTGCTGTGCAAACATGTGCCTTCTTCAGCTTCTGGCATCACACCATTTCAATTTCCTGCTGCACTCAGGCAAGAATATTTCTGTCTAACACATTTCAAAGAGGAGCATCATTAGCATTAGTGCTTAAGGTCTTTGAAACTGCAAAGAAAAGGCAGGTTTGTCAATATGGAAGGCATTATGTGAGGGCAGCAATGTTAAAACATTTCTATTTAAAGTTGACCTGCTTTAATGAGGAACTTAGACCCTAAAACAGACACAGATTTTGTGAGATTTTATAAATTCTGTCTTCAAACCAGTTTTTCTCAAGTTAATTCTCAACTGTTCAGATGTGTTGGAGTAAAAAGGAAGGAAATTGTATTAAACAGCAGAACGATCCTATAAACATGTTTGTCAGCCTCTTCTACTAAGTAAAAGAATATTTTAATTTATTAGCTAAGTGCAACTCTTTGTACCTCACCAGAATAAATGTTTTAGGATAATTTAAAAGCATTTCTCCACAGACCAGGATATAGCTAGCAACCTAATCTCTAAGAGTAATTTGTAAAAGCCTTCCATGCTGTCTCTCAAAAATTGTACCAACCCTTTACACAGACAGCATATGAAAGACTATATGAGGCGTCTGGCAGCTAAGAGTAAAACATATGTACATTGAGCATGTTTTACCTAAATAAGTTAACACAAGACAGGAGGAACAGAAAACCTCTAAAGGGACAAATTGAATTAATGAAAAAGTCTAAAGCCCCCAGAAAACCAATGTCCTTTGGCCACTAGACCAAAATGTATCTCCTTCTGCAGCAAGCCCCTGGGACAATTACCTGCCTTTGTCCTCTGTGAATCACCTTTACTTTTTTTTTCCAAGTTTTTGTAATCATATTAAACAAACTGTATAAGTTGTGTGATTGTTTTATTTTATTGTTTCGGCTAATTTTTGGACAGAGTCCAGAAACTTGTCTCTCTGCCTCTGAAGTATGAGTCTCATCACATAGCACAGTAAAAATAAATCATGATTTGCATTTCTCAATAGCCTTCAAATAACTACATGGAGTAAAGCCAAACCCAGCCTCTTCATTGAAACAAACAGTTTGCATTTTCACATACCAAGATTGTTTCTCGTTCATGTAAGGAATAATTTCTGCCTCCATGTGGAAACTACCAGTCACATTTCTCCCTGGTAGCTCACGTAGTAAGTGCTTTGAGTCAGCACGTCCAACCACAACAGCAAACTTTGATAGGATTTACTTGTACCATTGAAACATTCTGGCACGTATTCAGCTCATGACTCAGGGTGCTTATCTGTGAAGCGAAACTCCCTCTGGGATGTGAAGTACCATCATCTCAACCACTTCTTCTTTTCCTCCAAAAAACCAAACAAACATTCAGCACACTTCTCAGTCTAGGTCCTTCTTTCTCATCCCTCACCCAACCCTAGCCAGAGGCAAGCTCTGGAAAATGTGAAGAACACAGGCACAATTGTTCTCAGTTTCTACCCTATGCTCATTACATTGGCAAAGTTCAAAATCATTTGCTTCTGCCATTGTACTTTTAAACATCTGTAGTTCTAGAATATCAGCAAAATCCCAGCGCCATTCTTTGAAATAGGTTCCTGCCTTCTATTTGTCACGTTTTCATTCAACAAATGTATCACCATGTTCTCATATTTATCTGGCAGATTATTAGACATTCAGCCCTTAAAAATAACATGTGTCTTCAAAAGAGAAAGTTCTCCCCACACCCTCACTTTATGTTTTGACTGTATGCTCGACTTTTTTAAATATAGAGGAGTCCTTCCAAAACTTGTGTGAAGTAGGCAGAAAGAAAACAGCTGCTAGAGACACTTAAAAAAAGCTGCCCATGGTGGTTAAGTTACAGAATTTAACATGAAAAAGGAATAAAGAATGGAAGAATTTGTGTCTGAAGAATGACATATGTCCTTTACTTTTGTTTTGCTTTTCTGACAAACAATGCAGGTAAAGGACACCCTTACTCATTCATATGGTAAGAAGACATAAGACAGAGAGGTCATGTGCACACAAATATTAAATTAAAAACCAATTCTAGTATAGTTAAAACAACATCCCAGCATAGCTACTCCCATGCGGGCAGCAGAACAAAACAAAAGTGAAGCAGGGCATGTAAAATCACTGTCACTTCTACTGGCTTAGTCGTTTTGATGAAAACTTCAATGGTTCAGCTGAAATAGTTACTCTGGTATGAAGACATGAAGTCCATAGCTGCAGTACAAGATTTGGGAAAAGTAGGAATCCTGAACCATTGTATTTCAGTGACTGTATTATCTTCAACAACCTCTCCCACCCATGTTCTTTCCTTTGCAAAAACCTATGCACCAAATGCAATTCCAGAGGAATTCCAGATTTTGCGGGCAGGCTCTATTTGCTAAAACACAGAATAAACACTTCCTTGCAAAGAGTTAGCTTTACTAGTCCACACACTCACTTGGCTATTTTCTCTAAGACTGCTGGCCAAAGAAAAGAAAGAAATGAAAGAAGCTGTCAGGAAGAAAGCCTGGGCAGATAGCAGGGACAGGCAGGGGCAGACACACAGATTAAGAGAAATATAGTGTGGGTAAGGAAGTAGAGAAGTTTGAACTTCAGGGGAAGCCAAGGACAACCCTTGAGAGAGCAGTAAGAAAGGAAGTTTCTATACGTGCTTAGAATTGCACCTGCTAATCTACACAATGCAAACCCACAGGAAGTGACTCAGTGGTCAGAGCCTGACACACAAAAGGCAGCATCCTATATTCCAGGAAAAGGTATTTGGCTTATGCATGGACATAATGTTTTTGTTCAGGTCTTGAACCACAACTGCTTTTGGTTCTGCTTCTCATATGCAGAAGTTGCCCTTTCTAACTTACTATTTTTAACTCAAGCCCATCAAAGAGGAAGAGCAATTTTTGAGGAAGATTTCAGTACTTTATCCACATTATGTGAAGGAAGGACTAGAGTTGTAGTGCTCTGAGCACCTAACTTAGCCCAGTTTCTCTGTGCATCTTCATCCATAATGCGGCAGTACATAAAAATTAACAAAAACTCACTTACTTGATGTTCCAGGCCAGGCCCTCACACTGAAAGTACTTTGTGTCATATCTTTTTTTATCCTGATCCAACAAGATCACAATATAGTGCTGTCATACCAGATATACAAATCCTGAGGACAAAGAAGCGGTAGGGTATCGTGGCTACTGAATCCTGCTAACTCACAGAGCAAACCAAAGGGATTTCAGTATCTAACTCTCTTTGCTTCCCCTACCTACAATGGCTTTAAAGGAGAAGAGACAGGATGAATGATCTGAAGTAGCTCCTGGTTAACAAAATTACTGCAAAGTTGTATAGGCTGCCATCATCTTTTGCAGACAAGGATGCCCATAGCTGGAATTTTCCTCCAGCCAACAGCTACCCTATTACCTTAGAATGCCTGAATGCACCACCTGGGAAGTCCTTTTCCTGGACTCTAGCGTGACCAATGTCCTATGGGCCCACAGCACACGAGGAGCAGCAGTTAGGAGAAGGCCACCTTCATGCTACCCTGCAGACTTGCTTCAAGTGCCACTTGGCAGAACCATAGCATGCAATCCTCAAGTTTTGTAGTAAAAGGCAGAAAGGTTTCCAGCTCCTTTTTGACTCATATAGGAAGACTTTAAAGTCTTTAAAGTCAAAACATACCAATCACATCTTACCCAATTGCATTTTCTCTCTGGAAAGAGTAAATGCAGCCTTTGTGAAGTCTAGCATACTGTACAGGGACAATGAGAGGTTCCTGTAAAGGCTCAGTGAACTGTATTTAACGGGTGTTCGCCCTGGGGATGATAACTAGTCACTGTACTTGTGAGACGTGCAAAATGTCAGGGGAATATAGAGAAGTGTTGTGTTCAGGAAGCGTGTGATGTGACTAATAGAGTATGACAAGGGGTGTGGCTATCATGAGATATTTACCTCCTTTTGGTGCCTTCATGAGACATGAGAAAATAAGTATCTCCCTCCTCTCCCTGCCTCTCAGGAACATGTTTATTCACTTAGAACTAAACTTCCAAAATTTATCATACTGCTCTTATTAAAAGCCCTTTTGGGGCAGTTTCTCAGGAAGGAAGTTTATTACAAGATTCTAAATTCCTGTTCCAGCTGAGTAATCCTGGACACAGAATTCAGTTTACTTCACAGCAAACAGTTTATGGAAAAGCTAAGTTCTTGACTAAAACAACGTATTTCAAGCAAGTGTAAAATTTCTTGGGTGTTTGAATAGAAGGTCCACACGTAGGATGGGCTACTCCCATCTCTGATTCTCTCGGGAGACCTCCCAGCTCCCTGTGTCTGTCTTGGTGTGAAACCTCAGGGCAGGTAGGAAGGAGTGAGTAGCCAAGAAGCCAGCTGGCATCTGCCTGTAATACGTTTTTTCTAGATGCAAAGGTAAGAGAAAAAGAACATGCTGCTCTGAAGAAAACAGAGACGAAAGAAAGAATGGGGGAATCAGGGAGAAGATCACTGGAGGGATGTTAGAGCAAGGGCATGAAAGGTAAGTGTTAGAATTTTAATCAAAAGATGGAACAGTAGTAAATGAGAGAGCAAGGTAAAGAGAGAGAGTAGAATGAACTGGACTTTCACGATGGAAGAAAGGGACTCCAGAGCCTGAAAAAGGACATGCTACTGTGAGAGGACTGAGGTGTGACTTCAGTTTGAAAAAAGGGAAAAACAGTTAAAGGAAATGTTAATGGAAATTAACAAACTGGGCCTGACAAGAAAAAGAAGGGCAAGAGGAAAGAAGCAGAAAAAAAGATAATAAACATTAGGAAGAAAAAAGCAATGAGAAGTAGATAAAATATTTTACCCATTCCTCTTTTTTTAGATCTTGTTTGTCTCCCAGAATATCTCATGGTGAAATTAATGGAATTTTATTTCCCAAGGAAAACAGCCATTTAAAATAGAAAGAGTGTTGTGTGCATAACCCAAATTTTACCCTTCAACTCCAACCTCCAATCCATGCATGACCCTTCATTTCCACTAAATATTCACCATGCAAACTCTGATCTAGATAAATTTACACCTGTAGGCATCTCAAGCCACAAAATATAGCTCAACTCCTCACAACAATAAAGCAAGCAAATACATTCATTCATTCATTCATTCATTCATTCATTCATTCATTCATTCATTCACAGATTTTCCTGTAGATTTTGCGTAATGATTCTGTCCAAGTGAATATCAGGTTGGTTTGGGGTTTTTTCCCTTTTTACTCATTGCAACATCAGGAAACACCGTGTGTGACAAAACCAGGAAGCAGTTGGTGATAACAGACAACTCTGTCTGCATCTCTCTCCCCCTTACACCTCATGACAGAACAATTCTCATCACTATCAACAGTACCCATATTTTCATACCCATGTTAAAAAACCACAGATGTATCTGTAGAACATACCCAACAGTTGCTAAATACACAGATGCAACAGCCAGAGAGTTGGGCTTCAGGACCTCAAGCTCATGAACGTGAGAACCAGCTGCAAGATTAAAACATATAAATTGTGCTGAGGCAAATAACCATGACTTCAGAACTCTGCAAATTGTTGCCTTCTTCAGGTTAGAGACCGTACTTGTTGGGGAGAGTGTGGGAAGTTCCAGAACAATGGAAGACCCTGGCAGGCAGGCAGGCAGCTTCACAGTTACAAAGACAGAGCCTATCCCTGCTTTCTTCCTGCAGAAGAACAGACCAGGCTTTGGGGATGTCTCTGCTTAGCTGTAGCAAGAACATCCCTTAACAACAAGATATGTTGTTTTGAACAGGGCTAATTTTGTATCAGAATATTGTGCTAAAATCTGTACCAGCAAGACTGCTTACAGGCAGTAGCATCCCAGCACTTTCTTCCATACAATATTAGCAAAGCACCCTAGGAAAGTTTGAATAACTGCAGACTGAGGCTAATTCCCATATGAATCATTTCTTGAAATAAAGCCTGGTCTGTCTTCACTGGAGCAGAAATCAGATAGGAACAATCATAGAACCATATCCATCACAGGAGATTAACTACTAGTGTGAGGCGTTATGAGATTTCTGAATGTTCCTCAGACTGGGACCAGACTGGAGCCGCGGCAGAGAGTAGGGGCTGATACAAGGAAATCAGATGATCGAGAAGCCATGAGCAAACACATGCTAAACATTTAAGAGACATCCACATTTATGCTGAAAGCACAAAGAACTTAACTTGCAATAGCAAAGTAAAAAATGGAAGATGCACCTTTTCAAAAACAATCAAATGAGAAATCTTTCTCTGTTTTTTCTTTTATTAAATACCTATATAAAACAAGACTTTTTAATTAATTTTTTTCTTGAGAACTGTGCCTAAAGGACTCAGAAATAAATAATGAAAACACTGGTTATTAAGGAGAATTAATGCAATAGCAGAACCAAATGGTTTAGTGATAGAAACCCTTATTATAGAACTACTCTGCACAACGCTAACTGATTCCATATTCATCTATCCAAATAAAATATGATAATATTGTATTATCTGAAACTTTCACTGGCTCAATAGACTCCTTAGACAGGGCCTAGTTACCTGGTTAGATTGTAACTCTTCAATAAAGAATGGCAAGGCAGAGCTATTTATGTGTGTAGACACCCATAGATTCAGAAATTTTTTATGGGATGGGACCTGAGTGCCTATTTAATAACTGTGGTGTATGCTCAGCTTGAAATACAGGTTTTTTTAAACTCTTCTTTAACCAAGCAGTTCACTTATCAGGAAATTAAATGCTCTGGTAATGAGGAGACGTAATGCATAAGTGACACACAAGCTTCCTATCATATTTACTCATTACGTGTGTGATGACATGGACCTCTACGAGCAGTACAAAAGGTGGAGTTTGGCTTCCTGTGGTGCAGATGCTCCTGGCTGGAGTTCATTGTGTCAAATATTTGCCTTCAGATTTTGCCCTGAATACTCATCAAATCCTCCATATAGATGGATTCTTTGGTGTAGAATACTGTTAAACTCATATTGCAATCTTTTCTCCTGAAGGGGTATCAGTAAGACTCACTTGGACTCTAATAATCTTTAAAGTTCTACACTTCTCCATTCAAAGTGGCTAGCCAGTTCAAAATCTACTGAGTATTCTCAAGTTAGAAAACTAGGCTAAATCTACTAAAAAAAAATTGTCAAACTAAGTTGTTAATTCCTGAAGGGATTGCTGTCTGTAGATTTTAAGACCCTATTAGATATAGCTATTTCCTTACACATGATATACTGTAGAGCTGGGGCCCTGGTAATCCATATTATCTACATTCCCATCTAAATAATCTAGTCCTCTTGAGAGTATTGGAAAAGTTTTGTAAAGAGGACCTAATTTTCAACAGGATCAGGATGACTTCCACTGGCTGTCATGAGACAAGGCATCACGTATCTTTTTTTAAAAAGCATTGCCAAAAAACATTGAGCATGGAGTGAAATGAAAGTTATGTCTCTTTTCCGCAGCTTAGAGTTGATAGAGAAGTTAAACAGAATGGAGAGAGAGAGCAAGAGAGCATGTGACCTGTGGTTTCAAATAGACACTGAGGGTGTACTCAGCTGCACTGAAGCTGCCAGGAATTTTTGACCCTCTGTATCTCCAGTTCCTGGAAAGTCCCACCAACAAACAGCAAGAACACATTCCCTCTGATAAGATTCTGTAATTTAGCAAATATTTCTCCGTGTGTCCAACAGTTTCTGCTGTTTGTTTAATGATGTTATAGGATACTTGGCTCTATACCTGAATTGGGGCAAGGTGAGCAGGCTCATTGCCCAAGTACAAATGTGCTCTCATTGCATCACATACCCCACAGTTTCTCTGAGTTGAGATCCTGCTGAAGCTGCTGCCAAAGCACATGGAGGGGCTGTCAGCAGTGCTGGGGGCAAAGGTTGAAGTTATCTTTCACAATATCACCGGTTTGTTCATTGAGACTAATGTAGGAAAAAGGCTGTTACTTAGGGTACCTTTTGTAACAGCTTCACTTGTTAAAGTGTTCATTAGGACAGTACTCTGAACTTCAGTACCATGGTGGGAAGCTCTGGAAGGAATCCACCATAATGAGGACTGAAACAAATACTCAAAACTGAATATTTTTTTTCTTCATCAGAAAAAGCATTTGACTAAGCGAACAAACTGTAGATATATCTTTTGATGTCAAAAGGTCTTGAGAAATGGATTGACTTTGTAGAACCTCTTTCTCACATACAGTACAGCAAAGTCTGCCTGCACAGCCAGTGGCAAGGCACAGCAGTAGACTATTATCAGGGTAAGGAGGTATTTACACAATTTGAGACACTGTAATCTCTATAGTCAGTGAAAGAGTTCACTAACACAGATAACAAACTATATATCTATTAATTCAACATTTTTTTAGAAATGTTCTTCCATGCATGCCTTTTTCTTAGCTAGGTAAAGATGCAAGAAGCAGAAGTCTGAGGTAAGGTCATATATATAAGCAGGCTAAATTCCCACCATGAAGTCACAGCCATGATTCTCATTTGAGGTATGCAGTTCCATGCATACCTTAAAGCTTTGGCTAAGTTTGTGTTAAAATATTACATTTCTTCAGGCTGAATTGTACAGAGAAAAACAGCTTCAATCAATACTTATATTACTTTATTGGGTCAATAAAACATAGGGTTGATTGAGCCACCTTCCCTTTACCCATGTAACAGTGAATGAAATTAAGAACATCCTTTAAAGTAAGTGAGATCTGGTTACTCTATTCACCTCAAGCCTTGGTATCTCTCATTTCTGGACTAGAATCCCTGAATCATTTAGATTGGAAAAGACCTCCAAGCTTTGACTTTGACCTTGTCAACTAAACCACAGCAGTAAGTGCCACATCCAGCTTTTTCTTTAACACCTCCAGGGATGGTGACTCCACCACCTCCCTGGACAGCCCATTCCAATGCCTGGAATTCACCCTTTCAGCAAAGAAATTCTTCCTGAGGTCCAACCTGAAACTCCCCTGGCACAGCTTGAGGCCATTTCCTCTTGTCCTGTCACTTCCTGGGAGAAGAGCTCTAGCCCCACCTGGTTACACCCTCCTTTCAGGTGGTTGTAGAGAGTGATAAGGTCACCCTCTGAGCCTCCTTTTCTCCAGGCTGAACACTCCAAGCTCCCTCAGCCTCTCCTCACAGAACATGTGCTCCAGCGCCTTCACCAGCTTTGTTGCCCTTCTCTGGACTTACTTCAACAACTCAAAGAAGAATAAATTAGTCCAATCCGAAGAGGCCAGATGGAAGGCATTCCCCCATAATTGTATCTCTGCTTCTCCTTCAAGGACTTTTCTCTGTGTCATTGGGGTCATTCCTTTCTGGCTGGATTTCTTTGACAAAATCTCTGATGTAATAATGCACAGTCAGTCAAGAGAACATCATAACATTACCATGAAGAGCATATGATCTTTACAAAAGAACACACCAGAATTTTCCTTTTTCGAAGTTTAAAATGATCATCATTTCATCTTTAAAATTCTCACTCTTTTCCTTAGGTTAGATTCACTTACAAAGTGTAATTCACTTGATTACAAAATATCAAGACTGAAAGGTAAATTTCACTGGTCCACTATGCTTTCCCAGTACAGTAATAATTCCAAATTATTTTAAAACTCATTTTCTGTAACACCTATAATGCAAACACCCTATAAACGTAGGGAAGATTAACATTCAAAATGACATTAAGTCATAAAAAAGAAATCCCAAATGATGCATAATTAATCCAACTTTGCTACAAATTTAGGAATGTAGACCATATTTGCCCAAATCCTTGAGGTCTAGCTTTCCTTTCAATCCTAAAATTTATGTATAACCTTGCATTGTAGTAGAAGTAACAAAGTGAGGGAGGGATGGGTGCACATTTTGGGCTCAGAAATCACCTAATGGTTTGGGTATTTCTACAGTTTTTCCACTTATTTGTCATCCCCGGTTCCCTCAGTGGAGAGCATTTGAGGTCAGTCATGACCCATGATTGAATAAACACCATTCCTGTCAGCTATTTTGCCCAGGTTAATGTTTGGCATCAGAATGAGTCTCATTCTAAGTTGTTTATCACAATGACTGCGATAACATTACTTTGGCAGTACCTATGGGTTATCATTTGCTTTTCCAATGCACACAATAGTCTGCATACAGTTTGTTGAAGGGAAGACATGTGGGTTCAGTTTTAAAATTCAACAGCTTTGCTTTAGCAAAACGTAATAAAAAGTTCAGTGTGAGTAATGAGCACAAGTAGGTCTGAGTCTATCTCCTTATCTGACTGTGCACAAGCAAATTTCTCTATCAAATACTCTCCTGCATGCACTACAATCAAACCAGTCTGCAAATAAATCAGCATTGTCCTTGATTATTTTTGTCCTCCCTGCTGCCAGATATGTGCCCTTCACAGGGACCTGAGAGTGATATGGCCACTGATTTCAGTGGGGCCCAGATTTCAATCTTCATCTCCTCTAGTCCAAAGAAAAGAGCTGTGAGTGTCTTCAGGGACCCAGGTAGTCACAGAGAAATTCAAAACACTTAAAGACACCGTGGCAGCACACAGGGTTGTCAAAGTAGCAAAGACCCTTCCATATTGATTAGTTCCATATTTAATATATACATACTCCTGCAGTGTTTGCAAATAACCTTTTTTGTACGAAAACAGCACTGGCTTAGTCAAAGCCAGATCAAAGAGGCATGCATGATTCACATCCACTAAATAAACACTGATGCCTGATGGCAGTAATACAGCTATTTATATTCATTGCTTGATTTAACCAGTGGCATTCCTTTAATATGATAATAAGCAGAGACTGTTTGCTATGAAAAAACAACAAGAGACTTGAGTGCTAAACTTGCTCTTAACACCAAATGAAAGTGATATTGGTGGGCAAGTCGAGATTTGCTAATTAACTTCCCCTACAGACAAAATCGGAAGTTTAATTTTAGATTATGCTCTGGAATTTCATAAGAACAAATAAGCAGACAACCTCAGTGGGAGTTAAGCACTTGAATACATTGGAGGGTCTGTAACCAGGTCTCATCAGTGACCTCTGTGTTTCACTGGAATCACAGTCCTGCAAATCTGTCACTTCATCTTCTTTGCAGCACTTGGTTTTAGAAAAATGAGGGCAGAGGACTGGTTTAAATAGCATTATTACCAGTGACTACAGCCCTCACACTTTAAATAAATATCACTAAACTGGTCTGAAACCAGCAAACAGTTCCCAGGAGCAACAATTAGGTGATGATAGACAACCCCCTCTACTGAGAGGGAACCTGAGCTGGCCTTGTGTTACACACACTCGTGGATGACCTGCACTCAGCCAAAGAGCCTTCCAGATCCTGCTGTTCCACAGCTTCTGCTGCTTGCTGTCATTTTGCAGGCAGTCCTGTGCTCTGTGTTCATCACCCATATTACCTGAGCAAAAGAAGAAAGACTGTACGAGCATGAAAACCTTTTAGAATGCTAGGAAAGAATACTTTGTTAGAAGGACCATCACCCATCCTGCAAGAGTATGCATGCTTACCTGGTTTGTAGTAATAGCTATCTGATTTACAGTGGTCAGTGGTGCCTTCAAGCAACATGAAATTGGTGGTGAAATCATTAAAACCACATACACAATGAGATGGTATCAGAGGGATCACAGAATCTTTGAATTTGACCATGAGATTGATAAATACAGTAGATTCTAGTAGAAAACCAAGAACAGAAAATGTCCCAGAATGCAAAATTGGATGGATGTTGCAACCAGAATGGTACACAAGTATTTTGAGAAAGTCTAGGACTCTATGGATTTCTCTCTCGTTCTTTGGGAACTAACCCAATGTAAACAAAGTGGACAGACTCTTTAAATCTACAAATGTCATCCCAGAAAAAAATGGCATAAATGTAATTTTTTTTTTTAAAGGCAAAACCGTTCCACATAGACAAGGATTCAGAGTTTTCTTGAAGAACATAATTTATCCTTGTTTTCTTTCATTATTCCACTTTAGTAGGAAGAACACTTTCTCCCCTGTGAATACCCGAAGATTTGTAAATACCATTTCCTTTTGGGTTCTAGAGCAATGTGGTAGATTTGTTTTCACTCTGTTCTTTTGGCAAACTTCTTTTTCAGACTGGAACATGTTACAGCAGAAGCACGTTAGATTTGAAATCTGGGACTTCTTCCTCCCCTTTCGTGTATAATTACCTTTGTCCATAATTTACTATTAGTTGAGCTATTGGTAAAACTTATCTGATTTGGCTGAAGATTGATTTTGGATGGCTTCATGTGCCATAAAATAGCAGCAGAATTCTATTTCCTGCATTGCAGACAAGGCTGCTTCTCTTTTAGTTTTGTACTTTGACTTATTTGCTGATTTGCTTGATAAACATAATGGCTTAAAGTCTTGGAGAGAGATAATTACATGTGCCAGAATAACACGGGAACAACAGGGCTGCTAGTACTTCAAAGACAGCTTGTACTTCCTTATTAAAGAGCTGCAAGAGAAGTTAATTTATTATTTTTCCAATAGTTAATAAAGAAGGTAGCTATTACTGTAACCAGCAATTTCGAAAGAGATTTCAAATCCTTATGTGTCCAACATACCGATAAAAACCAATATGAATTGCAACTTGATCTCTTAGGAGATTTTTGCTTGACAATTGAGAGGGCTCAAACTAAAATGCTCCTTACAGCTCATATCCTCAGCAACACCTAAGGCCTCAGACCTGCTTCTTCAGAGGTCGATTTCACACTGTCCCACAATACCAAACACACAGATGTATCGGTGCACTTGCTGACCACAAAATGTTGCCTTGACTCATAACCATATTATCTCTTGAAATGATATCTTGAAACTGAATCTGTTTCTACAGCTGTCACCTGGTTAACACTAGGAGATCCCCCACTGTCTCAGTCAGCTGCCATCCTCATTCATTAGGAAACCATTACTAGTTTCAGGTAACTACTTTCATCCATTTAGAATCAATCACAGATTCCTTATAAACCCAATGCTGAGCTGGACTGCAAATTAATTTTAGGGTACTTAACATTTAAAGAATTTTGGAGGTAGGTCGTGTAAATTAATTTTATTTAGTTATTCCCCCAATCTGTGAAGAGATTGCATACTGTTTTTTCTCTATATATATCTGAAGATTGTTCTCATGGCCTTTATGAAATCATTCAAATTGAAAATTATCTGTGGGCAGTAAATTCCCTTCAGCGCAACTTTGAAAATACATTGTATTCTCCAGGAGCCTGGTTTTACTTGTCTTTTGTAGCATTTGTGTGCTGGTTTGCCACTTCTATCTTGTTCTACTTTAAGATGGATGATTATTTTACTGAAGATAGTATTCCCACCCTTTCCAACAAACCTCTGTGAAAATAATCCTAATTTGGTTAATGTAAACTTGAGCTGCCCCCCAATATGAGTAGACTAAGGCTGAATGTTGGTTGCATTGTTTGCTTTGATGGTAATACAGAATTTCTTAGAAGTGACTGGAAATGCAAAGCTTTCCATGAATGACCACTGCTTGCAAGTCTGCACTAGGTTCTCTCCGTCTATGAAAAGGTGTTGCATCACAAATGTTGCTGGTGCAGTCTGATTCTTTTTCTCACAAAAGAAACCTGGATATCAACTGCTTTAAACTGTTATGACAAAAATAAAAAGCAGACGCCTGGTTTTCCTAGCAACACTCAGCATACCACCCTTGAGTCAGAGAGGAGTAACACCTGCAGAGGCTTGAACATTCAGCACTGAACAAAAATGAACATTGCAAACCTACTTCTTCCTGAAGAAATGTTACACGTGGAAACGAACAAAAAAAAGCAATCCATTACAGGCTGCAGCTGTTTGGCAAGCTTGGGGAAAACACTACCCATCTACAGGATGGCAGTCCTAGACTAGTCTAATGGATATTACTCAGTTTTTATTGCTTAACTTTGTGAAAGGACTTTGTAAAGTCACAGATATGACTGTTCACAATTTACAGCTTAGGAAATTCAGGAATAAGGAAGGTGAGGTAATTAGCCCAAGGTAAATGAATGACAAGAGTTGTGAAGAGACCTTCATTATCCCCACTCTTATTCTAGTCACTAATCAGCACAGCCTCCAGTCCTAAAGGAAGAGGGTATTTTGGGGGGAGCAGCCTAGCCCTCCGTCATACAGCTGGAGAATACAGAACATGGAGGAGCACCTTATTTCTGTTGTGGCACTCTTCCATCCACCAAAAATGTCCTACAACTGCTGTCTCCTGTCAAGGCAAGTCTCTTGCTGTAGACAGCACTGGAGAAAGTCCTAAGGCTACTAGCTGAGGACCTTCCCCACCTCTCCAGTTTTGCTTCTCAATCCAAATAGTCCTTCACTGTCCCACAGCCCTGCCTGGGGAAGAGTCTGTCTGGAACAGAGCCAAACCATGGAAATCACGAGGAAAATTTAGACTACATCTCTGAATGCATTACTTAAGAGTGACCTCATTTGTACCAAGTGTTCTTATCTCTTTATGGAGAACAGCTATCAGATTATGGAGCTGCAAAAAATATATATACTTAAAAATCTATTCTAAGGAAATTAACACTTTTCTTAATGAATTCCCAACATGCACAAGTCTTAGTGTTTTAGAAGTTTATCTGTACTGCACAACATATTCAACAGTAAACAGGCAAGTAATAAGTTCTAATAATGGTTCCTGCTATAAATTTGTCTTCTGCAATTTTGTAGCACTGCGTGAAGGCAGGAAAAAGTCTATGACACATGAATACTGAGGACTCACTGCACACCTGCACTGGACTGAGAACTCTGTTTTTTAACTTGGCTGTAGCTGTTTCTCTGCTGCATTTTACCTCTCTCCAAGATAAAACACAGAAGAGAAATGGTAAGAATTCTTTCAGATGTCACAGGCAAAACCCCAACACTGAAATGCCTTCTGTGTGTGCACCCTCTGAATGGATAATCATCAACACTATTCTGCTTTCTAGATCAAAACAGTTTTCTACCTGTAGGCCAGAAATGGGGATCACTTGGATTCTGCTGGCATCCAAATAGAGCAGCCAGATGAATGCCCACCTGAAGAGACCCTCCAAGGACAGGGTGGCACTCTCCTGTCAAGGTACTATTTCCATAACACCAAGTTTCTATAACCACAAATTTTCCTCCTGTAAGATACAAGATTTCTTTAGTCTGCTGGACTCAAAACCCAGTATTGCAAAGCTCTGAAAACTGAGGGCATATGCTATCTATCAAACAGAACTTGGGACGGGTGCACATTCACAACAGCTATAAACAGCTGCTTCCTAGACAGAATGCTTTGCTTCAACAGCTTTTTCTCAGCATGAACTTGAGCCAAAACGTCAGTGTTCTGCTTTTCAGTAAATTCACATAAGAATGAGATTGTGGTTTAGACATTCCTACCAGTTTCAGAGGCACACAGTAAAACTGACCAGACAGGCAATTCTGTAGACCAGGAGACTGGCACCTCCCAGCTCTCAGTTCTAGAGTTATGTGGTGAGCTGGGGTCATCACTTTCTCAGATTCCTAGTGTGCCATGACAGACATCCAGCTCTTTCACAATGCCCTTTGATTCACACAAAGCACAGCAAACCAGAAAGCTCTAAACCAAATGCTTCTGGCTTAACTCTTTATTAGGAAAACTTTTGGCCCACTTATCCAGAGTCTCCTCTAAGAGCTCCGCACCTTCCATTCCAACCCCCAGTGGGATGCACAGTGCTGGGCCTAGAAATGACAGGGTGCAGATGGCAGCCCATTGTCCTTAGCCAGGTGACAGCTCATGCTATTGCTTTTCTTCAGCTTACTGCCAAAGCAGGGAGGGGAAAGAGGTGACAAAAGGCCTGTTATTGCTCTGTGCAGCCTGTGCAGCCTGTGAGCCAGAAGTGAACCTCATTGTGTTCCTCTAATATCACCATCGCTGGATCATGCTCCAGGGACTCCAGATAGAAGCTGTAGTGGGGACAGTGAGGGCCTAGTCTTCCGACACTGAGCTGGTCAATGAAACAGAGAAACCTGCAAAGCTATTAAAAGTGGGACCTAGAGAAGCCATGCCAGACAACTTTTTATCTTCTGATTTCCTTTTTCAATTAAAGTTGACATTTTTGAGAGCAAGCTTGCTTACAGGCTATTAATCTGTGGCTGGGGCCAAGGAAGGAAAACACTTCAGTGAGAACTGAACACTGAAAAGCTTTGTCTGCAGTACAGCATACTAAGACAATTCTAGTGAGTTTTGAGAAACAGACAGTGGCAGTTCGCGCCTGTGTGACACAAACATGTTCATACAGTGCTTTCAGAAGAGGAAAGAGTGAAATTTTAATGCCTGTTTTCTTCCTTTCATTTACATTCAAGAGGCATATCGTCTAGGGAAAAGCGTGCACTAATTGATATTTGCCACCAGCTGAGCAAAATGGTCATAATCAACCTACAGTGAAAGGCTTGCAACACTTGCAACAGACCGAGAACATCTAACTGGACCTTTGGAAGGAGCTGAATTTTGAATTTTAAGCATAGGAAGATCAGATAATAGATTCAGAGGATAAAAATGAGAAGTGCCATGATTTTTATCTGAAGCCTGATTATCTACAGCAGCTAGAAGATATTTGCATTTGTGAACCAGTTCATACCTGCTTATTTCAGATATAATGCTAAAAAATGAAAAAAAAAGGAAACAAGATTATAATGAAGTAAAACTACCACTTAGTTATACTGCATACTTTCGAAGCCATCAATTTGATATCTAATCCTTAGTGGCCTTATTCACGTGTTACTCAGGAAAACAATATTTTGTTTCAGCAATGGAATAAAGCAAAACATTGAGCTGCAATTTCTAAAAAGATCCAAGATCTGGATTTGAACATTATGTCTTGGATATATCCCTTAGAACAAATTAAACAAAAGGAAACTAAAACCACATGTGGTGGAAGTTAAACAGGCACCTGTAATCTCAAAATGAACAAGTGTTAAATGAATGCTTCCTCTGGAAGTTTTGGGAGCTGTTTTTTCTCTCACGTCTCTCACATTCAAGAAGAAACCCTGGAAAATATTGCCAGTCAAATAGAAAATGGAAAGTGTTCAGGAGCAGATGGAGGGAATCTTTGCACAGAATTTTCACTGCATGCTAAGGCTTTGACCAGACTCAGGCAGTAATCAAATACAAATTGCTATTAAAACAACTCATCAGTGTGGGAACTGTAGAGGAAAATGAAAGCCAAAAAGTGACTTCACTGGTAAAGATTATAATCCCCCTTCAATGCCAGTCCCTTAATAATAGTTGTTACATCTTTGGATAACAGTGTCTTAAATCTTAGCTTAAGCTGTAATTGCTCATTCTTGATGGAAGTAATTCATGTGGTGGTGAGGAAGGACTGAAGGACTCCTTTTAGCCAGTTTGTAGAAGGCTTCTGTTCATTTGCTGCTCAGTGAATCTTGATTGTATAAGATAATTATGAATGGTTTGTTTAACAAAACAAGAAATAGAGGGGCTTTAAGCATTTAACCACTGCAAGCCATATGCAGAGAGGAACAATTTCAAACCTATAGGCAATCTTTTCAGACTGTTCTGAAAGATTTCAGACTTTTCTAACTTTTTTATTTTATATAGTTTTGTGAGTTTTCTACCCAGACTCAGGAAGCCAAAAAAGAAAGAAACATGATGTAGGGTTGTATAGGTGTAGCAATTTGAAGATTCAGAATGCTACAATAGTCAGAAAATATACAAACACTCTGAATTACTCTGATGTTTGTAATTTTAAGTAATATTTTGCTCAAATATTATATTTAGCAGCACATAGGGAGACTGGGTAAAGCCTCAAAGAGGAATCAACAGCTGCAGCGACTGCTCATCAGCTATAGATTAGATCATTTTCAGGATGCAAAGAGAACACTGTGTCTGCACTCTTCAAAGTAAAGTAAACTGACTTAGATGACCACAATCCTCCTGTGAATTGCTTCCATGGATGTTTATCTGGGCTGATACAAATATTGCCTCCATCTCACTACTCTCCCTTGCATAGCACCCATTGCCAGGCTTCCCACCCCAACCGGCTGCCACAAAAGTAGGCAACAGGAGTTGTGATCAGGACAGTCCTGGAAGAAGGAGAAGGGCAGAAAGGAAGACGAGGAGGGGAGAAGCAAAGCAAACCTGAGTTGAAAAGGACCAGCACTACTCTGCTGTGACATGGGAAGGAGGGAGGCCCTGGTCTGAAGGCAGGAAGAGGTTTTTGGCGGTATAGGCAGCACTTGCAGGGCCAGCTGCAGGTATTGCATGGATTGGATTTCACGGAGACATGGCATTGAGTCATTGAAAAATATAATTACAATAAATGTGCTCAGATGGAGGGCTTTTCCATTAAAAGCTATAGGAATCAACAAAGGCCTCTGATTGCTTGTTTTTTTCTTTAATTGAAAAGTTTCTCACTTTGCTGTAATTCCCAACAGGTTTTCATTGTGTTCATAGGACAATTAGAGGCTCCCTCCTCTGGCTATGTTTAATACCTATATTTATAGGTATTAATATGGGAATTTTCCCATCAAAATCTTTGCAGGAGAGGGACAAAAGAAAAAAGACTGCTTTATAGTATTAAGTGGGGACTTGAAATCCTGCAGAAGTTGTATTTTTATGTGAAATTATTCATATTTTTTTCTGTGTCAAATCACTGAATACATTTTCAGCACCTAATTGAATGTCACAGTTTTAACTCAAAGCCAAGCAAGATAAAGTGTATCAAGAAGAGGAAGCAGAAGAATTCTCATTCTCTTCACTTTTTTCTTGAAAGATCAAAAACTACAATAAGATAGGCCTGAATTTCATGAAATTTGGGATCCTTATAAGCTAGGAAAATAATTTTGTTTGAACTATATGGCTCTTATGTTCAGTTTTAGAATAATGTATTTCTAAGTCCCTTACAACATTAAATACAGGCTTCCGTAATTGGAGCTTCTGTCTCACTGATATTTCCATGACATTGTGTCCAAATACCGATTATATTTCATTTAAATTGTTAATAGCTTTTACCACAGATCAGAGTCTTTGCATGTGAGTTTCTGAACCTAGACGAGTCTTAGTGCTATATCACTCCGAGGTCAGGAAACTACACCAAATTCTGATAGCTAAACTACATAAATTACATTTATAGGGCTGAATTGACCCAATTTTACTTTTTATTTCAAATATACAGTAGCTGCCTTAATGCCCTGGCTGCCTGTCCCTGCTCTGCCAACCGACCATGGTGAGCCCCCCTACTCCCGGCCCCACAGCACCTTGGTATGTTTATATCATTTTTGGGACGACTCAGCTCAAAAAACTGACCTGCATTTCACCAGCTATTTGACTGTTATTGATGTAAATTAAAATCTTCCCTTTTGCAGAAAGAAAGCCTTTGTGATAATTTATGCACCACACCAACGTGTGTGTGTGTGTGTGTGTGTGTGTATCTATCTTAAAACTGCATTTAAACACATTACTCAATAAATCCTCCCTCAATCATTCCTGAGGTCTTTGGGTAGGGATTGCTTCTTTTTCCTCCTCTGTCTTCACAGGTCCCTCTGGACTGTGCCAAGGGCTGACATGTTCTAACCCAAGCTGGCAGCTGAGCACCATACAGCCACCCCCTCAGTGGGATGGGGGGAAGAGAACGGGAGGGGTTAAAGTGAAAAACTCATGCATTGTGATTAAAAACAGTTTAATAACTGAAATAAAAATTTAAAAATAATAATTAAAAATTGTCACTAAAAAGAAAATAACAAAGAGAGAGAAATAAAACCCAAGACAGACAAGTGATGTAAATGAAAACAACTGCTCACCACCAACCAGCGTGCACCCAGTCCCTGAGTAGTGGCCTCCACACAACCTTCCCCCCACAGTTCTATTGCCAAGCATGAGGCCATATGGTATGGAATATGCCTGGGGTCAGTTGAGATCAGCTGTCTCAGCTGCATCCCCTCCCAACCTTTTGTGCATCCCCACCCTCCTCCCTGCTGGGTGGTGTGAGAAGCAGAAAAGGCCTTGGCTCTGCGTAAGCACTGTTTAGCAGTAACGAAAACATCCCTGAACTACCAACGCTGGTTCCAGCACAAACCCAAAGTACAGCCCCACACCGGTACTGTGAAGAAAATTAACCTCAACCAAAACCAGCTTATGTTCTTAGGTAATGGACATAAAACAAGGAACCATAGCCTCAAAAGTAACTCAGTGTTAATTCTGAGGCTTGGATAGGGGTGCAGAACTGAGCAGAAAATTTTCTTATCCCGGGAAAATTTTGCCATTTCATAGTCTTCAAAGTCCCAAACTGGAGCAAGATGGATTGAGACCAAGTAAAAGCTTTTGTTCCCAAACTGATCAGGTAGCCTTATGACTGTCATGTCTTTCTTCCTCCTGTTCTCTCCATCTCAAGCAATGACTAATGCGTCAATCTTGCTTTAGCTGTGATTTCACAAAAAAAATCATGCCCTTAATTTTTCTCCTTTGCTTAGGTGGTTTTGCATTAAAAACCAGGATACAGTTACCTGGAAAATCATTTGAATATATAGTGAACCAGAATATATATAGCAAAAAATCTACCAACAAAGTTGACTAATTTTTTCTACCTTATTGTTCAAAGGTTTGTGATTTGTGCCACAATTGATACTAGGCAAAGAAACACAAACACACTCCAAAAAAAAAAATCCCGTTTATTACACTTTTCTCCTCTGTATCCCTTTAACAAAATGCTGGAGAACACTCTGAGCTGTGCAAAGAATTCTCCAAAAGTTCAGGGAAGGGAAGAGAAACACTCAACATATTACCACTTCCAACACAACATCCAAGAAGATAAAACTCAGTGATCTGATGTGGAATCTTTTTGACCAGAAACAAACAAGCGCTGTTTTGATGCCATGTTCTTTCTTTTGAAAGGCGTTTTAAGAGGTAAAATCTGAAAATTACTGACGTCAAAACCTTATGGGAATAATTTTGCTAGCAATTTTGTTGGAAGTCAAACAATTAGACCATGCAGAGACATTCCAAAAAGTAGTAATAAAATGCTCAAGAATATAAATAAAAATAATGTACAGATGGGAACTGAAAATGTGGTGGAATAGGATAGAGATTAAAGGCAACTACAGTTTAGACCAAAACCCAAGTGGTTTTATGTCAGTTAACTCAAGTATACTGGAAATATTGAGTGGAGATGTATGGGAAGAATGGCTAAACAGAACAAAAATAAGAACCACAAGTACTGTGTTAGAGCAGAAAGAGGCTAAAGGTCACCATACATTCCAATTTGCAAAAGTCTGAGTTAGTTTCAAGCTTCTGAAGTTGCAGGTCCACTCCATAGAATTCATTGTCAAATCTTCGAAGAGGTCATACAGTCAGAGAACAGCAAAGAGGAAGAAACATAATAGAGGATCATTAGTCTGGCTGCAATTGTACACAATTTTTTTTACAGCAAACTTTGATGGAAAGAATAATTAAAGGCATGGAAGGAAGTGGAAAGAAATGCTGCACAGGTTTACTAAAAGTAGAACAAGCAAGACTAAACATGAAAGTAAATAATTATTAAGACCAAGGAGATGCAGCTGATTCAATCTACCTGGACATTGGTAAAGATACTTAATGATGTGGCATGAGAGAGGAATCATTAAGTCAGAAACTAGAGATTAATATAATATTAAGTTATAAATTAGGAGAAGAACTAGCTAAAGGGGAGATTACAGCAAAATTCAAAGCCTAGACATGAAGGGTGATTAATAGCTAATGTCTCATCACTTTTTCTTAGAATAAGTTTGATTCCTATTTTTTTAATTAATATGGTGCAAAAACGTGTTTGCAGCATTAAATTTTGCTGTTGTCTCAGAACATAAGGGTTCCAACACAGAGGAAGATCGCTGAAAAAAAGCTGAAGGACATTAAAAGCTGGAGTGAGACATATGGGATGAAAAAGTCATTTGTACCAAGCACAAGGTTAAACATGTGGGTCAAGCATTCTTGCTATAAATATATCTGTTGGTAGCAACCAAAGATGGAGAAAACCTGAGATGGATGGAGGCTCCCGAACGATTATGAACTACCAATATAATTCAGATGTGAAAGAGTCATATTGTAGACGAGGATTCTATTAGGCAAGATTTTTGGGGAGACGCAAAAAATTATTAAAATTATTGTTGTTATTATTATTATTATTAATTATAATAATAATTATTAAAATTACTTACTTACTAGGGAGATCTAGTTGATCCATTCTGTGTCTGAAGAACATGAATTCCAGATAGAGCAGGTGTTATATATTAGTTTCACCATCCCCTTATCATTCAAAGAAAATCAAGTTGTAGCTGTACTGCAAGATCTTAAAGCATGCTTCATGTCTTTATGTCCCAGTTCCACATGAGGACAAGGCCACATTAGGCCTTGCTTCCTTCTTTCTCCTTTATGTCCCAGTTTCCATGGGAAGGCAACTTAGATGAGAGGTAGAAGGAAGCCATGGCATACTGCAACTGGATCCCCAGTTTGAACAGAGAAGGCAAATACACAGCAGATATCCTATGGAGTAGCGCATATTTTGCCTAAGTGAGGTGACTTTTTTTTGCCTAACAGGTTGATAACTGAGACATACACTGTCTATAAAACACAGTCAGGCAGCAGGGGTAAAAGAGAAAAAAACAAAGGAAAAGAAGCCATGGAAGAAAGAAAACATTAGCAAAAAAACAAGCCGAAAAAACTAGCAATAAATTTCAAAAGAACACATAAGAGGTCAGCTAGGATAGAGGATCATCCCTGTAGCCTTAAAAACAGGAAGGCCCCAGCACAGCCTTTCAGCAGGAATAAATAACTACAAAGAAAAGCTAGATTCAAACAGAACTCAATCAGCTGTTGGAAGAGTTTAGGTGACCTGGTTGACTGGCTATAGCATTTCCAGTGATTCAGAACTTCCCCTCCAGAGCAACATTCCTAATTATACGGTTAGTATGGGTCTAATTTCATCACACTGTATATTCTTTTCAAACGCAGCTGAACTTCCAGAAGTAGGCAAACGATGGGTAGGATGTTTTCTACAGTTCTTGCTCTGCAGTGTTGTAGAAGAAATCCTTGAAGTGTGAGTGAAGTCCTCCTATCTCTAATGCACAGAAACTAGTTACCATGAAACACTGGAGACCATTCTCTTGATCCTAAAGAAAGGTACACCTTTTATAAGGGGAAGATGGAAGCACTGAAAGGCATTTGGAAAAGAGTCAAGGAGTTTCTCATTTCAAATTGCCACCCTTGACTTTGTTTTAGTAATTTTTTAATTTTGTCCCTGCTCCTCCTTTTACAACATCTCCAAAGCAATCAAAGAAAACAATACAACAGTGCTCAGGAGTCCTTTCAGAGACTATATTGAATTTTGTCAGCTGCAGATCTTGCAGTAAGAGACAGAAAGCCTAGAAAGGTAAAATATGGAGTAGGACTGAAGATTTCTGACCCTGCTGCCAGAAAACAACAGACTTTTAATAATTCAATGAAGGCTACAATTTCATGTGTGGATCATGTTCCACTTTCTTTGAAGAGAATCCCCATAGAGTGTCAGGGGCTTTTTCCACTGTGAGAGATAAGAAAGGCAGACAGTACAACCAAACTTCAAAATAACTGTTTTACTATTCAGCTTTGAAGAAGCTGTAAGTTTCTGTAGGTTTTAGCCTTACCAACTTCCCAGGAAACTCCATACTACGTAAGAGGCTGTTACAGAAATTTGTAATCATTCTCAAATATATTGGATGGGGAAGATAATGACAAAATAATAGGTATGTTGTTGTAAGTTAGCATACCATACATCCCAGCATTATCAATTACATGCTCCTTTAGAGAAAGAATAAATTGAGAGTAGTGTTACAACTGTCCATTTGCAAATTAAAAATAATCAAACACATAGCGAAGGAGACCATAAGATAGCCTGTGACAGTATGTCAAATGTTTTCTAAGATAAATGAAACTTGGTTTACTGCTACTTAGCTTTAAATGATTCTGCCCTGTGGCAGCTGGACAACTGTTTGGATGTCAGGAACTCTTCTGAAATTACCAAGGGAGGGAGGAAGAACAGTACTTTTCAGCTTTATGCAACAAGCAAGCACGATGTAGTTTATCAGGATATGATTTCTGTATGATAAGATGCTCCAGTTTTCATCCCCATACAAACAGTCAAGGTAAACTTCTACAGAGATTGCCCATGGCCAGATAAAACAAGGAAGACCCTGAGTATTTTTAGGCTGAGGTTATTATCTCAACTGAAAAAAAAAGTACATTTTTTTTTTTCTGCAGGAAAATTGAAGTCTAAGATGCTTATTTTTTGCAGGAAAATAGATTGCAATAGATCAGATGCAATAATAGAGAGGTTAACAAGAGCTAATATACCACGATCTGCTGCATTAGTATTAGAATTCCTCAGCTGAGATACTTTTTTTTATTACTTTTGTTTACAGAGTTAATACTCATAATTGTTCAACCAGAGTGAACTGAACATTTTCCTTGATAAAGGAATATTACCTATTTGCATGGCTTGAAAAGTTACTTGTGAATTCTAAAAGTCACAAGTTTGCAGGCTCATGTAGTTTATAGCGCTGCACAGATAAATTTAGAAGGATTTTCAATGGCTGACCAGTTGCAAATTTCATTATAAGGATTCAAGTACAGACATTATCCATTCAGGCTGTCCTTGTCTGTGACTAAAGAAAGATCTTGTCTTGTGCTAGAAAGAGAACCATATTTCCCTTAGCTCAAAATCTTGAAGTATGTTAGACAACTACCTTATTTATTGACTCTATTTACTGCATTGATGGATTGTATACTAACACAATAAACAGTGTCTTGAGGGAATGAAAAGTATTTCTGCTTTCATTAGGGTTCTAACTTTCTTTTTTCTGGAAACATTTTCCTTCTAGGGTCCTCAAGGTGAAAGCATACACCATTTGGTGCCTTGCTATAATAAAGTAAATACTTCCTTTTTCTAATCATATTGACCTTGTGATCTGTCACTGCTGGAATTTATATTCCCAGGAAACTTTGAGAAGTTATAGTTTTCCTCTCCAGGAAAACAGATATCCTTGTGAGCTCTACCTGATTCAGAGCTAGTTTAAAATGTATAGAGACTTTTCTTGGTATCAGATTCCATATCCCGAATGAAAAAGGTGAAATTAATAAAATGTCAGGGATAATTGATATTATATTCCAGAAATGCTATTAAACTGTCAAGCTTCTGATGAATTCACATGAACAGCCTTAAAACCAGTCTGAACATTCCTTGTTTAAGTTAGTTGCCAGCTTTACATCTTGTTTGAGAGCAGAAGTTGTTACTGGGAGAAGACAAGACACCAGTCATGGAAGGACAGACTCTTGAGTCAGGTGAGAGAAAAAAGCCTAGCCTTTTTGCTTAGCAGGAAAATCATGGCTCTGAAAAAGTTAGAGTTACAAGAGAAAAATTAACTAGCTATGAAGTCAGATAGAGTTGTGCTCCAGCATGTACCCAGCAAGTCTCAGGACCCCAGGGTCATCTGTTCAGTCTTCCCACAGGCACTTTTCCCATCTGTTTTCCCATGCCATTCTTACACCCTTTCCTGTCAGCCTTTGTGCAGGAGATGAACAGGGATCAGATTTTAACCTCTCCTTCACTGGGAAGTAAGTCTTACAGAGCCCTGCACAGGGGTTGGAAGACAGTTAACAAGGTGTTGAAAACATGAGGCCGTTTAAGTAAACATCAAAGACTGGGTGATCAAAATTCGTAAATTTTCCATAAAGACTAGGGTACAGTGAGCCAGGTAGCAACCAGGGGCTTTAATGCCTTCAAGACCTGGTAGTCAGTCATTAGTATCTGTAATAATGGGTCATCAGTGTCAAAATGAATTTCCTGTACAGGAGCCTCCAAGATTGCTGCAAGGCATTTCATTCATAGAACAAAGAAACCAAACAATAGTGGGAGCTCATTACTTCAGAGGTTTTTTAAACTCTTTGGATTGTGTAAAATAAATATTCAAAAGAAATCATAGATGCAGTTTGATCTGCACTAAAGTTGCAGAGAAGTCCATCAAGGATCCCTCAGAGGCACAAGGAAGAACAGTATTACCTTTACATCCAGACTCACAGAAAACACACTTGTTCCTGTTTCAGAGCCTAACCTTATTTTTTCTGAAGTTTGGAACAGTTGGTGGCAGACAAATCCCTATTATTGCCTGTAGGCATTCCTCAAAAGATATCAATTATCTTATCCAGTTGCATTTCAGATGATTTATTCTCTTGTTACCAAGGCAACCAAATACGTCTAACAAGAAATAACTGTATTTTTCGTTCATGCATACCTGGGTTGCCAGAGCAACCTTAGAAAGTGGATCACCCAAACAATGTGCATGCAGTCTCAAGGGAACATGGCTCTTATCAGCTGTGGGATGTCCACTTGTGGAGCCAGGAGCATCACCTCCCATCCCAGTCTGCCATTGGTGTGGCATTGGAAAGACCCAAGGGCTTTGGAGACCGTCACACTTCTCAAACAACATGAGAGGAAGTAGATGGCAACACTCAGGGGAAAAGCAGAGCACCCTCAAATGTCTGCTGCTAGAAAACAAAGCTTGTAAAGTCTGTACTAAGAAATCTCTGTGTTTAACTGTATTTCAGCCACAATTCCTGCAAGGAGTAAAAGATGGTTTATCCTGGCTGACACTTGCAGACCAGTTATGTTCATTACCAGCTCAACTGCATACATTGCTCACGGGCCATCAGTAGTAATTTTCTTTGGATAGGCAAGACTTCAAAGCTAAGTAGAAAGACCAATCTACAAGCAGACTTAACACCAAAATACTTTCAATGCTCTTGGTATCAACTTGTGTGTAGACTAGCCCTACGTGATAAGAGAAAGAAATGGAAGAAAATGATTTTTAAAGCTTCTTGAAAAAATCTTTTATTCCTGAAGTCAGGAAAAAAATTAACAGAAAAATAGTGACCTGAACGGTGACCTGTAGTCAGTGTATTTATTATGAGCATCACTTGCCTATCTGTACAGTAATACTTCCTCTGTTGGATTTTTATGTTTATTCAGGAAGACATACAATAAATAATAAAACCCTTCCTGTGGCAGTACACTACAACAGTGTGAAACATAAGCTGTCTAAACACATTAATGAAGGAATACTAATCACAATTCCAAGTTACAACACAATTGAATAATTTTACACGCACACACAGAGAAAGGGTACAATATATAATGTCTGGTCATTTTACATTGTAAAGAAGTTCCTGTTTTCCAAAATGGCCACAGTTTAGAAACAAGATCAGCAGGGAATAAAGGTAAGAAGCAGATTGTTTTCTGCTTGATATAGGCAGAAAGGTAGTGCTCTAAACCCTCACTTAGGAGGGAGTTTAGAAAGTTGTGCCAAAGAGTGGCATGATTGCTGTTCCTTCTCACCTCCAGTTTGAGATATCCTGTTGAGCTGTGTCAGGTGCCAAAGTACATCCCAACCATACAGCCACTGAGTATCTCTCAGATAAAGACAGGAAAAAAAATTGAGTTAAAATATGTATCCTAATTAAACAGAAACCTATGATGTGTTATTACAGTATATTGTAGAGTATGTAGCCCAGACTGCAATGCAGCCCAGCTATGGGAGCATTAGGAACAGGTACTCTGACAGCAGACTGCGTAAGTCACGTGTGGGATGGGAGGTGAGGACAGATGGGGAACCCTGTCCTATTCCCATCCCCACGTGCTTTTAGCCAAGCTGCAATGTGGAAGCTGATATAATGATGCTGTAAACGAGTGGGCCACCACACCTACTGAATAAATAGAGGGCCCTTACTGTTTATAATCCAAGAACAGTAAATAGACAAGTAGGGGTTAGAGGGTAGAAATGGGAGAGTCCAGAAAAAGGTGAAGATCTGGGTTTAAGATGGGCCAACAGCCTAATATGAATTACTAGAAGAATAAAAGGGATGATCAGCTTCTCCTACAGCAAAGTGCTAATTTACATTGTATATAGGTATCAGTCAGGAGAGTCTATCTGACTTGCAACCCGGGAAAAGCATAACAGTAACTTTATATGCCTTGCTCAACCCTGAAGGTTAAAATACCATCTCTATTCAGACCTGGGTAAAGAAAAAGGACAAAGAAACACACTAACAAAGCATAAGGAGCAATGCAATACAGTGTCATGGGAAAGCAGCAAGCACCTCAGCTACTTCACAAAAATTTCCCTCTCTTTTGCAGTCATTTTCAAGGTTTTCTCTTTTCCCCCCCTCTCTTCCATGGAAAAAAACAAACCACAGCTGACAGCCTTTTGCAGAAACAGAAAGTATTTTGATGTCCTTTTCACCAAGAGAAAAACCACAGAGGAATATATTTGCTTAGGAGATTGACCTGTAAAGTTGCTAAGCCAACTGCCAACTTCATGTCTCAGCAGCTCATTCCCAAAAAATGGTCTCATCGCAGGCCAGTGACTTCATGACTTAAGCATAAAGCACTAGAAAAAGTCAAAGTTTTCATCTCTCCAGCCTTATTAAAATAAATACACTCCTGAAGAACATGCTGCATTTAACAAAATAGCACAGTGCTTTGCAATTATCCTGATAAGGTCTACCTGGTCCTATAACAAATCACAGGAAGACTCTTCAAGAGCATCAGCTGAAGCCAGCATCAATAAAGTAAATAGCCAGAGGAGTGTTGTATATTGCTCTCACTGTGAATTTAGCTAGGCACTAGAAGGTTTCTTAAAAAGATGCCCACCTGCTGGAGTAAAACAATTCTGAAAGGTGACCCCTGGATATGTACATTTTCCACATCACTAATGTTTATTAGGAATTGATTTGTTTGTAACTGTTAAAGCCCCTCCACTAAAGACAGAAATTGATCTTTGCTTCAGTCACCTCTAGAAACTTACCATCTGCTACAGGCTGTCACTTTGAGCAGTATTTGTTATTCTTCTGAAGGAAAGTGTTAAAGATGCTCTTTGACTTGGAAGCACATCTATGGTACAACCAGGACAGCAAATTGACTTTGATCCTTTTGCTCTGGTAGTAACAGCTGTGGCAGTCACATGCAGGCCAGGTATAAATCACACCCCTGTTCACAACCAGGAGCTTCTCAAGAGGATGCTTAGTCCATACTCTTTCCTCTCCTTCAGAGTAATCAATCCATTTCTCTATGGGACTCTAAAAGTGTAAAACCTCCAGTGACAGGGACTGCACAGAATCCACTCCAATACTTGACTATACATAGCTTGAAAAACAGCTTTAATGTCTAGTATAAGAACTCCTTGCTGTGCTTTAGCCACACTGCTGCAGCAGGCAGGGACACATACAGGTCCTTCCCCTCTGCACTCATACCATGTTGGATCTACCTTAGGGCTGTTACTGATTCCTCTAGATTAGACAGACTCATTCTTCCAAGATTTCCACACAAATCATGGTTACTAAACCTCTGAAAGATCTTGCTGTCCTTCCTTAGTCACTGTTGACCATCCCCCACAAGCATATCATTTGTTCAGCACACACAGGGACAGACCCTGCTTGTGAGATCTTTTGGTATCTACAGTTCACGAACGCTTTCTCCTTATCTACTTCCCCATCTAGAATTTTCAGAGTTTGAAAATTAGTCAACTGAGCCTGGAGGCCATAGGGAACTCTGATCATGCCTTTTTTATGTTAGCTGATGTACTCCACAGTTAAATAAGAATCATTCCTATTAACAAGATTCTCATTTACTGTATTAAGCATAAGAGTTTTAGTCTACAACAGGTCTCTTGGCAGAGAGTTGCACATTATGGTAGCAGGAAGTGCCACAATTTCATTTGCAGTTAGGCAACGACAAAAAAAATTCCAACAATAACCTTCTGTACACATCCTATACTACTCAAGAATCTTATGACATTAAGCAATACGCATAGATTTATGTCTATGTGTGCAAGGAATTGTTTTTTAGATAATGCTGAGGCTACTTAGGAGAACACAGTGCTTCTTTTTAGATTTCTCTCTTCCCAAAAGTGTAGCTTTTCTGTAACCACAAATTGCACACAATCAGCACATCTTATCTGTAAGATAGAGAAGTTATTTCCCCACATGTAAATATGAAACTATACATGAAGCTGCTGGGAAAGATCTAATGCAGTTGTTTAATGTGTGAGGAGCAGGAGGCAGCAGCACAGGGGGAACTGTGCAAATGAAAGGGGACCAGTTGCATTTGCTTCCTAAAGCACACACTAGACAAGTGAGCACAGCATGTTTCATTAGAAACAATGAAATCTCCTTTTCAGCTAGCTGGCATTTTGGCAAGGCTGCTGATAGATCAGAAACCCAGAGCACAATTTGTTTGCCATGCTGTAGCCTACTTTTGTTTAATTGGACAGCCACTGTTGAATGTGACCCTGCTGTCAACAACAAACCTCCAGACCCACATTCACACGTCAGTGTTGTGTGCGTGTATGTGTGTACGTGAGCTCTTGCTCATGCTGTGATTAAAAATGTAAGCACCTACTATTTTCAGTCTGAAAGGCAGCCAAAACCTTTTTGTTCAAATTGGCACAGGGAAGTCTCCTCGTGCCCATTCCATCATATTAGCAGCAGTCCATAAAATGGCAAAGGAGGATGGATAATTTTGAAACTGTTTGTGACTGGAATGTGAAGGTCTGACTTGCAGCACTGAAGTAAAGGTAAAACATGCCTTCATGCAGGATACATTTGGAGCATAATTGCAAGCACTTTGCAGGAAACTGGTCTCCTTAGCACTAAAAAATCTCTCAATGCTTTTAATTGAGGGCCTGACTCAGCTCCTCAAAAATAAACTGAATCAGACCCTAGCAAACCTGCCGCTCAGTAAGGTCCAAAGGTTTCACCACTGCTCTGATAGGAGCATAAATGAGTCTACCATTGGGCATTTGGACATTCAGTTTCCATCTCTCAAAAATATTCTCAGTTTTAGGCTGAAAATTAACACTTGAAAACATAAAATGATGGTGTGGAAATACTGCCTCAGTGATCAATTCAAGTACTTCTTTGTTCCCTTCTTCTTTCAGATGCCAAGCCTGTATTCTGTGATCTTCCCTGCTAACTGAGCTGACAGCACCTTCCACTTGGAGACTCTCACACCATAGCAAAGCAAGAGCTGCAGACAGGAGAGGAGGCACTGCCTTACAGAGGACAAAACAGAAGTTCAGAAAACACCCTAAGACAACACAGCAATATTTCTAGGTTTTTGGAGGAAAAAAATGGGGGAGGGGGAGGTTAACCAGATCCTTGGGAAACCGTTCTTTTGTTTAAAAGAACATTTGACCATCTTTACTCAGTTCTTATATATCTCAAGAAATTTCAGCTGCAGAACATCCATCCATCCAATAATTTCTCCATAGAGATCACATAATAATGCCTCCACTCCCTCCTACCTCCCCTTTTTGCCCTTAGGACTGTCTGAATGCAGAATGTAATATCAAAACTACTTCATAAAATGTTGACATGTCTTAATAAATATGCATACATTTAAATATGCTCTGTGCAAAATATTCATACTTAAGAAACCAGCCTAAACATTACAAAAATAAAACAGCATCTTCACAGCAGAAACACATTATCTATAACTAGAAACTGAAAAGACTGTTGAAGACAGTTTATTCCTAAATGTTGCTCTGTTTCTTCTACTCCACTAACACATTAGAAAATGCATTAAAGTAATATAAAGTATCAAAAGAAACCTTAAGTAATACCACGTTTGAGAGAGCATGTCTTTGTTGCCAGAGATTTCTTAGATCACAGTTCATACATTTTGTAAATGTCTGTGCCTCACTTGCAGGAATTTGTACCCTTTGAATTTCAGTTTTGGCATGTTCAACCACTTCCCAAAGCTGCTAAGAAAATAAGTGCTGAGATTTGGGGTTATGCTCTGTGAGTGTGTGGGGTGGGGGATTGGGAGAAAAATGGGGAAGGAGCCAAAAAGCAAAACTTTTTGGAAAGGAAGGGACCCATAAATGTATTAAAACATTGCTGTTTCCTCTTAATTACAGTAGAAAATATAACTGCAATCAAAATGCCCAGAGAGGTGAAGACATCCAGTCTTACTAATTCCATAGGCCTGTTACAGGTTGCAGAAACCTCTGCAGGTTTCATTGGCTCAAGCAAGCTCAGCATCCCAAGGATATTGCCCAATGCACCTGGACACTCCAATTTTACTATTTAAAATATTAAATGCTAAATCATCCAGAACAAAAACTATGGGTTTCCAGACGGTTACCACCAGGTCCCAGTAATGATGTTGAATTTTTTTTCATACACTCAAAATATAATCCCTTTTAATTTAGTCATATTCTGTCTGGAGTAATAGATACTATTTTCTGCCTCTATAAATTGCCCTTGAACTTCAAGTGAGTAGCACATTCTGCTTCCCCTCCTGATTAGGACTGTTTAGAATTGCTGTGTCCTGTTAAGCAGCTGGCCCGTTTCCCCTCATAGCAAGCAAATTGTTCTCTTTCCAATACTTGCTATTTTTAGAAACAAGAGGTTTTGGATTAAAAAGAAATAAATCTTGCATATCACAAGACATCATCCTTGCTTTCAAGGTTTGTTTTTTTAAATCCTTGTGGTAAATCTGACTCACTTACCTTGCCACTATCTCTGCCTCTCCCTTTCACACTAGGCTTGTCTTAAAAACAGCTCTAACCTTGTAAGGAGGAAGATCAGAAAATAGTCAAAGGTGGGTCTGTCAACTGTATGTTAAAGTCAGGTGTGTTGGGATGGTACTTGTTAAAACTCAACAAATGATTCCAATCAATTTTTATCCAGGACTAAATCAGAGAATGATGTTTTAAATCTGAAGGTTACATAAGGCCCTATTACTTAACTTTATAGGAGATCAGGCTCAACACACACTTTGCAGAGATCTTGAGGTCTGTGTGATACTCTTAAGGAATTTGTGCAACAGATAAGAAAAAAACATTATTTTTCTTTTAAGCTGAAATGTGCACTGCTACTTGAGACCAGCAAGGCATCCACAAGCTGGAAGAGACCACCAGAGGGACTGTGACTGCAGCTCATCATGGGGGAATCTTTGGCATGTGGCAAGATCTACAAAAGTGGTTTTGCACCAGTACCAACACCTCCCTAAAGGTTACACTTCTATGGTGTGCTCTCAGACAGTTTTTTCAGTTCTCCTTCCATTAACTTTGGAGCAAAAACAGCCTTGAAGGGAAAAAGACTGAAATAAAAAGGCAAACCATTAACATGAGAAAAATGAAGTACAGTTGCTCCCAGCTATTTCAGCTGATTGGAAGCAAGGAATCGCTAATAAGAGGTGCAGTTTAAAGCAGGCTGTGCATATGTTAAGCAGGAGTTCTGATGTGCATTTTGCATCCTGTATTATATATTTAAGTCCAGGAATACAGACAGAGCTGGGCAATCTTAGCACTCCATGGAGCATGTATTAAAAGGGTCCCAAAAGTAATTAGATAAATTGAATGAAATCTGACTTGACAAGTAGGGGTCATCCTATTCTATGAAGGCTCAAGATGGAGACCAAGGGGGCAAATAACAAGTGATTGAAGGGCACAGCTAATTAAAGTGCCTGCTATATTAATATTTATGTTAAAGTTTCCTGTAGCTCTGGCCTTGACCTGGCAGCTGGGTATACAATGTGTGTCCTTAATTTTAATAATTTTCAACATAATTTCTCATATGGTTAAGAAAGTACTTTAGACAGGTTGTTATACCTGTCTCTTCCATGCTCAGACTAAAATGGCTGAGAAGTATAAAAACTGCTGAAACAAAGTTAAGTAACAAGTTCAAAAGCAAGTCCCTCTGATTTAGTCAGCAGTAGAAAATAAAGGTAGGAAACACTGCCATTTATGAGTGCTTTCTGTTCAAAGCTGTCAAAAATGCTCTTCCATCTTTATGATACCTTATCTTCATTTTATGGGTAGGGAAACTGAGGAACAGCTGTGAAGGCTCACTGTGAGATGCATTCACTAAGAATTCGAGAATCACTGCAGACTGGGATTCCTACACATCAGTACTCCAGAGGTGCAGAGCACTCCAGCTGAAAGCAAGTGGAGCTGGAGATGCTTTGCATTTATGTACAGAGAATTACTTTGTTACTTCATCAAGTAAGCGTGTGAAAGAGGGACAGTGGGAAGAAGCTGCTGTGTATCAAGCCATAAACCCAAAAACCACACAACACCCCTCCTCCCTTTTTCTTTCTGAAATAGAAAAAAAAAAGTAAATTGAGGGGTGAAATGCAATCTTTCTTTCAATTTAAAATAGAGAATACTAGATCCACTTGAAATAGTGCAACAGCAACTGATAGCTGCACTCAGACAGTGAGGAAAGAGAAAAGGTCAGTGAAGAAGCCATGAAGCTACCACTCCTTCCATGAACCACCCCACACTCTTGGACTGACAGGGGTGGACACGACCCCTCCCTTGACCACGGCCCCCCTGTCCTCTTGAACCTCTGAGCTCTCCTCCCTGCAGATGCCCGACTGTCCACCAGTCCCAGCAGCCACCCAGCCACACGCAGAGGAAGCTTGTCAGCCTCTAGTCAAACACACAAACATATTCAAGTGGCCACGCAGTGGAGTGGACCAGGGGGTGTGCAGTCCAGAGGGCCAGGGCTGCCCCTTACTGAAGCCACTGGCACAACACTGCCAGCCATGACACCTGACAGCTTTTCTTGCCAGGAAGCAGTGCCTGTCATGTGGGAGAGCCCCACCACGGTGTATCCTCCTCCCATAACTCCCAAGGAAAAACAGAGGTTAGGTGCCCTGGCCAGGAATGGAGCCAGAGGCTTCCCTTTCTGCCCAAAGGCTGAAACCACTGAACAGCTGCAAGTGAAAACTCATTTCTCTCATCTCACAGAAAAAAAATTAATTAAACTGAAATTACGATTTGACAATTTCATCCTCCATCTGTAATGACCAAGACATTATCTTTCAGAGAATAAACTTTCACACGCACACATACAATAAGTCAGCGAATTTAAGTCACTTCAATCTTTTCTTTGTCTAATGGGAAGGAGATAGAACGTCAAACTGCTGCTGTTAGCAAGACTGTAGATATCTCTGGCTGAACACTTAAGGATCAAAATATTCATGGCTAACAGGAACATTAACAATTTGCCTGTGTTAAGACAGATTTAGGAATTGTGTCCTGGTCTTCTTTGCCTTGCCCTGATTTGCTTCTAATGTTGAGGTTTTGCAGCACAAAGGGGTGGAGGAGGATGACACTTCCAAGCCTCACATGAGAAGCATGGCACAATACAGATTCCATTTAAAATTATGCGTATGGAGGGATAAATAAAGGTTTTCCAAGCTGGATTATTTCAGTGCCAAATTTCAATAACCCTTTTAATCACATTATTGTACTTCTATTTTAGAGAACAAGAGTGTATCGGGTACTTTATGTACAGTTTGAAGAAGTAGGTGCAACCACTGGCTTTCTGGCACCTTGCCTCTGTGTCTGAGAGAGTTCTAAAGCTTGGGTAGCCATGCCAGCACACACCATTGTTTGTACCTGCTGCAATTCAGTTGTTACAGCAGCAGTTGTAGCAATTTAGCAAGTAGAACACCCATTTTACTGTCTGTTTTATTACCAAGACAGATAAAACTTGTACAAGTAGTGCTCAGGGAACCAGCATATAGCAGTACATCTGAATTAAAAACAAAAGTATTATCTAGCTGAACTCATTAGCATTTGCAGGAGTGGCTGAACAGATTTTATTCCCCCATCCGTTGTGTAGCTCCCTCCACAACAGCCATTTGTTCTCAGCCTCTATCAGCAACTTACCAGAAGAAAACAGATAAAACAGCAGTGGTGACTGGATGAACAGCTCATGGCAAACAGTACTAAAACCCCTACAGAACACACAAGAATAATGTAAGATTTATATACTGTATACCTTCCAACAGTTATCTCCGCAGATTTGATGCTTCATGAAAGACAGCACTTCTCAGGTTTTGTAAAGAGAACACAGGAAAATGACTTTTTGGTCTGAGACCCAAAATGGAACTTCAGCATCCCTAACTCCCACCTCAGGTGCTGCTCGTCTGCTACATATCTCAGTTTTAAACTTACCTTTTTTTTGAGCACCTCAAACATATTTCCTCCAGGATCACAGACAAAGCAGCTGTGTCCACTCCTTGCTTGGGGTGCTGTTCTCATTCTGGAAAGCACAGTCCTTCTACAGACACACACAGGACTCCAGCAGGCAGTGCCATAGCATAAGGATATTTTCACTCACAAATACATGCTGCATCTAGAAGCAGGACTTACAGTGCAAACTTTACAAATCTTCCCCAGTTTCCCTCAGGTGACAACACATCGTGATCAGCATTCCAGCAAAAAGGGAGGCTCAATTCTAGATACCTAGAAATCTAGAGCCAAGGAAGGGAGCCAAACAAGTCTAGTTAAGCATAAGCTATGGAGGCATTGAGGTGAGCCCAGCAACAGGTAAGAAGGATTTGAGTGCTGATTAATATACTTTACATAACTAGATATTGAATAATAGTCTGTGTAAATATTACCACATCTTCATGTGCCTCCCAGCTGCAATGCAGGCCAAAGTTCTGGCTTTCCTGACCACTTGGGGTGGTTTTCCTCAAGTTAGAATTCAAAGCTGTTGCACATAATACAGAGGGAAGGAAGTGTTTCTGCTTCTCAGTACACTTTAAAACTCTCTGCTTCTTGTTAAACAACCTACAGTATAGTGAGTAGTATTTGGAATTGTATGGGCAACATTTAAACAGAAATTTTTTTCAAAAGGTAATCCTCATATTGACTCTTTTTGGTATTGCTGTATCCTCACATACTTTTTTATTATTTTTCTGTCCTAAGCCAGAAAAACACTGTCATTACAATCTCATTAATGAGACATATCTTTTTAGCCATATTCCAATACACGAACTGTGTAATTGTGCTGTTTGGCACCTGAGAAAAATGTCGTCTCAGCAATTTCATGCAATTTGCACACTTTTCCAGCAAAAGCCCTTCAATATGGAAGTCCTGGAGGAAACCGGCAGTTCCCAGTGACTTCAGAGATAGACCCAAAGCCTGTACCAACACACAACCATGCCAGCAAGCATTCAAGCAAGCGATTCAGCAAGCGTATCTCTGTTCTGCATGAATCAATGCAAAGTCAGATTTAGTTTTCAAAACTTCTTCCACATCCAAGCATGGCTCTGGCCCATTTACAGTCCTGCCTTCCAGTATGTTTCTTCATAAATAAATAAATAATCAATAAATAATGCAGGACTGATTCCTACATCTTGCAGGCAATAAAATGACATCCCAGTTCTGACTTGGCCCCTCCCTCTGCCCGTGTGTGGAGGCACTCCCCACAGCTCCGTTCTCACCATCTCCTCTTTCCTGCTCTCCAGCTCTTTGGACCTATGAAACCATGTAACAGTATTAAAAGCAGGGCATTACACATGTAAAATCAAGTATAGTATTTTGATTTTAGATAAGAACTAATGAGTTATGACAAAGATTACCCTCAAGTGAGAGTCCCATGCACAAAGTACTTTTAGGGAAAAAAAAAAAAGCAGAAGTGCAAAATAAACAGCCGCTCCCTTTGCTCTAATGGACTAGAATACTTGGCTGAAAAAGAAATCTTTTCCCCAATCTTTAATTTAATTTCCTTCTCATATATTAAGATATCTTGACTTGGCTGTCTGATGAGCTTCAGATGCTTGTCTTCTAGCTCCTCCGAAATGCCTGCTTTTGCCTTGAGCTCCTGCAGGCAAGTGCACAAGGAATATATATGTTGGATCCCTGCAGGAGCTCAGCACTTTCAAGACTCTGCAGAACATGCAAAATACACACTGCTACAGATATCAGCATCAAGCCACTGGCCTAACACCACCCCTTAAGAACACTATCTTCCCCACCTGAGAAGTCCAAAAAGAACTGCAGTGGATGTTAAAGCAAGCAGTTAGTTCCTTGATTTAAAAAGCTTTTTGAAAGTGCTGAGCCAAAATTAAGAGAGGTCTCTGACTTTTCCCACTGAAAGATTTCCTTGTCTTGTTTTTATTTCTCTTAGGCATTCTGAAATGACAAGCTGAAAACTTAAAGGCCAGTACTGATGCTTTCATTTGTGATATAAATCATTTAAGCATCTACATATATCTAAAAGAAAAAAGCTGTCACCACATGCTTCACACCTGGTGAGTATTAATAATGCTTTCCACAGACTGCTTTTTAGAAAACAATTTCTTGGTTAAATAAAGAAGAGTAAAGATTTAAATCTATTGTGGAAGGGAACAAATAGGATTCTTTAACCTTTAAAGAATCCAATCATCTGCTCAAGTACTTGAAGCTAAATAGTCCTGGCTATCAAACAACCCAATTAAAACCAACCTGGAAGAAAGTCAATAGGTTGTATACCAAGGAAAAAAAACAAACACATCACTAAGGAATGCACATCTTGTGGAAACTGGGAACAAAATGTGCAAAGGTCGATCATTTTAAGGTATTAAGTGCTAGGCTTTAGAAACTGCCTGAATAAGAACACGGCACAGAGTTGAAGATTCAGAGACCTCCATATCACAGCGTGAAGGTGGGGCTGGAACAGAGGGGAAGGTATCTGCCTCTAAACACAAACAAGTCAGACTGGTTTGACAGACAACTATATTTGAATGTCAGATTTATTTGATGTTTTCTAGTTTCTTCACACAAGTAAAACATTCAACTTCCACATCTTCTGCCCTTATCGTCTTTCCTGGTCCACTGCAAAGGCCACTTGTTTGAAAGACAACAGGGAGAATAACAGTGGGATGTGACTGGAGCTAAAAACTTCCTGGTGGATGTTTCTGCATCTCTGCTGGTCATCTAATTGTAGGAGAGAAAAGGAAACTGGGTTTTTCAATGTGTTAGATTTTGAAACTTAGGAGGCCTTGGGTTCAAGTATTTGTCAAAAGTTCTGCCTCTTCACTGTGATGTTTCTGGCCTGCTAAAATATGATAAATAAATAAATACACCTGAGTTTTGACTGGCTGATAGCAAACAGTAAACAACCAGCCCGTGCAAGAACTGCTTGCAATCTTAAAACATAAAGTATTTTAACGGAGCTGAAGACCATATGAGAATTTGGCCTTATTTCTGTCCCCTGCTAAATACAAAAATTATCATGTCAGATCCTTACCAAGTTATTAATTAGCTCACTTAGGTATCAGTCTCTTAACAAGCAATATTCCCCTTTAGACCTTCATTTCTTTAAAACTGGCTACTTAATTCACTGAAAAAGCTAATAAGGTATTGGATTATATCATCAGTGCCAGATGTAGTCCAATTCATAAAATCTCTTGGAACAAATCAAAACCTCTTTTTATTGCCCATCTGATTCATGCTGATCTCAAGGGTTCATGTTTCCATTCATGTTTTCATTCTGAATTTAACATAACAGCACTGTGCTCGCTGTTACATAAATTAACAGGACATTTAGGATCTCCAGTGAAATCCCAAATTATGCAGTGCTGCAGCAGGTGAAATTTTTAACAACCGAACACCGAACATTCGTGAAGCAGCTACAAGAGCAATCCCCTGGAAGGAGGGATTTGAACTTCCACCTTCACACGGCTGTGGCCTCCCAGCTGAAGCCATGTTCAGGTTTTGGAGCCAGACTGATCAAAGAGAACTCCTCTCTCCCTTCACCATGCAGAACTTGCCCTCTGCACGGCTGACGTGCCTTTAGTAGCATCTCACAGTGATTTACAGCCATGATGTAGGAGGAAAGAGTCAGTCAAACCTGTGCTGCAGCTCAGCAAAATTGCTTGAAGCTGAATAAACTGGTGCATTCAATCCAAAAAGAGAACAAAATCTCTTTGCAGGCAAAACCACAATGCTTAGACAGAAACACAAATATAAACATGCTCTGAAGATCCTCCCCCAACCAGAGTGAAGCATTCACTGTGGAAGTGTTATTGCCTGTAAGAAGACATATTTTCACGTTTCTGTGCCACACAGGGAACATCTCTCAATATTACTTTTTAAATAGGTAGCTTGCAATGAACATCTGGCTGTCATTCAGAAAGTGAAAGGCCTTTTGGAAGTTCATAGAAAACACCAGCAAAACTTGCTTCAAAGTCTGTTTGAGCAAAAGTCATCTCTTGGGTAAAGATTTTATGTTTTTCCCCTCTCTAACTTTCCCCTGCAGCTTCTGGTCCAGGCTCAGACCTCCCAAGCCCCCCTCGCAGCCAGCCCCGATGCCCTGCAGAGAGCAGCCCAACACTTTCACCTCTGCATGTTTCCTCACACGTGTCCCTGGCATGAGCAGAAGAGCAGCATGACCATTGCTGGTAGGGAACTGAGTAAAGAAATAAAGCCCAGCCACCAACTGGGCAGGAAAAAGCAATTCCTGGCTCTGGGACAGGAATTTGGGAGGGAAATCACCATCCTACAGCATTGCCAGCTGGCCCCAGCCCTGCTGTACTGTCCTGAAGTAGCAGGCTCTTGCCCCCAAAAGCTGAATCCCTCATGCAGAACACAGAGCTTCTGACAGAGCTTCAGGTGTCCCCATTTCACAAATAGCTCTGCTCTCTATGAACAGGCCACATGCACCCTCAAGCACACTGCCACACAGAGATACTGGCCCAGCTGCCAGAAACATTACAGCTGCATTAATGTGGGGCTGGATCCAGCTCATTAGCCCTGGCTGACAACTGAAACCATCAGCCTTGCCTCAGAGGAAGAGTAGTATGGAAAGCACTGCTCTACTGGGCCATAGCCATCCTGCTCTGGTCCCAGCTAGTGCTGGTCTAGCTTTGTACTGTAGCTACAGACCCTTGGTAAGGAGATGAAGAAGAATTTTAAAAAGGCACAATAAGCTGCCCCACACTCATTCATCACCCTTAGCAGAAAAGAGTCTGTACCTAACCTGAAAAATACTGGGGTTTTTCAGGCATGTGAATAACTAGTTTTCAAAAATGTTTAAAACTTCTTATTTTTAACTCAGGGAAAAATTCAGAAATGCTGAGACTCCATCTCATAATTTTTTAAAATAGAATTGAAAAGTAAAGATTGTTTTGGAAATGGAAATTCTCATTCAAAATGTTACCCTAGGGAAGCCCTCCTGCTGGTTGCACTCAAGGACTATCAGCTGACATTTCTTCCTGGCATGCTAGAGCAGCACTCTAGCTGCTTCCACTACCTACAGCAGCTCAAGAAAGAGCCAATTGCTCCATGGAGCTGCACAGCAACAGACTTGAGGCAAAGGTCACAAGCTGGAACAGGAGAAATACCAGTGGGGTATAAGGGTGGAGAGAACATCAACAGAAGTAGTAACACATTGGAAAAGGCTGCCTGGTGAGGATGTGGGATCTCCCTCTGCATAGATGTTCATGCTTGATCAGTGCAGGCTGAGCAATCTGTGCTACTCGTGACATCAGCCCTGCTTTGAGCAGTGTGTCAGACTTAAATGACCTCTGCACGTTCCCTCCAGCTTACCTGGTAGCTAAAATACAGCCCATTATAACCATTTCAACCCTGTCAGCTGTACTTCACTCCTTAAAAGATTCTGGTTAGCCTTTCCTTTATATTAACTAAAACATGTTATCACTTCTGTACAGCAAGTGTCTCCTGGTGGCTGAAATGAAGAGGATGTTTTCTCCAGATGGATCATGTAAACTATAAAACTGAAATGACATGAACAATTGCTAGTACTCTCATAAAATTTCAAACAGAAGTTTTCCAAAAACATTTAAATCAATTTCCAACTTCCTAGTTGGAAATTTCCTAGGAAATTTCTGAAATATTGCTTTTGTATAACATGACAAATTCCAAAATGCCAATGTTTTCCAAATCTAAACACCTCTAATTTTGATTCCCATCATGTAACTAAAAACTATGACAAAACATGTAAAGGACTGGTAAGTGCAATATACATGTAAGAATTCGACAGGTTCAGAAAATGTCTTTTAAATTATTAGGATGTTTTCGTTATGACTATTGGTGTATAATCATATATTGCTCTACAGCCGTTCAGATAAATAAAAAGCCCTTGATCTTACAGCATTATTTTTCTGGAAGAATAATTTTAAAGACAGTCCTTACTATGTGACTTCAATAAAAGTAGAAATGGAAAAGACATCCTCAGTGTGGCTGCAACCTGTACCATTAGGGAAGGATAGGAACCTCAACCTGGTCTTCGCTTGATTGTTTTCAGGGAGTACTTGGCCTCTAGAAAAGGCTATGAGCTCTAGAGACTGTTTGTAAGAGTGATCACAGTTGAATACGGGTGGGTATAAAGCCAGTACCTTTTTGGGGGAGCAGAGGAAAGAATAGAAAACATAGTAGGTCATTCAGAAAACGTCCTGAAATTGCCTTTTTTTTTTTAATCAAAGCCACATTCTTGAATCTTAATACAAGGGAAGCATCTGTTATGTAATTAAATGTTTCAGAAGTATCTGGACTTTCATCTCCAGAATCAAAGATAACAAGCTTTTTCACTACAAAGCTATTAATTATATTAAGGCTCATTAAAGACTTGGGAAACAAAAAAAAAAAGGCTGTATGCTTAAAATTCCCAAGAGAATTATTCTCTAGACTTTTACTGACACTTGTTGCTAGAATCAATCCACAACTTCCCAGTGAAAGGGGGTTTCACTGCAAAGTGCTGAATCCCTGCCACAGCAACAAAAGCCATTCTGAAATCTGGCAGAACCTAAAAGGCTGCAGCCCACCACCTGCCAGGCTGCTGCAGTGCCCAGCACAGAGACACCCCCCTCCTCCATTTGACACTTGCTCCAGCTGGCTCTGGCCATACCAGAGGTTTAGGAAGCCTCAAGAGCCTCAAGTGAGTCCAACTCTGACATCTCTTCCTCCTAATCATGCTCTCTGTCCATATATTTGGCTACCTAGGACTAAAAAGCAATGCAAAAAATGTAGTAAAAGTAGCTTGCCATTCTCTTATTCCAAGTATTGATGTACTTGATGAGCCGGCAACAGGTTTGGGGGGCTGCTGTTTGCCATCACCACACTTTGCAGAGGGGGCTAAAATTTGACTAAAATACGGAACTCCCAGGGGAGGGGAAATGGGCATGTGACTGAACAAACTCTGCCTTACCACCTGGGTTTGTTGGCCAACAATTAGGAAACAGATATTTCTTCAAGGTACCACTGAAATTAGACACCTATGTCAGTACCATGCTTGATACTGCAGAACCATCACAGTCGACAGTGCTTTTTGTTCAAGGAAACCAGAAACTGGGAGAAGTGTGTCGTACTGACACCTAGAAGCAGAGGGCCATAATTCCAATTTATGATGAATATCCCCAGCTAATCTGTGTCAGAAGATGATCTGTGTGAGAAGACAAGATAAGTGTGCTTCTCCTTACTTGGCTGCAACAGCACCGGAAATGTGTTCAGAAGAATACCCTGGGCTGTACCACAGCTGCTGGGGGGCAGAAAACAAATGCATGTCTTTTAAAGTCAAATTCTGCATGGATTTGGATCAAGCAGCCCTGCTGAATCCAGCAGACCACATCACTCCCCAATGGAAGACCACGGATTTTCCACTGATTGCATCAGTAGGTGCAAATTTTGCCTATTCCTGCAAAAGTCTCCATACTTTTTGAAGCTCCTGTAGTGCTGACCTCCTGAGCCAGTTCCACAGAGTGCAATTCAGCAGACTACAATGCCAAGGACAGAAGTCAGAAGTCAGGAGAAAAGCAGGGAGAAAAATTACTGAGCATGCTTTAAAATAGACTGCAGTTATATTTAAATACTGCAAAGATCTCTTATAGTTTTGTTTGAAATTTAATCGTAGAGGTAATCAAATCTGCTACAGCATGATTTCTTCGTTTCCCTTTCCTTGACCCTTTAGGGCTTTCTTTGGGCCATTGGGAGCCACTTTCCTGGAGCTGCCTTGCAAGCACCTGCTTTGCTGCAGTTTAGCCAACAACCTCACCCTTGGAAAATAAAGGAGCAGAAGGGAAGATCTGTCAAAGATAAAGCTGCACTTAATGGTAACTATTGTTTGCAGCTGCTCCTGCAAAGCTAAATAGCATTACTGTTCTGAGGGTGGATATAAAATATAATGTAAAATGCATCCCTTTTTATAGCTGTTTCAGAATTCCCACCAATACTGAGATTTAAATGAAAGAAAGGAGAGAAACTTACTATATGTACTCATTAAGTACAGGAGCTGGCAAAATGCCATCATACATTTTAAAAGGAGGAGAAGTCAGTAACTCTTCAAAAAGCACGGAGTCAATGTAACACCTCAGAAAACAAGGAGCTGACTGTTTGTGAGAGAATGCCAAGTTAGTACACATGTCTTGAAAAACTCCCCCTGCCCTGCTAAAAACAGCTTCATTCCAGGGTGAACGTGCCATCTTCTCATACAAGAACACAAAGAAAGAGCACAGCAAAGCAAAATAAGAATGCACATTACTTCTAGTCCATGAGAACAAATGTTAAAAGGCAAGCATTGTGCCAAAAGTCCCTCTTACTGTCACGTAAAGACTTACTGAACAAAGACTGTTTGTCTCCATTAAACTTTTTTTCCTATACCTCGTACTTGGCATGTCAAAAGTTGTTTGGCAGAAAAAAAAACCAAAGCAAAATCATTCAAAGCTCTGGGTTTTTTCTGCTTCCTTTTCATCTTTAGGATGTTGAAAACTCAGGTACTATCTTTGCATACACCACTATTCATCTTTAATTTAATAAATGATCTCTTCAATGTATTAATGGTTAGCAGTGCATATAAATTAGCATTTATAAAAATCAATTACATTGTCTCATAAGACAGAGGAGAAACCAAGACCTTCATCACTGGATCATTTGTATTTATCTGTTAATTATAAACCTTAATTGTCTCTTCTTATCAGATTCATTTGCATAAATTGCATAAGTTTAACGTTTAACAGGTTTTAATACCAGAATACAATTATTCTTTAAACATTCTTTGTTGAAATATTCATTATTAATTATAGCATTAAAATTAGAAGTTCTGATAATTGACCTTGGCTTCTCCTTGGCTCATCATCATCTGTCCATTGAGGTCATTTATCTCATGATTATGCATGCTTTGTGGCTCCTTATTACTGATGTACTCAGTTTTAATTGTACTTTATAGCCTGTCAGATTTCTCTGAATTTTGACTTAAAGCAGAATATTATGCAGAGTTCCACAAAAGTGGACTTTTTATAGTATATTCATCCTCTTAGCATACCGACACATAATAACATAGTGGATGAAAGAACTTTTTCTATATCTGGACTATTAGGTACAACTATTTCTATCCTGGTGAGGAAAAGCTTCTTTTCATCAGACAACTTATGAAGTAAGAGAGACATTTAAGCTCCCAGCTAGCCTTGGAAAAAAAAAAAAGAATTAGCCAGGTATTACATTTGGCAGGTCATCTAATAGGCTCTTGTTCTTCTTAACTGACCAGAAATCTCTAGCTGCCCTTTTCACTTTAAATATTGTTGGGGCTTGAGCCCAGGAAATAATGAAATAAGAGAAAAGATGACCAAGACCAAATGTGGACAGATGTATTCACCTGAATTTGACTGACTGCAAGGATTTTTTGAAAAATCATGCAGTGCAGAGGTGAAAGTGGGTTTTCTCCTCTGTCAGATCATCCACTAAGTTTCACACACAGGGATTTTCTGTACTGGATTTTTCATCCGGTAAAAATTATTCATGCTATTCAGTTAAGTAAATATTTTAGATATCATCAGATACACATCCAAGGAGAGAGACTAACATTTAAAAAATATTAAACAAGGCTTTTTTATATTGCCCATAGTTGCTATTATTAAAATGTTAGAGGTGCCTCAGGTCAGTAGCTTAGAGCATATTCTTAAGTGAGTCTAGTAAGGAAACACTGAGTCCAGTTTACTCAAAATTTTCAATATTTCTTTTGACTTACCTGTGCTACCTAATTTAAAGGTTCAAAGCTACTGCACTCTTGTCTGAAAAGCATCACCGACGTGTTTCCAGCCAGTTGCTGGCACCAGGGTTTCCCAATTTCAGTTTTCAAATTCAAGTAAAACCTGAGAGCTACTCTGTGCAAACCATCTTTTTGCACCAAGGTCTTTCTTCTGCTGGGATCTCCTATGCAAAAGTGTATTCATGAATCAACAGAAAACAAAAAATCAGTAATGGATGTTAGTGTCATTACAACTGATTTGGTGTATCTTCATCATAACTTACCTGTCCAAGAGCACACATATTATGACTCCTACTGATGGGGAACCTAAGGAGAACTGGTCAGGTTACTATTAAGTCATGCAAAGTAGAAGTAATAGGAAATTGTCAGTGCTTCCTCACAGAGTCTTACAGGTGACTAACTGAAGGAATGCACTGATCAATTGTTAGTCAAATCCATCATCTTTGTAATAACTTGAGGCTGCTACTTGATCCCTCAAAGGAGACCAATACCTGGCACTAATTTGGAGAGCTCTGCCAATTTTTTTCCTGCTTGAAGGTCAGCTACAATCATCTATTTCATCTCAAAGCCAAGTTGCTAGAAAATGCTTCACTTGATCAACACCTTGATGCCTGATTAACTAGGTGGACATCTTTTATGCAAATACATTAACTATTTACATTTAAAGGAAGGATGGCAGTATCTTGGACATGTCATTCTTTAATCCACTCATCTTGGCAGAAGAGCCTGAAGCAAGAAGTAGTCCCCTCTGTTGCCGAAGACATTTCGCAGAAATTCTGCAGGAGAGAATGCTCAGTGTATGGTGACCAGAAACACTGCAGGGAAGCTGTGCCTTGCATGTGTGCTGGACCCTCTCCAGCCAGGGACTGCAGCTGGGCTCTTGCCACACTTGAGATTTCCCATTCCTCCACCACTCACGTCCCCTGGCCCAGCCCTCCCTAGCAGCACGATAGCAGCATTTCCTTATGCCAGAAAAGTGGGAACAAACAACATACAGATACCTGCACCTTAAGCATCTGCTGCATCACAGAACAAGAGTTAAAATCCTCAACAATAGTTCTGCCCACATTAATAGCTATGAACTACACCCTTTATTGTGCAGTGGGAGCATAAGGATGACACAGAAATCCGCAGACTGTCAGAGGTTATTTCAAAGGCAGTTTTCTGTTACTCTCGCCCTCTATTTAGTTTCCTTCTGAGGAAACCAATCTAACCACAAGACAATTGTATTCCAGGCAGATCCATTACCACTGCCCAGGAGTGCCAAGCATGTGGCAATTCACCATTGTAACATCCACATGCTATGGAATTACGGCCAGCCTAGTGGCTGCTGATCTACAGCAGATCTAATCCTACCTCAAATCATACGCTGCAAGATGACAGCCACTTTCTTCAGCTGCAGGCAGCATAAGCAGTTTCAGGTAATCAAGTGTGATATTTCTAGGCTTTTCTATACAAAGTTCGCCTAGCAGAAAATGTTTATATGGAGTTTTTGTTTTGGGGTTTGGTTTTGGTTTGGTTTTTGTTTTATTTTGTGATTCTGCATAGTGGCTGGCCAGAAATGAAGCAGTTAGTGGTAACAAAATGAAGGTGGGCTGACAGGATAACCTGAGTGCTATATTCTGTTCATGCTCCCTGTGATTTCATGAGCCCTCTGCCAAAGCTGTTACATACAATGGTTTTTTCAGACTACAGATTTTTCCTTCAATCTACAAAGAAACTCATTCAGCAGGCTTTTCAGCTGCTGGGTTCAGTGCCTGTAATTTCATTTTAAAAAATGAAGGGGAGAATCTGACACTAGAATGTTTGGCTCTTTTAATGTTCAGATCAGTCAAATCTAGGTTGCCCAGACTGTCTCCCCTGTGTATGGAATGAGGGTCCAGCCTCTTCCCCTCTGCAAAATACCTCCCTTTAAGTCTGCTGTCCAAGTCCCTCTGCTGCCATTGTGCCGTGTGTGCCAAGGAATTGCAAATGTACCTCATTTCTACTGAGCTATTTATCTCTCTCTGTAGGTTCCCACTTCTTGAGTCATATAAGAAGCAGATGAGGGATCTGAGGCTGTTTGTCCTGGAGAAAAGGAGGCTCAGGGGTGACCTTATCACTCTCCACAAGTACCTGAAAGGAGGGGGTAGCCAGGTGGAGCTTGGGCTCTTCTCCCAGGCAACCAGTGACAGGACAAGAGGAAATGGCCTCCTGCTGTAACAGGAGAGGTTCAGGTTGGACATCAGGAAGAATTTCTTTACTGAAGGGATGGACAGGCATTGGAATGGGCTGTCCAGGGAAATAGTGGAGTCACCATCCCTGCAAGGGTTCAAGAAACAACTGGAGGTGGCACTTAGTGCCATGGTTTAGTTGGTGGGGTGGTGTTTGGTCAAAGGTTGGTCTCTGTGGTCTTGGAGGTCTTTTCCAGCCTCGGTGGCTCGATGATTCTGTTTTTTCTGACTCTACCTCCAAGGTCAGCTGAAACAGAAAGAATCATTCCAGTCAAACAGCAAACATTTTTTGCTTCCCTTTTCCACTTTGAGGGACCCCTTTCTGCATGCCCCTTTAGGCCAGCCTACCAGAGCTGTTGCCAAGATATTAAAACTACATTGTCATTGTAACTTTACACTCACTTGTCAATGCTGCTGGAAACAGCAGCTACCAAAATCATTTTGTTTTGTCATTGCATCAATTATGTCATCCCCAACCTCATTACTCTCTTCTGCTGGTTTTCTTTCTCGATGGTCTTCAGTTGTGAACATGTCATTCCTACTTGGATCAGTCAGGAAGATAGGAAGCTACTTTACGCATAGAGTTATCACAGAAGAAAACATGGCCACATAAGCACATAGCTTTTTTCCTCCCAAAACTTATACAGTGTCATTAATCAGAAATGTAATGTCTTCAAAGCAAGAACTGCACCAGTTGTCAGGGTCAAGCCATGTGGGATATTTCCAAGAACAATCACTGACACCACGATGCTCATGCTGACAGTGAAGGATAATTTCTCCTGATTTCTTAAGGCTACTATTCACAAATAATCCATCAAAGAGTACACCAATATTAGATCTGCTGCAAATAAATCTGGCATTTTTCTCAGCTGTCACTTTGCATGAAAAAGCCTCTCACTATGACAATTAAAACTTTGGAGAGACCCGTTTCAAGAGGTGGAGCAGGTTAAGTCTCCAAACAAACTAGACCTGGGTGACTGCAGAAAACCGAAGTCTTACTCCACTGCCAAAGCTGAAACACTAGTTCTCAAATTCACTTGCAGTCAACCAGATTGCATTCATCCCAGTATAACACAGGACGAGCAGGTTTAACCCTGGAAGCATATCTTACTATCCTCAATACTAAGAGGTTTTCCCTCTTTGCCTCTAACATACTGACAAATACTAAATCCTTTTTTGTGACTATGTAGAGTCCCATTCATTATGTTTATGGAGAAAAAAAAATCCTATGCTGACCTCTAAGAAAACTGAGGCCAAGTTTGTTTTCTTAGTTATATTACATCTGTATGACAGAATACTCTGATCCCTTTCTTTTCCTGGAATACAAGCAGGTTTCATGTTTCCCCTGTGTATAATTAAAGTAGTTACCCTCTGTCCAACTCAGATTGTTGTTTCTGAAAATTGTTTTTCTCTCTGGTTTTATTGGGCAATGTAATTATTTGAATTGCAAGAGAACTGTCTGAACAAAATCTGAGATATCAAGCCCATCAACTCACAGATTTCCTAGACAGTCAGGGGCTCTAACAAAGCTTGCTATCTTTTTCTTTGCATAACAAGACAATAAAAGTGCAGTCATTTCAAGAACCAGTTTGCAAGGTTGAGATGTGCAGTTTCAAACCCAGTAAGCCAGTTATGAGGAACTTTAATATTTAATGTGCAGATTAAGTGCATATTTAAAAACTCATGAATGCATGCAACTCATGCAAGCTGCAGAACATACTTTGCTTTAACACAAGGTCTCTGGCACTTCAGAAGGATGAAGCAAAGAAAACATCTCTCCTTGGTGACTTTGTAATCCTTGCAGCTGACAGGGCTCTCAGACTCTTGCTACATCACAAGGTAAGTTTACATTCACCTCCTATAATACTCTTACCCCTCATTCAGACCCCTAAAAAAGCAAACTGTCATCAAGAGAATTATGGACAAAAATGTTTACCAATGAGCAACAGTGGCAGCACTGTCCCCTGCAGCATGAAAAACAGACAACCGGTCTGCATCCTGCTCTAAAAAAGCAGGCAAAGGAAAAAAAGAGGTAGAGGAAGATCCAGAAAGGCCATTAGGTCTTGTTTAAATGAAGGTAATAAATATATCAACAAAACTGGGGCAATGAAGTCACGCTCTGCCACTTCTCATAGCACCCTGCAGCAGGGATAGACATAATACTTGCTTTGCAAGAAGGGTCATGGTAAGATGTTCACGGGACACTTCTGATTATTTTTAGCTTCTCTGGTTCCCCCTTAGCTGCCCCTGTGCAGAGCCCCTCTACTTAGCAGGAGGCAAAAAAGTCACCTTGCTCCTACTCTTAGCAGTTCCATGTCTAACTAAAGCTTTGATCATTGTGCTCCAGAATACATCGAACCTGTTGCTGGTTCTCTACACTCATGGCCTTAGTTGAGACCTTGCATAAAACTTCTGAATAGAAAAGGCTAAGAGAGAAATTGCTGCCCACAGTTTCTGTTCTTAAGTCACTAAGAAATAATTGGTATAACATTTCCAAGAATCCCACCCCAGGCTCCAGAGAAAGATGAATCTTGTGCATTGTCTTTTTAAATTTAAGAAACAGCTTTTGATTGAGATAGCTCTGCTTTTTGATTAAAGTAAAAAAGCAAGTGGAGCAGAGCTTCTTAATAATACTGAACTTTACAATGCATGCAATAATTTGAGACTGTGCTCAGCATGCATGAAGTAACAAGCTTTTCATATTAATGCTATATCTGAAGTGCACAAACAAAAGATAATTGAGTCAAAAATTTAAAATAAACCCCACGCTTCTCCAGAGTGCAGAGTTCAAACAGAAGTATTAAAAAGGGGTCTAAAGTTGATTGTCATAGCCCTCTCTTTGCAAGTATTGGGTAATAAGCCCCATGAAAGTTAGAATCATGCCAGTGGCTTCAAAGAGGTTACACTGGTTCTAAGCATCTCAAAACAGTCATGTTTTGACACCCTATAATAAATATTTGGACTTTATTGTTCCTCTTAATACATGAACACTTAGGTCCAGATTAAGAGTATTAAGGTTCCTAATGCTTCTGAAATTTTATTGATTTCAGTGGACCCTTAGACACAAGGGTGGAAATCACACATACAAATGAGCCTTAGCCAGTTACTACTACATGGCACTCAAAATTACATTTATAACCAAATGGAATGTAAGAAAACATTACATAAAATGCAGGATGAGAAGAATAGAAAAGCCAGTAAGTTGTGTGGGTTTCGTTTAGACTTTTTGTTTGTTTTTAACTAAAAAAATCTAGGGTCTCATAATGAAGATTACTTTTCCCAAGGATGTTGATAGGAGGAAAAGACATTAAATTACATGATGGGATTCTGAAGTCGAGAAAGAAATTAGGTTTTCCACAGGCAACCTTTTAAGCAACTATCAGCAACATGGTCCTAGCACCAAGGGTCAGTAATTTTGGATTTAACACACAAGAAAACAAGAGACCATGAAAGAATATTTGCACATCCCATTTCAGTGTGAGACAACTGAAGACACTGAAATCTCTATCAAAATTAGTGACACCCTAGAAGCTGAATTTTCCATTAGCTGCAGGAAAAACCTTTCAGCCGTATTGAATGGCAATAGCTATTATACATGCTTGGATGAGGCAGCTTCATTTCTCCTTTATCAAGCTGGTTTTCTCTTTACTAACAGCCCTCTATCCAAGTGCTCAGAAAGCTACTTTTAAATACTCTTATATTTTCAGAGGTTCATGCTAAGTTTGCCATTTTCATCCAAGACAGTAATTTCAAACTGATGAACCTTTAGCTATGAGGATCTAAAGGTCATTTAGGGAGTGTTGCTTTCCACGTAGCTGATTCTCACCATATACTCAACTTCTATGCAGCTGATTTACTTCTGCACATAACCAATCCATTCCCTCCTGTCAGAAAACATTTTTATTTTACTCCAATCATTCTCACACCTCACTGACTGCTTGGGCTAAAAAGTATTTTTTTAGATGTAGTCAGTCTTTCATTTCTCTACTGTCACTACTTCAAGTGGAAAAAGATTCCAGTATCTGGGTAATTTAGCACGTTCCCAGGGATCCCTCCAGATTATCACCATCTAGCAGAAACACCAAGGAGGGTGTTGGTACAAGTACCACAGACCACCTGAATTTATCGCCCCTCTTTCTGAATTCACTAGCGATGTTTTAGCTCTTCCTGCTAGTCTTGAGAATCACAAAGAATTTATTGCCTTAGTGCCATGTTGTGGCTTCAAAGATCTGGAAAGCAACTTACTGTTTCAGAAAAATTTGTTCCACTGCTTTCTGAAGTCTAAATGATCATTACTCACATCATTGAAATATAATTCTAACTCTGTAAAAATGTCCATTAGTCAAATTCCAGGAAAAAAAAAACAAACAGAACAAAAAAAAAAAGTCCCAGGAGTCTCCACTTCTAAACTGCTTATCAGCTTCAAACCATAACTTGTGTTTGGTCTTCATTCTGCAGACTAGAGTTTGTCAAGCACAGTGTTGCTTATGTCATTTCCATGTTCTCATCAAATTCATTACCATTTTAAACAATGAAAAAATGGGTTTATTATGGGTGTGTTTTGGAAATGAAGTGAGCTCTTGTGCTCTCAAAGGAAGGAGTTCTTGGGCTCTTACTTCAGCTGGCTGGGCCTTGGAGCCTCTGCTCACGCATACATGGCAATCATCTCACTTGGTTTTAGAGACTCATTCTGACCCTGCTGCAAATTCAGCTGCTTCTAGTGACATCCAGCAATAGGAGCTGTCAGTGAAGCTGGGAATGCTCCCAGTCACAGAGCAGCAGGTGTAAATGCTCTTCTACCCCAACTCACTACCTTAGGACTTGGGAAAATTAGGGTAAAAGAAAGAGAATCAGGTTATCTATTTCATTCCTGACTGAAGTACATCCTTAAACTCCAGCCACCAGAAGATTCTATCCATTCTTCTGTGTTTTTTATGGACACAGGCACCATTCCCAGAGGCAAGATCTTCCCCTCTCTAAATACAAAATTATAAAGCAACTTGAACCCCAAATCTCAGACTTGCCAGGAAAGTATCCATACCAAATGGTGATGCAAGAGCCTTCCATTTGCCTAACTTGCTATTTTTAACACACAGGACAGCCTATGCCAATTAAAATTAAATGAAGTCTCAGAGTTCCCCGCTAGCTGCATTTCAGGCCCAAGAGCTTGACTCCCCTCACAGAGTATCAAACCCTTCCATACACACAGAGCACAATTTTGATATGTTGACTGAATGCAGCAGAGTGCTTTTTGCTTTCTCTCTCCAGCTTAAAAATAAATCCCAGAGAATATTTGGCAAATTTAGTGGACTTCATTTCTACCACTCTTTACATTCAGATCTGCACAGAGTGATAAAATACTTCTCTTCCCAGTGATGTATGGGGACTTCGGCTAAGGAGCACTTTCTGTTAAGTGCATTTATCCCATTCTTTCCTCTTTTGCTCAGCGGAATTCTTGATAATATGTAACTATTTGGAGGTCATATCAATTATTGCAATCTAAGATGCCATTTCTGGACTGAAAGTAAGAGCACCTTCAGTTTAGCAAGATTTAATAGAGGTTGTTAAGGGTGTCTGACATTTTTTGACCTTTGCTCTTCTCCGTCAGAGTTTGAATAGGTCTGATTTAATTAGGCAGAAACAGTTTAAGAATGAATGCAAATGTAAAGGCTCAGAAGGAAGGATACACGTATAAGAAAAATTACCAATTCAGTATCTTCAAACTGCAGCCAAACAAATCATGGTTCATACTTATGAGGACAGAGTCAGTGGGAGAAATTTTACTGGTTGGAAATTAGGAAGAGATCACATCAGCACCAAATTATGGTTAAGGAAAGTCTAAAAGTGAATCCAGCTCATGATTTGTTTTAGCTGGAAACATAGCTAGCCTTTGGAAGTGTCCACACAGAAGCATAAGAATTTTTTCTGTCTGGCCATCTCATCCCCCTACACTGGGGATTATTTTCCCTCTAAAGGAAGGAGCCTTTTCTCTAAATGAGCAGGACAAAGAACAGATAAATTCAAATAACCAGAAACTCACAGACTAGCAAAAAGCCTTGGGGTCCCACACATAATCTTTCTCCAGTTTGGTTAGGAACCTGGAAAACGGGCACTGACATCAAGTTAAAAGGCATTTTCTGAAGCTGATGATTTGTGTAAGGCAGCTAAGAGCCAGCTCGGGATGAGGGGTTCAGAAAACATGTCCTTTTCTCATTGGGTTCATTGTTCCTTATTGGAGTGTTGAGAAGGTAGTTTAGTCCCAAACATGATGTTTAGCTTCTGCTTTTCAAACTGGTATGCTCTATGATGACCCTGGCTTTTATTCTTGTCACGTGGCCTTCTTCTGATGCTTTTTTTGGTCTTAAAATCAAGAGCCAAACATGGTTAGAAGGGAAAAAGGGATTTTACCTTGGTATTTATTTTAAGGATCCTTGGTGCACTCCGTCCAGGTGGAGCATGCTGGAATGCACATCCAAATGCACCCCAAAATGCACCCCCGTGAGCACCCCCCAAAATGCACACCCACAATCGTTTGGGTATAAAATTATAGGCTTTACCAATTAGCATATCTATCAAAGATTCCCCAATGAGAGGCTGAGTGAACCCCCCTCTCTGAGGAACTTTTCCCCCCTGGACAGGCCTATCGTAGTTTACAAAATGTGTTCCAGAGAAGACCTTGGTGTCTGAGGCTTCTAAGAAGTTTGGTCTCCTCACTTAATGGAATACTGGGCCTATGCTAGTTATCAAACCTGAAGAATTAGAATTATGTGGGCTAAAAGGCCCTTAAGAATACAGAAAAGTTATACGAAAGAGTATATAGAGGGGTTATATATAAAAAGCAAAAAAAGCATCATGGCATCACTTCCACACATTATTCTACTTCTATTGTCTCATCTCCTAAAAATAAAGAGACACTTACATAAGAATATTCCTGCTCTGTGCCTAATGGAAACATATAACACACAGAGTGTCCCCAAAGCTCCATAATGTCAAAGCTTTGAGCAGAAAATTATATTATATCCTAGATCTAGGTTATTCCAACTAATGTAAACAAAACATTACAACTTCTAAACTTAACTGACCAGTAGCCCACATCCCACTATCAAATGGCTTATTTATCTGCATTACTTACAATACATCCTTTATCTGAACAGTCATTTTAAAATAAGGTCATTATCTTGGGAAAGAAAAATACATCAGAGTACAGTTGTATAATTATTTTCAAAAGCTTTATGGAAATCATGACATCATTTAGGCTGTAGAATTGAATCTCCTAAACTAACAACACTCCTGTCTCCAGACCTGATATGTAGGTCTGCTGATATACAACATGAATCTGATCTTGTGTAGGTGGGAACAGATGCACATACGTGCACATATCTACAGGTGAAGGTGGAGTTGATGCAACTGATGGTGGTAGAAATAAAACTCCAAAGCATCAATTTTTTTTTTTTTTTAAGTAGTCTATGCATTAGGGTATTATCTTAAAAGGAAAACCAAAGTCTACTTAGACAATGAATAGGGAAAATTTTACAAAACAGATAAAGGTAAAAATATTTCTCTCTAAATCAAGATAGGTGAGAGGCAGGGGAGGGAAGAATAGGAAGCCAGTTATCACAAAACCCTAGGAGATAACAGTGTGGAACTGAAGGATGAAATCTTAGATAAAGATAATTAAAATATTTTCTATGGTACATTAGATTTGGACTTCATTATAACAGGTGTTCTGGAGTCCGTACTGATACAAGCTGAAACATACTAGAGATATCCAAAGCAATCAGAATTATCTTTATAACTAAGAAAACAGTCTAGCTCACATCCACTTTCTGAGCCTACTGCTCTTTTCCTCCCTCAACCACACTGAAGTGAGCAGGGAATAGCCTGAGAAGAGAAACCAAGTAAACTGCATACCTGGGAAATGAAGGACTTCTATGGTGAAATTAAAATCTATATTAGAAAATGTGAATTACAGTCAAATGAAGAGGTGGGCTTTTTGAAATGAGTAAAGCACATGATATGGGATAATGCACCAGATGTTAGACACTACATAAAATATGTCATGGGTTCTTCCACACAGATACCCAGGACAAAAGTCAAGCAGAAAACTTTCAATGACAGTTGTAATGAAAAGTTTACTGCATAAATGAAGAAAATAAGACTGAAAGATAAATAGAGGAGCTTGGCAACGAATCATATATTTGAAAACCAAATTATAGACTTTTGGCCAATAACAAAAAAATGGGGCGTTTATCTTGAACAAGTGTTATGGAATGAGTGCAGTTAAAGTAAGACAAAGATTTAGGCACCTTTTGCATGGCTTTGTGCCAAGAGCCAAAAATTCCTGTAGTTCTTTTTATGATACCATATACAGACTTGATTTATTCCAGAGGGATGACAATTCAGCCCACAGTTTTTGACACACAGTGAAATACTCAGATATTTACACTGACGTCTGTCAGGAACAAAAGTGAGTTTTAGGCAGACTTTTCCTTACCTCTTCTGAGAAAACATCAAAGTGTTGCTGCCAGCAAATTACAGCTCAGGGAACTGGGACTTTGCTTGGCGCACACAGAAGTGCACTAAAGCTACTGAAACCAAATATTTGGTTTCTTCCAACAGTCACAGGAAGCTGAGACCCTTCAAAGGAAGTGTTGGTCTCAGATGCATCTTCAGCACTGTTTGAAAATTCAGAATTGCTCAAGACCAACAGTTGCCAAGCATTCAGTTTGATATGCTAAAGAATATTTTTATCATCCATGACTAACTTCTGAAAACCCATGACTGAAACCAAGTTTCTCCTGGTTTTTTTTTTTCATGCTTTGCTCTCCTATTGTAGCAACGAATGTGATGCTAATACTTCCATTTCCCAAAATCCTGCATCAGAGCCATGCAGTAAATATAGACCTTAATTCATAGTTCTCCTGATGGGTCTCAAGAGCAACAGTTTTCACTTCAGGGGAGTTTGATGATCCAGCAGGAAAACCTAACAGAAATTTTGGCTTAATAGCTTCCAAAGCTCTGAGGCATCTTGCAATAGTTTATTTCTGTTCACCACAAGCTCAGTTATTAGCCAAACCCTCTGGCTATTGACCACATTATCTTGTGCTCCTGGGAAACACGGACATTCACTTCCATTTAATCTTTAGGTGGAAATTAATGAACTAATTTCAGCAATTGAGCACCTACACCACTGCTTATTCCTTCCGAAGAGGCCAATATACAAATATTGAAACTAAAACTGAAATTTTTGATGCCATGACACAAAGGAGGAAAGCAGAGCTGCTATGCTGACTAGTTCTTGGACTCTGAAAGCATCCTGAGAGCTGAAATCACACAGGATATGGGTGAAAGACCAAACCAGCAAGCTTCAAAAAGAAAAGTAAACTGCAACTTCAGGCCTTAATCTGTTGCCTTGCAGCCATGCAGATAGCATTCACTATAAATAACTACTTCATTATGTTGCCTGTATTTAATTTCAGACCAAAAAATGCCCTCAAATTTACCACAACAATTCAGACTCCAAAGGAGCCATAGAAGTGGAAGTCAGTATTTGAAAAACAGCATTTCATGACTTAACCAGAGAGTTATCTAGGATGCAGTCTGCAAGCCAGTTATTTTGACCAATGTGGGAAGGTTTTCTGACCCCTTGGGACAGGCAATATCTCCTCCTATTTTACTCTTCGGCCTTTTGATTTACATATGGAACGAACAAAATACTACGTGGTAGGACCTCCAGGCACAACATTGGAGGGAAAAAGCTACCAAAACACATTCTGCATCCTGACAGATATCACAAATTGGCTTTTAGGTCACTTAATGCTATTACAGAGCACTTCAGAAATGCATATAACACTGAACCATGCCATCCTTTTTTGCTACTACAGGATTTAGCACTTTGGCATATTTATACATATGAATTGTGCCCAGGATAGACAGCAAGCAACTGACAGTCAAAGGTGATACTATACATAGCTGGGTTTGTCGTGTATTTTTACACAAGTTTGACATAAACCACCCTAAAGATGTCACTGCTTTTCCTACGTGTCTTGAGTTAATCTATATGAACATTTTATGCTAGTATTCTCCTTACCAAAAGCTATTCCACTTACCTGGAGTCACACCTCATCCAATTTCATTCTCACCCTTCCTGAGAAACAAGATTTCCTCCCTCAGGCTTCACATATAGCAACCATAGGCCAACTTTGCAACACCCACCAGCACAGCACCAGAGATGAGTGTCTGAAATATTTATAAACTTGACTTCCATGCCACAACACAAACCCAGTCCTTAAGAAACTTCCTTCTTATACATGAGTTAGATAAACACCTATTTGAAGAAAAACACAACTAAGCTATTCTGTGAGGCAGAAGAAGGAAAGTTAAATTATTCAGGCGCAATTCAGTCACTCTGAAGCTGTTACAAAGGCCATGACAAGAACACAGGTGTAACAATAGCAGTCAGAAAACTCCTTATCTTGATGGAAACTTCAACAGGCTGATGAGTGATCCATCTGGAGGGCTGATTTAAACAAGACCTCTCCAACAAGAGCATCCTTGCAGAAAAAGCAAAGAAGTTGGTACTGATGCTGTTCACACTATAGAAACTGCACCAGTTCTTAGCAGTGCCACTGTGGGACTTTTCAGTAACCCTTAGGTAAATATCTATTTATTAAACTACTGCAGGAAAGTTCTGCACTCCGGTGCAGGCAGGAATTAAAGGAGTCTCTGTCAGGGCTCACTGGCACTGTTAGGAGATAGACCGGCATGAAAGGTCTGCTCAGGAGACCCTTACAGGCATTCAGCTGGAGTAACTTCAAATCCAGATTCAGTGAAGTGAAGAGTGTGTAACAACTAGCATCTTGCACAGAGAGCCTGTGTTCATCTTGGCAGTCCCCTGCCGCCCCTCACGTCTCTCAACACTGCAGCTATATCCATCCTCACCTGACACTGAGTTCCAGAAGACCACATACACTGACAGAGTTCAGCTTCACGTGAGCTCAAGGCCTTGATCACACCCTTTTGCCACGAACCCTCTGTTCAGATGATGAGGATGTGACACCTGCAAGAAGCCAAGGATGAGCTTAAGAAGCAGCCTTAGTACAGCACTGTCAGCTTCTGTTGCCACAACACACAGAATCCTTTGCTGCATTGTGCCAGTTTCAGAATCATTTTAATCAAGTAAAAATGGGATTACCAGCATGAGTAATTCCTATTTCCAGACACTTTTCACTTCCCTGTGCTGATTATATCTAGCACAACTAGTACACTCACTTTTCTAGGAGCAAAACAATCTGGGCTAGAACAATTTTAACCTACTGGAATAACAGAAAACTCTGAGATAAAAGCCAACACCATCTGAAACCTAGACTAAAAAATTGCCTGAAGGCATGTACTAGCTTTCACACCCTTATGCTTCTTCTGCCTCTCCCCTTTTGGCAAACTCAAAGGCACAGATACTCACCATTTAACAATTACTCTTACTCCATTTTCTTTGTTGCTAAATAAACATTACTTAAGAAAGGACAATTTATGAGCCATTCTACAATTAGAAATCCACTCTGGAAAAAAAAAGGCTTGATATTAAAATAGGTAAAATTCCCTAGTGAGATCAGAGCTACCTACATGGGATGGGAATCCAATTTTTAAATGCAGTACTTTGATAAAGGAAATCAGAGAGTGGCACCCACTAAGATACATGTAAAGAGAAATTCAAGTAAGTATTAGCCATGCTGTTGGTCAAACTAAACTGAGCTCTAGCAAAGCTTTCAGAAGTGCCTCAGGCAAATTTCAGTGTGTTTTAAGACAGAGTTACAAATTTAGCATAGGTATCAAAGAAAAGGGTACCCACCGAGTGGCAAGGAGTCACTTCGCAGTAAACAGCAACCCCTATTTTTAGCAGTAAATATAGAACAGAATTATGGAATCATCCAGGTTGGAAAAGACCTCTAAAATCAAGTCAAACTATTCTGGTAATGCTAAAGTCCCACAGCTGGGTAAGAGAAACCACCCCCGAGGGTAATCTTATTACTGATGGCAAAATGGATATCCAGATATTTGTATCAGGCAAAGAAGCAGTGATGTTCTTATAATATTTATCAAACAGCATTTAACAAACATAAAATTTAAAAAGAGCATGGCCATGTAATCATCTCATTAACGTGTATAAAAATATGCTACAGCACCTACAGGCTGTAGCCAATGTGCCTCAAGAAAGCCATGGAAGTGGTAAAGGATGTAGTGGGATGAGATGACAGCCCGAGAGAAGGAAAAGATACTACTGATGCATACATGACACCTAAAGTCTCCACATGGAAGCTGTTTGTCTTTCATCATTCTGTCCAGCTGTTAGAAAGACTTTTGCACATCTAGTTAGAAAAGAGGCTGGACAATATCTGAGGTATAGAGCTGCTCCTTGATTTTATGAGAGTAAATGTGCAGAAGCCAGGAGAAAGGTGGTGGTGGTAGGAAGGCAGAGGAAAAACCAAAACCAAACAACAAACCACCAACAAGGAAATGACTACTCAAATAGCTTCAGATGAAAAATCTGGGGAAGTGATAGCACTGGAGCCTTGACCTACAAAGTCTCTCAATACTGGTCTTAAAGACGCCTTCTCATTTGGAGCTGCTGTCATTTTAGACCTTTCACAGAAGGAACTCAAGACAGAAAACAAAGAACAAGTTAATGAAAGAGGGACTCCATATGCTAAAGGAAGGTGATCAGAAGTAAAAAATCACTATAAGAGGTAGTAAAATGCAATTCCCAGCTCAGGAGAATAATTTGTTTGGGGAGATCATTCTTAAAGGCTCTTCTTGAATCCTCTGAGTCCTCTTGTAGAAGGATTTGCAGTTAATGTTTTCCCCACTCACAAAAGCATTATTTTAGAGGCATTTTATTGAGGCAACACAGACAGCATGGGTAGGCTTACCATGACAATTTTACATGAATGACTGTATTTGAAGCCCATTTTCAATGTTTCTGCACTTTAAAAGTTGGTACAGATATTTTATAGTTGCCTAAATAACAAAAGCAAAATATCCCTCCAGGGAGAAGGAAAAAAATAATGAATACTTATTATCTAGAGAACTGTTTACACTACAGTATTTGTGCTACAAAGGTTGATTAAGTGATGTGAATAAAAGTGGTAAAGGGAATTAATTTTCAGCCATGGGCTGCATTGGAGCTTAGGGCAGTCCCTCTCCTTCACCACATGAGAACGGAGATTGGAGGGGATATGGTGCAGAAGCCATGCAAGCAACTACTTCTGATCTATGCAGTCACTCAATGTGATTTATTTGTTCAGAAACACAGTAGGTGCAAGACTTCAAGTCCCTTAAGCCCAGGTGATATACACACACACACACACACACAGTGCCTTTTAGAAGTTTCATTTCTCAGTCCTCAAAATTCCTCTGAGCTGGTCTGCAGTGAGAATGCCACCAGGTTTCTAGAATAGAGCTACTATTACAGAGCAAGGGGGAATCTTTTCTTAAGAAGAGTTCATACAATACAAATCCCTCTTACATAATTTAAGAATCCCACAAATAATTCAAAATAACTTTTCACATAGTAATCCTTCAGTAGATTGCTTCAATGCTTCTGCCACAGCTCTGCTTTGGGCACTCTTCTGCGCAATCCTGAATGGTTTTGTTTTCTGTTGCATAATACATCTGAAACTTAATAGAGTGGAAGGCATAAATGTAATTAACACTTTCAAAAGTTAACAGAAGTGTTTTAAGGGGCAAGAATCTAGTTAAATGCATTTCCCATAGGCAGACAATTCTAAATATTTATCTCCTTAAAATTGCATCACATTCATATGACTTGTGTCAGTGGTATACACAGGAAATACAATTTTAAATAAATACTGTAAGGCTCATGTAGGAAATTTTATTGATAGACATCACAACAAAGAAGGAGGAATACCTTCCTGGAAGAATTTAGGAAGGCCTGTTCTCCACACTGAAGAGCCTCCAGTCCAGCTGATTGTTAAGGGAGAAAAAGCAAACAAAAGCCCAGATGTTAACATGTAGCTGCTTTACTGAAAGATCCAACTCCTACAGGGGCTGCCCAGTGTAAAGAATCTCTCCAAGCTGAACTCAGGCAACCCCTGAGGAGAAGGCATGTCAGTTCCTCTTTTCAGTTAATCCTTGGCTTTTTTCCAAAGAGCTCTCCAGAAAGAATAATTAATGCTAATTACAGGATTTGGGTTTTTTAAAATGAAGTACACAAACCTCCATCTCTATAAAACTGGGCCCTGTTAGATGCTGAAATAAAGAAATTAAAGACTTCAAAGGATTTTATACTAATTCTCTGAGCCATTTAGTGCATCTTGCATCAAAAATAAGTTGTATTAATATTAAATTGCTTTTGAAACAGCAGTGGTCTCTTGCTTGTGAGCCAGTCTACAGCTCTGAACTTCTATCAGGGTTCTTAAAGACAGGTAGGAGAAAAAATTGCAAGAGAAATACATTTTTCATTAAATATATATATATATATAAAATGCATTTTTGGAGTTCCTGTTGAATTGCTCTAAACCAGGGATTCAAACAACATAAAACATATGAATGTTCTCTCTTTAAAAAGTTGATGTCTCCAAGTAGACTCAATTGGTAACTTTTGTTTGTATCATATTCACAAATACAGCAACGTTTTTACTTATTCTAATCCTATACCATACCTTATTTTTTTCTGTTTATTTACACAACAATCATAAACATTTCGTCTCATTCTCCCTTTCTTCCTCTCTGACAGATGCCTCACGTATTAAGCTTTCCTTTGCACTGTGCAACACTTCCGGCATCAATGATGGTATCCTGGGTGTATTGGTTTGGCACGGCCTGGTTTTAGGTAGCAGGGGGGCCGCAAAGGTGGCTCCTGTGAGGAAGCTGCTGGAAGCTTCCCACCGTGTCCAGCAGAGCCCATGGCTGATGGCTCTGAAGATGGACATGCTGCTGGCCAGAACTGGACCAATGAGAGAGGTTGGTAACGCCTCTGTGATGACATATTTAAGAAGAAAATCAAAACAAAGTCACAAGATTTTGGATTCTGGTCAAAGAGGAGGAGGTGAGAACATGTGTGGCAAAACAACACGGTGACACCAAGGTCAGTGAAGAAGGAGGAGGAGGAGGAGGTGCTCCAGGCCCCAGAGCCGAGGTTCCCCTGCAGGCCGTGGTGCAGACCATGGTGAAGCAGCTGTGCCCCTGCAGCCCGTGGGGATCCACGGGGAATGCAGAGATCCACCCACAGCCCGTGGGGAGGTGCCCGTGCCTGAGCGGGTGGATGCCTGGAGGGGGCTGTGATCCAGAGGGAGACCCGGTGGAGAGAGAGGGCCCTGCTTCCAGGCTGGAGCAGCCTGTCCTTGGAGGACTGCACCCCGTGGGAAGAGAGAGCCATGGCACAGCAGTTTTGGGAGGACTGTGTGCCCGTGGGAGGGGCTCACGCTGCAGCAGGTGCGCTTTGGCTGCTGCTCGTGAGAGTGGGCCCACGCTGGGAAGTTCACAGAGAGCTGTCTCCTGTGGGAGGGACCCCACGGCCTCACAGGGAAGGACTCTTCTCCCGGAGCAGCAGAAGGAAATCTTGGCGATGGACTGACCAAACCCCCCTGCCCTGCCTCCCTGTGCTGTCGGTGGGAAGGAGGGAGGGCCTGGAACAGGGGGGAAGGTGTTTTAAGGGCTTATTTTATTTCTCATTACCCTCCTATGACTCTGTTAGTAATAAATTTCACTTAGTAATCATGGTTGAGCCTGTTTCGCCCTTGAAATATTTCTCCCACTCTCCTTATCTCACCCATGAAGCCTCCATTAACCCTTTTTCCTCTTTTCCCTCCTTTTGCCCAGCTGTGGTAGGGGAAGGTGAGCGAATGACTCTAATGGGTGCCTGGCGTTGGGCCAGTGTCAGACCATGAGACTGAGGTTGCCCAAGGCTAGGATTTGGTACATCCTGGCCATATTTCAAGTTCCTTCAGGCAGCAGTGGTAGATAAATGAGTATTGCGGTCCCTGCTACTACATTTTATTTGCACTGTTGTAGCTGCTGGATACCTCAGTCAGGTGGAAGCATCCTATTGTGAGAGACACTTAAGGGCACGTGATGAAAATTTTCTCCTTCCTCAAAATGTCTACAATCCAGGCAAGACTGTGATGGGAGAAAGAGTCAGATGTAAGGAAGCCAAAATCCCCAACAGAGTTGTCTTCAGTCAAAGGGATGAGAGAAGTACAATATGTAATACTGTAAAGAGTTGGAGAAGTCAGGGGGAAAAGGTCAACTCAAACAGTTTCTGCCACTTTACAAAAGTTTTCAAGTCTGCTACAGAAGAGAATGGAAGAGTTCTGCTCTGAATTATTAGCAATCCTTTTGTTACAATTTCTTGTCCTGAAAATGCTGTCCACAGGAAGGTTAGAGCAGCAGGGTGGTGGGTTTTCCCCTCCTAATAGTCCAATCTCCTCTTCAACCAAGCAGATTTGGGTAACAAAACAACTTGAACATAAAGCTTGGATCTGTTCTTGCATACATTGTGCATGAGGAAAACCAGCAAATGATGTCAGTGGAAGCAAACTGAAGCAGTGCCAGGTTAAGTTGTACCAAAAGCAGACCCATGTACCATATTGCAGAGGGGGTTTTTGCCATACCTTCCTCAAATCCTGTCCAATGTCTTCCAGTGCCAAACCCAACATCTGTCAGGTTCTGATGTGCATTTGAGACATGGAGACTTAGACATCCTTTCATAAATAGCAGCTCTTCTCTCAGAAAATGATCAGTAAAAAGAGAGACAAAATATTTATTTTCACTTTTTCCTTCTACCTCATCCATTGCAGAAGACACCTGAGCAAAGAGTTCTTTTTTTAATAAATTTCACCAAAAATGTAAACATGCATTTTTGATGACCTACACCTGAGCATTCATTTAAAATTTCATATTATACTTCTTTGTTCGTATAATGTTCATATAAAATGCATTACGCATTTTCCTGACTCACTTCCAAATACAGTGAGAACAAAGAGGAATCCTTCCCATCACTCAAACAGCCAGAAATATACTACATGACAATGCTTCAGAGGTTAAAAAAAGCCTTTTAGCTTCAGCTGAATGCTGTTCATTTCTGAAGGTACTACTCAGTAATCTTTATTATTCTATTTTTGAGGAAACCTTGTAAATGAGATTGCAATGCAATATTACTAATTTCATAGATTGCATGGTGTTCAGGGTCGAACGCAAACAATTTATTCCATTCTTAATGTAGACTTTATCTTTCTTCTCATAAGCTCTTGAACATCCCTAAGTATCTACATTTACTCCCAGTTCCCCATCACAGCTGTTTGCACTTACACTAAGTGAAGCTGATGCACATGGAAAATTTGACCACTGTGTATGGCAAACATGTTTGTTTTGGCATCTTTATGTGACATAAGGGACAAAAGCAAATACTGAAAAATTACTGCTTCTCCCCACCACATCTCTGTGGGCTTCCACAGCCTCTTGACTATCTCCTTTGAGAGAGATCAGCTCCTCTTTCTAACCCTGGCAACCACCTTGTCTTCTTCAGCTTGAGTAAGCTTAGACCTCCTTGAGCTGCCTTTCTTTTTCCTGACAGAATTCACATAAATTGCAGAGACAACAAGGGTAAGATTTATACCTTTCCTTCTAAGAAAATTTTCTTTTCACATTTTTTACTCACAGCTCAAGAGGCCAACCCAATCCTGCTTTCCATCTTCATTCTCCAAATGCATGCAAAAATAAGATAATCTACTACCGACATTTTAGCGTAGAGTATTTTTCTGCATGACACTCACCACCACTTGCATTCACACAGTTTCTTTTCTGTTCCCCACACTGCACACCTGACCCCTGACCAGACCATTTCCTCAGCATTATGAAACCTTTTTACTATGTACAAATTAATCTTTACTCCTGTCCAAAGGTTTACTAATATTGTATTTTAAAATGTTGTTTCTTCTATGCTCTTCATTATTATCCACTTTAGGAAGTGAGTCCATGAACTTAGATAACTTTGTTACTCTCCAAGATGATTAATGAGGTGATCTTAAATATCAATAGCGCAACACCAGCATTTTGAAAAACTATTTATATTACACAGCAAAAAAGCGATTTGTAACTTCCACATAAAACAACTCCAGAATGGAGATATTTCCTCCAGTTAAGTCTTTGTTTATCTTAACCATGACAAAAGCAGATCCTTTTACTCTAGGTTGCATGCTGTAGGTCTCCAACATGGAGTGGTTTACAGCCACTGGTTTCAGCTCATAAACACAGAATATTATCCTGTGAAATGAAGATGTGGCTCTGTGGAACTAACTTCTGTATTTATAAATTAAGCTTGTAAATGAAGAAACTTTCCTGGAAGAGATCAAGACACGGGAGTGTTCCTTTTCTAAACATGGTTTGGTATTTTACAAGTCAAAGCTGGAATGTTAATGGGTTGCATATAAAGCTTAAGACAAGCTGATTACAACAAAGTCTGCTTTTGACAGCTACCATCCTAACACTGACAACACACTGTACTCCACCGCCAGGTTTCTTCCTCCATCAGTCTGTATTTCAACTAAACACATAAGCAAATTTCTTCATATAAAGAGGGAATTAAGCTGCAGTGTCACCTGTCCAAAACACTAAAAGAATAAAGCTGGCAGAAATAAAAACCTAGGGTAAGAGAGTTTTATAGCTTCACCTGTTTGTTTTGCAGCTGCTGTTCTTCTGTCCTTCCAGGGCAAGCTGTGGTCAGAAATAGAAAATTACATACCACAAAGAATGTCTTATCAGAAATCCAAGCTATGCTGAAAGAAGCAAGCGTCAAAACCACAGCAAAAGCCTTTCTTGTGAGAAGTCTCAGCTTAAACACCATGAGCAGTTCAGATAAGGTTTACCTCTGGATATGATTTTCCAAGCTTCTCTAACTGTCCACTCTCAAACATGAGGATTACACTAGCTTGTTCAGCAGTCATTTTCCATCCTTTCTGCTGGGAGTTGACAGTTACATGGACATTCAGCTTTCCCAAAAGCAATCCTCAGCTTCCCAGGAGCAGCCAAGCCTGAGTATGGCACCCAGGCCAGCCTTACCTTCCTACTTGCCCAAGGAGGTTGGGGAGGGCAGTTCCAGGAGGCCTGAACAGCCCTGGATATGAGCAAAAGAAAGCCAGCAAGAGCACTAGGGAGCAGACAGACAGACAGTAACACGCAGGACTCCTGTTAGCCCAGACACTGCTGGCAAAGCTACCCCGATACCCCCCCATTCTTGTGGCACTGCCAACACCTATGTATGACAAGGGGCAACCCAGACCTTCCATCACATCACAAAAAAGACTTGATGGTAGAGACTGTTTAAGATGCACCAGGATACAAATATTGCAAATTGATGAGCTCTTCACCATTCATTGCCTCTTCTTCATGAATAGCTACAGTATTTGCATGCCTTCTCTTACCCGCTCCTGCAGCAAAATCCCAGCAATGACAGAAAAGAAATACAATCTATACACACTAGTCATTAGTATGCAGACCACATTTTGGATAAAAAAATTCCTTCCTGAAACATGCACATCTGTTTCACTAATACCAACAGCAATTTTCAAATCTGAAGTGTTAAGAAAGACTGTACAAGTTCACCAGAGGAACAGATGAGAGGTGCAGTGAATAGAACTTTAGTGATGTTCATTGTCCTAATTACAGTGAATAATACTTTGGCAGAAAGACCAGAGTCCTGACTGTTCCAGGAACTTCCAACAATCAACAGACTATTACCTCACTTATTTACACCAGAGACCTGATCTTCCAGTCACGTGAAGCACGTAGCATGGGCTTTAAACACATGAACAGTCTAATTGACTTGTTTGGCACAACTGTGGTGCTGAGGAAGGAACCTGAGACTGAAGCACAGGTTCTCCTGCTAAAGGCTTTCTCAGTGTTCTGCATACTGAAATCACTCCAGCCTCCATTTCTTTTTCCCTCTAAAACATCTGTGATATACTCCCTGATGTCCTGCCACCCACCCCATTGGCACAATTCAATTTGAAAATTCAGTTTACTGATGGCTTACTTGCACAAGAGCCCAGTGGAGTTAAAAGGCAGAAGTGAGTATCCCGATCACTTAGGAATGGCTGGAGAAGATTGAAAGGTTTGGCTTTGTTTGCAGTAATTACAAAGGTAGTAGCTACATGAAAGCAGACTCATGAAGTTCAAACCCCCACTTTCGGTTGCACTGAGAACATATATCCAAATGCAAGACTTACAAAAGGGTAGGAAATTTTTTAATTCCAGGTCTCCACAAATAAACTTTCTTTGATTCATGGGTTGTCTAGGGCAGTGAAAGCTAACAAGGAATAAACCTAGAATTGGAAATCAAATAATCCTATTTAATGTTATGGCTGTTGACACAACTTGTTACATGTGTTTCCTACCAGAATAAATGAAATCATAGTCATCTGATTTCCAAATTACCATATCTATTGTTTCAGAAATACAGGGTGTAAATAATTGCAGTGCAATTGCCTATGTCTGGACCTCTCTCATCCGGAACCGTTATCAGGATTAGCATAAATTACGGTGCCATCTAATAATGAAATCACTGAACACTGATTGTGCCAGCTATTTAAACCTGTAATTATTGCTCATTAGAAACGTGTTTCACATTATTTGCCCCTTGCAAGCCCAAAGTTGTTGTCTAAAGGCTTCTGCAAAGAATTCTACAGAGAAGACTGTGGAGAAATTTGAAACAATGGGCACAAATTTCAGCTGCAAAGACTGTCTGTTGAAAGAAACATGTTGTGGGCACCATTCATCCAACCTGAAAGACATTTGGATCTGGTACTGCAAAAGAAAGTTGCAACAGGTAAGAAAGGAACACTGTGGTATCATTCAGATAGGTATGAAGAATTTGTGGTTTCCTGCTTAAGTGAACAGTGATTAGCTCATAGTGTTTGTTATCATAGTACACAATCAACATAACACAGACTCTAAATGCAATAAGCTCCTGACCTAGCCAGAGGGAAGGTTTTTTGGCAGCTCTTGTCATGGCTAGGTAGGGATAGGCAGCTACGTGGGACACCACACCAAAGGCAGGTAAGGACAGATGCCAAAACTAAAGCAAAAATGACTATAACCTTTGCATGCTCCTCTGTAAAGGGTTTGCAGAAGACAGTTGATTAAGACTTGTCAGTTGCCCTTCTGGATCAAGCTATTTACAAGATGAAATGGCTAAGAAGAGGCTCAGATGAGTACCCTTCAGTCCTAATACATATTTTTAATCCATTTTCCTTGACAGAGTGAAACCAATTTACTTTTGGTTCCCATCTTCTTCCCACTGCACATGCAAAAACTTTTACACAGGATAAAATAATAACTTTTACCACTTTCAGAAGCAAAATGATACAAAAGCAAGAGAGGACAGACAAGTATATATCATTTTGAAAGACACGCCTTAGTGCAAAGATCTCAGCTGACAGTGAGCCTATTCATCTTCGCTGATGACTCCTTCCAACAGCTGATTCAAGCCACAGTTTAGAGTTCCATTCCTGTGGTGAGTGGGTTCAGGAGACACATAAACAACTCAGCTGCCAAGGTACACATCCCCTACAGACTGCAGACTCCCACAGCAACTGGAGGCACACCTATAGAGGCTTGAGCACTCTTGAAAGTTTAGCTTGTATTAACACTTCACAGAATTGTAGGAGCCCATCTCCACTTCAGCCAGGATGCAGAAGGCTCAGAGTCTGCCCATTCTCTGAACAGAAGGCCCTTATTTTACTTACCACAGGCTCTGCAACAGGGAGAGTCTCCAGCCTTCTAATAATTGAGTGATTCTATCCAGCTGCCAGCCACTTGCAGCAACATATTGCCATGATGCAGGGTCAACAAACCTAATCATTGGATGGGGCATTTAACTAATTGGTTCTGTATCCTTAAATTTCCTACCATCACCTGGCAGGCATTACAAGCCTTACCAGAGGTTGTAACTTGATATATGCAGAATATAGGAGAAACTGTATCCTTATACGATGTTAGTGTAGCTTTTTTTTTTTCACATTCAACAACTAGCAGCTTCAAAAATAAAATAAAATGCTTTCTTGAATGTGTGGGACACAACATGTTCAAAAAGTAAGCCACAACTGTTCTGTTGACAGGTGTTTGCAAACAAAATTAAATATTCCAGGCGAAGCCAAATTAAGCTTTTTGTACCAATATGATGCTACCTGCAGGTATTTACCCTCAGATAAATCTTTGCATTAACTGAATATTGCCTTATTTAAACCTGTAGTCTGTGATGTTACTACTGCAAATATTTGAAATTCAATGTCTGGTAGCGATGCCTTGAGGTTTAGCTTTTATATTCTGTATTGCCTGCTGTAAAACTCTGAAGTGTCTTACAGCCTGCTGCTGCTGCTCTCTCATGCTAAGATAGACATAACGAAGTCTCTAGGTTTGCTGTCCAAGGACACGTAGGCCATCTTGGGCCCTAAATGTGTAAATCAACATCTTGGAAAGGGGGGCTTAGCTTAGAGAATTTACATCAGCAGCTAAAGTTTTAATTGGCGAATTTACGCTGATATGCAAATGGACCAAGCCTATAACAGTGTGAAGAACTTGTGACTTGCTGTCCATCTTGGGGTCCATTTTGGAAGTAGCCTCTGGGCTCTCCAGGGTGTACCTTTGAAGGCCTTTCAAATAAATCCCACCTTTATTCCCTTACTCCTGTCTAGTCTCTGTTTCCAGGTAGCCACTTCAGGCATCAGTTCTTTGGCACCACCAGAAGAGACAAGGAGGCTTCCGAAAATCCTCTGGGACTCAGGAAGGTCCAGCTCAACTTTCCCCCACCTTGCCGGCATCTGGTGGGGGGTAATTACTGCAGACCAGGGGGTGGAGGAGCCCAAGACCCCAAAACTCTCCAGATCCAGCACAGAGGCACGTGAGTAAGTGATTAGAGGTGGAAATAATGGAAATAATAAGCTGACTTTGGTTAAAAAAATTATTAGGCAGTTCTTTAGTACCACTATCAGCTCTAGTTCTCTGCATCAGTACTCACAATGGTGAATATCCTTACAGAACTGTTAGTTAACAATCCCCCCTCCAAAAAAAAGAGCCATTCTTGGCTGTTCCAATCTGTATCTTTGAATTATGTAGAGCCCAAGGGTATTTTCTTTTTTATTACCAAATAGTCTTCTCCAGTAATTTGCTGGGCACTAAGCCAGATTCTGTTATTTGGTCCTTCTCTTCAACTTTTTGGCTTTGTCAGATCTTGCAGGTTTATTATTTATGTTTCTGGAGAGGAAAAACTCTAGGAGATTGTTTATTAAAAAGAAAATAAGCACTTTGATAATTTGTCAGTGTTGGTAACCTTCAACCTAGACTGTGTGGACAACACTGGTTTCTATTGCACAGGGTGATGGATACACCAAATGGAGGAAAAAAAATCCATCTTACACAGAATTGTTAAACTTCATTAAAACTGTTGAAATCTTTAAATGATTTGCAGTTTATAAAATAAATTGGTATTCTTTAACACCAAAAAGGATAAACTGCAATTCTATTCAAATTATTGTTCTGCTTTTTCTTCTTGACAGTAGAAACCAGGAATTTTCTTTCCATTTGACTGTAATATTATATTTGGTGCATTTATGCTGTTTTCTTCAAATAGAAGTGGTGATGTGTGGTGACAAGAAGACAGACCTCATATTACCATATATTTATACTCTGCAGAAGGAATGATGGTACATTAATAGGTTTATTAAAGAAGGCTGCTGTCCTTTAGGCACATAAAAAGACAAGGCATCAACCAGCTTCACAATTATCAACCTACTACCTATTTGTTTACCCAATTTAACATACTGAGAACTAATCAAAGAGGAGAGATTGGGGAAAGTGGAGAGTTTAAAATAGCAGCAGTTAGCAAATACATCATTGGAGAGCTGAGAGATTTGTACACCTTGGACAAGATACCACGGCTCTGAAGTGATTTCACCATTTTAATATGGATTAATTGCCTTGGTCATATTTCATTGCAAGGTTGTGTTAAAGCTTTGATTAAGAATTATCTTAGCATAGCCCTGACCAAGGGAGAAAAAGGAGCACTGGTACTGCTGTTGGTACAAGAGCAAAACAACAGTCAGTCATTCAAAGGAACTATGTTAACAATACAAAACATGATTTGTACTATTTTGTGTATTTTTTACCTGCTTTCATCTCCTTACCATCTCATACAAGATAATAACTAAAGAAAACTCCAAAGCAAAATTAGGTAAAAATTTCCCAATTCCCTAGTCACATGATTACATATAAAAGTAAGGCTACTGGGAAACACTATTATAGATATGAAGGGAAAACCAGTAAGTCTTAAATACCTGAGATACCAGACATTAAATGAATCACTTCTCAATGGCCTGAAATAGCAGAAAGAGCCTCAGAGGAGGTAGAATATGGAGTCAAATGCCTCTGTATAATCAGTATTATACACTGAACACAGTTTGGCATAGGCAAGATAAAAATGCTATGATCACATTTAATAAGTGTGAGTATACAGGGTTTGTTGAGAGATGTATAAATATTTTCCCATTACAATGTGCGTGTGTTCACGTGCAGGTATATTTAAATACGATATAATGTACTAGTATAAAGAAAATTGGAAGTTGAAATCTTAGTGTGGTTATGTGTCCATAAAACCCTGCCTAATAGCTCCAGGTCAGCGAGCCCTCACCAATAGATGGCCTAGCTTCAAGCTGTAAGCAAAGCAATATGGTTCTAGCCTAAAAAAAGCCACAAAAAAATTACACCATGAAAATTGGCTTTATAAATAAAGGAGATGATAGCCTGGATGCTTAGAAGTCATTTCCCTCCACACAAGAGGGTAAGATCTTTCTGGTATTCCTACATGTAAATTCTGAGTCTTAACCTCTCTGGGAGAGATAAATGTGATACCAGACTCTAGAGCATTACATATTCTCTCTGTCTCTGTCCCTTTGTATATATTAATTTTATAGATCTTTTTATTGTCTCAACTATACGAGTTGCGTGAGAAGCAGAACAATAGGCCAAGTACTTCCATTTCACACATGCCACCTCCATAATTCAACAAAGAATAGTAAAGAAGATCTATAAACTTGTTATAAATCAGTGCCCTAAACTAAATTAACCATTGAAATAGATTACCATAAAAATAATGTCATAAAAATATTCTTCACCTTTCTAGCCCATGTATGTATGTGTGTGTGTGCTTGTGTGCCCCACACTCGGGCCGCTATCTCAGCACCAAGGCTAGTGGTCATGCTAACTGTGCGGCAGGATGCCTTCCACAGCCTTGGAGGACATACCAGGCAGGCCTGTGAGGATGAGCTTTAATATTTCTGTGTCTGGGAAAGTAACTCATAAACAGATCCCCTAAAATCTAATTACTGTACATAACTCACCTTTAGTAGTAGTGAGTCAGCCCTGCTTTCTTATTAGCACGGAAACACTAGTCTTTTTTGTTGTATTTCTGAGGCACTTTTGGAAAAAAGATAAAACCCAATCAAGCTGCAGGCTAAAGGATATGGCAATTTACACAATACATAGCCTTTTCCAAGTCTGGGTCCTGCTCTGCTGTCCCTACACACCCACACCCCCAGTATATGACCTTCATATACATTAAGCTCCATGAGAAAGGCATGTGTAAATATGTGGAGAGTATACAGAGACGACTGGATGAAGTTCATTACTGGACTGGTAAGGCAGTGGCTCAAGAGCTGGTAGGAGTTTTTCTGCCCAGCTGACAATCACTCTATAAGAAGACATGAGAACAGCAGAGCACAAGGTGGTTCTCCTGAAGGTGGTGCTTTCCTTACCCCCATCCAGCAGTGTTTTCTCTTGAGCTCACATGTTGCTATCATTCAGTTCACAGTCATAACATGAGAGCACACCTGTATTACTCATTTGTTGTCTAACTTTAGCAATCAAAATGGCTTCTTAAAATCTGGAATTGCCACACTTCCAGGCACAGCAACAACCACCCCTGAGAACCAGCAGCGCCAAGGTAAGAGTAACTCAGCCTCTATACTGGCCTCCCTCTACAGCCTGCCATTCCTGATAGATTTTCTCAATCTGTATTTTGACAAGGCGGTTCTCTCAACAAAAGTGAACTGTGAAATCTTCCAGTAAGGCAATTCAGCTGCTTGGAATGGTAGAATTGGGCAGCAGCCACCTGGCACAACCAAGGGTCTCATCAGCACTGGGAAGCACTGCCTTTGGTAAAAAATGGGAACGAAGCACAAAGAACAACTATGCCCAGCCAATAAAATGGGTTAAAACCATAGAAAACTGCTCTCTTTCCTGCTAGTGAGATGGAGAGGAGAATGTGGAGAGCAACAACCACGTCATGAGTAAGAAAGAGAAAGCCTGGGGAAAACGTGCAAGGTCTGAACTGAAGGGGAGGGAGTTGTGATATGTGAGAGAACTGAAACAGCTTGGGAGGTATCAGTCATTGTCTTAGCCCAGTTGAAAGGGCTGGTCACCACTCCAGGAAGAGCCTGTGAGGTATTTCCTGACTGGGGATTTTAGAACTGGACAGGAAACATGGATGACACTGAGGAAATGGAATTACTTCTCTCTGCTCACTGGGTTCACATGTATGTAGCCTGGGTTTTCCACAACCAAATGCTGGTGCACTGTGTGTTCAAGTCTTTATTTTGTTCTGATATAGGACATAACGTTGTTGTAAAGAGTCAAGCAGATCACTCACAACTAAAGTTTCCTTCATCTGAAATTAGCTGTATCTCAAAGGAGCAAAGAACAGTCTGTCATTGGGGCTAGGGCTGAGAGAGTAGGTGCTGAACTAGGATGGAAGTAAATTAAAGCAGCCATACAGCGTTGTAACATGAATTTTCTAATGTAACTGGCACTGAAGTTAATCCAAACCGTGCAGCAATTCCCTTTTTCATACACTGTGGGAAATAATGGGGTTCAAAGCACCATTGCCCCTGAAGAGGAAGGACTGCACTTTTTGTTTTTAAATGCCTCGGTCTGGTAGATAAGATAAACTCATCCTTCAAGATAGAGCAGTCTTCATGCCATTCCAAATAATCATTGTTAGAAATGCACTGAACTGCTAGGCCAGTTAATAACAACATCACATTTTATTTATATGGCTCCCATCTGCTAAAGCCTTCTAGGCAGCTCACAATGGGTTTGATTTTTGGCCAGAATTTAGCATAGCTTCTGTTTATATGGATGCAAATAACAGCAGTTGGATGGCTGTGTGCATAAACAGGTCTGACTACTAATCTTTGTGGCCACGATGCATGGTTTTATTCCTTCATGCAACAACAAAATGTCCATCTGAAAAATCCCTCTGACAAAGAATACAAAGTGTGAAAACGAACTAGGTTATTCTGAGTTCAAATGGTTTCAAAGAATGCAGCACTGGCCTTGGCAGCCCCCACCACCATGAAAGGGGCATCACCACTATGCCCACTGCTTAGTGAGGACCCTGGACTTCATACTCCCCGGGACAAGGCACAGCCCTACAAAGAAGAAAGAACTAGATGTTCATTTCCTCCTCCCATCACCTCCTCTCTCACTCACCACAGTATCTTCCCCACTGTCAGCCAGCCCTAACTCCCTTTCTCATCCAACTCTGCAGGCATCTCTCAGCCAGTGTCCTTTCCCTCTTCCTTGTCTTCTTTCTGAGCTTTGTTTTGGCTGTTTTCATGCTCCTCACAGCCTGTTTTCCAACTCAGGGTACTGACTTCTCCAATGGCCTCTTCCTACACCACCCACTGCTGCCACTGCCATGTGCACTGATGTCCACGCCTGAGCAGCATCTCCTTGCCCTTGCTTGGCGCTGCCTCCCACATGCCCTTCACCAACACATTTCACAGTGGATGACCAGCCTCTCTCTTAGGTGTCTGCATAGGACAGATTTCCTCTTTTTGCCTTTCATGCTGGAAAAAGATGGAAATATGAATACCCTGTCGAGTTCAGTGCCTATTGCTTGGAGTGCTTCTATCAACTTGATGGCAGTGAGCGTGGTGCCTGGCAGTGCTCACCGAGCTGGGCCTTTGGATAATGGGGATATTTATAGTATATGCATTGCTTATGTACGGATAGCTGCCAAAGTAGTAAACAAACAAATGCTCTCCATAAAACAATGAGAAAGTAGGATCATAATCTTTGATCGATGAATGAGGATGACAGGTTTAAAAAGGCTTCCTCGCTCTTTTATGCAGATTGCTTTTCCAACTGCCTGAATCTCAGCCAGCATGAGGAGGCTGAAAGTCTGCAAATGGATTAGGAAGAGCAATTCCACACTCTGCAATCCACCCACCCTCGGAGAAGGATATGAACGTGTGTCTAGCACTGACCTTACAGGGCAAGAGATGCAAGAGGACAGTCTCTCCAGGTGCCAAGAGGGACAGCCCAGAGCCACAGCGCAAGATGTGCACCAAGCAAGCTTTACCTACAGGAGCAGAATATGGACAGGACATAGCAAAAAACTTGCCAGGCCCTTTGAAACAGATCTGCTGCTCAGCAGGGACTTCCTAGATTGGTGGAGACCTCAGTGGGTGTAAGAATGATCTACAGCAGGCATTCTGAAGAGCGTTTCATTGAGGTTTGCAACCTGAATCTGCTCCAGGAAGACGAGTCTAGGCATGGTTCATCCAACAAGTCCCCCAACAGGATGCATTAGAGAGACATGTTGAAACTAAGATCCATATATTGCTCTGGGTCTAAGTTTTAAATCAGTATCAAATCTGCCTGCAAACTCTAAATTTGCATTTGCATTTCCCTCCATACACCCACATCAAAATGAAGATATGCTCAGTGCAACCTCATTTATGTTTAAAATCAGATATAAACTAACCCATCTGTGAGTCTGAGCATGGCTCCATACACCTTTCTGGAAATCCAGAGAGATTTAAAATCAGTGATCTTGATCAAGACATTGAATAACTGATTAAATTCCATTTAGACGTTTGTTTAGGCACAACTTCCTCAGTAAATTGTAATATGTATGGTTTAAAAAGCAGCTTAACTGAAAGTGTGGGATAGTTGTACCACACTATTCCAAGACAGTTCATGGTGGTTTTGAACTACTAGATGTGAATGGCCTGATTTCCAGATTGCCATGCAGTAATAACTACAAGTTACATCAGTGGGTGTTCCCATATTTGAAAAACAGGCCATTAGAGACCTTGAAATTATATTAAAAATATTAAAATATAATATTTGTGTGGATACACTAAAATAGTATTATTATGAAAGATCTGTATTACCTGAATAAGAACCATTATTTGTTGATTGAAATACAGAATAAGATTAATGTTGATGACTCAACTAATAACATCGTATTTAAACAACAAGTTTCAAGCAAAGGCTCCTCAGGCATTATGGAGATGGGAAGCATAAACATGCCATTTCAATTTTAGGTAGGCAGAATGCAATTATCCAAATTGGATTCTGGCCAGAACAATGGGCACTACCCCCTCCTATTCCTGTTTTTAAAAAAGCTCCCTGACAAAAGCGACAACAGCTGGTACAAGAGAGGAATCCATCAGTCGCTCACACCACACACATACTTGATTTAAACAGCCTCAGTTCTTATCCCAGACAAACAGTGAAGAGGAAGAAACTGGCCAATCACCTACATGGGGAAAGTTGCATGCTAATCGTCTCCTTCCTCTTGGACTTTACGCAGGAAAAATTCAAGTTTTTTGCTTGAAATGCTTTAATTTCTCCTGGAAGATGGGGGTCCAGAGCTGCTTTGAGTGGGGTGAACCTGCTGGAAGGATATTACCCTGTTGGCCAAGACTTACTGAGAAATGCAGGGGAAAAAATGGGTGCACCCTCAGCCATCCCATACTCCTGCCACTCTCCGATATGTACAGCATTTTTGACGCACATGCTGCTACATCTTCCCTATTTCTCTTTGCATTCTAAGTCACCAGGATCTTTCCTGAGGAATGGACTTTGCAGATACAGATGCTAATTAGCTTTGTGCCCACTGAGATGAGCATGAAGACCAGAGCTCACAGGAATTCTCCCTGTACCAAGATGGGACTGCAGAGCAGTGATCCCTTCTGGTGTCTATTCCACAATGTTACTTTCCCAAAATAAATATTCTCAAAAGACAAGTGTTCTCCCTACAGTTTCTCCTTAAATTACAAGGCATTATGTAGTCTCTCTGGGATTCAAGTATCATCTCAATCACAGAACAACCTCTAATGGCCATTTAGGATTCACAAAAGTCCTGTTTCAGTGGAGCACACAAGCCTGGCTCCAGATGATCAAAAACTGCAGGTCAGGAAAGCACTTGCCTCCTGGAAAAATGGTAGAATTGAGATACGTCTCTAAATCCCCCCTGGACTGAGAGGAGGTCATTCACACTTAAAAGTGCTTTACTTTTTGGGGGCTCAAGATTCCCAGAAGAATTGCACTGGACCAATATGAACACAGCCAAAAAAAAAAAAAAACAACCCAGCATTATCTCTGTCCCTTTCCTCCTGAAATGCTTCCAGAGCTGTTAGCAGACCAAGGCTATTCTAGAACTAAAAAGGGAAATTTATTCAACAAGCACTGTAGCAGGTGGCAGCTGCTAAACAATCTGCCACCAATCAGCAGTTTATGAAAGAGAGTAAAGAATCCAATAATAACTCACAGTTGGGGAGGGAGACACCAAGCCTGCAGTTACTGAGGGAAGCTCATAACTACACAGAGTCAACTCTTCAGCAAAATTATTTCTTCTAAAATCTGCTTAATTGCTAAAGTTGGCACTCCCCAGCTCCTGCAGTCAGGACACCCACAGCTGACCCACCACGATGTAAGCTGTAGGTTAGAGCTGGAAGGCTTCTTAGGAGGGCCAAGTTGGTAAAAATTGAGGCTGGTGGAAAACCCAAATCATTTTATCTCTGTTCTTTTGCCCATTTCCTTCTCCTGGAGAAAGTCTTTCCTTATGCGAGAGCCCTGGATTTTTAGGACATTCAGCCCTTTCCAAGATGTAAGTAGGCAGATCAGTCAATGGCACGATTTTCTCCAAAATCTTCATGGTGCCAGTCTGGTGAGGTGGGGCTCAGGCTGTACAAAGTATGAGGAAGATAGTGAAGGTAGCATGCCAGAGAACCTGAGCCCATCTGCAGGTTCCTGTACCTCTTCCTGTACCTCCAGTGAAAATGAGTTTGCTGTGGTCACTTAGAACTCAAAATTCTGCAGGTATGAAATTAGGCAAAATTGATCTGAGTTCAGCTTCCAAGGACTAAGACAACTCCATCCAGTCTCACAGTAAATCTATTTTTTTCAGTTATATTACAGCACCATCTACAGGCCTTTCCTGATGGAAACCTTTCCTCAGACAGGTTGTTTCACTATCTGTGTATAAATATTTTGTGGCTTCAGCAGCATGTCTAGTGCAATGGCAGACTGCACCGTCCAGCTTAGTGTAAATGGGGCAAAATGCCATTAGACTGGGCTGAGAAAAGAGTTGGGTAACTGATGACAGACAGGTTTGCTTCTTCACAAGAAGTAACTAATTAGTGAGTGCCCTTGGATTTCAATTGCTTGACTCTAAAGCACAGTGTAGGGTTCATCAATTAATTTTTATTTTAAATATTCAACTAAAATTGCATTTTAGTTATACAGTTCTGTTTAGAACAGTTGAACAAGAACTGCAAGAGAGAAAAGTAAAAATGCAGAAATCAGATTTCAGCTAAAAATGGAACAATAGATTTTTACTGCTGTAGTATAGGATTAAAATACTACTGTCCATGTAGGAACACATATGTGAAAGCAGTAAGAAAAGTTGATCCACCAGGATCCATTATTCTTATCTTAGCTGTTTGACACAGGTAGAACTATCTACAAGACATAGTCTGGTTCATCTCTTTCTGGAAACTATTATTCGCTAAATTACATGACAGAACAAAAGAAACTTAATCGCTGCTATGCATTTATAAGATCCTGGGATAAGCACTGGTTCCATGTGAAGAGGGGTGTGGTAAAGCAAACCTACATGACAGCAATTATTTGTAATAAAGTAGCATTTCTTCATGCAAGATTTATCTGCCATAAGAAAGTGCTTTGGCCTTCATCTGAACCATCAAAGCACAAACACAATGCAGATTGGTCATTTCTGGCACCAAATGCAGTCACTCGAAATCCAGAAGCAAGATCCAAACAAGAGCTAAATGGGAATCAAATACTCCAAAGACTGGGGGGAAAAAAAAGGCTGGGAAAACTTTACCTTCCTCCTGATGTTTTTTGGCTCTTGGGAGGGGAAATGGTATTTCAAGCTGTTCTCTGCAGCTAGGAGAGAAATGGGCTTTTCTTTTTTGATAGGAAACTGGAGATTCAAACAATCACAGGTAGAGAAAACCTGAAGCTTTAGGACAGAATATTAACTATCACAAGGCTTGTGATAATATCACAAGTGCTGGCAGCACTTTGTGAATCAGCACACAAAGTCTACTGGAAATTTCCAGTCTTTGAACCTCTGCCATGAAAATAATTTAGCTCTAATATCTATTTCACGTAGGGACCACATGCATAAATGCCTTTTAAATTGCATTCTCCCTCTCATTCCAAAATGGAGAAAAGGTAAGTGGACAGGGCGATATGCACGTCACAGTTACCACCTATGCAAGGATTTTGTTGTCTTAAATGCAGTTGTCTTGAATACTACACATCTTATGGAATTAAAAGTCATAAAGTTGCTGTCTTATTGATGTATAAAAGCACAGAGTGCACACCAACCGCTTCGGATTAATTGCACATACAAAAACAGATTTCTTTTTTAGAAGTCTGCATGCAGAGAAGAATCATTAATTTCACTTGAAGTGATTCCCAAACAGGATATGGAGCCTCTAACAGCCCTTTGGGTTGTGCCAATTGTTTTGTGCAGGTGTTTAATCCAAGTGCTCAACCGCACGTAGGGAACAGTCGTTCTGCAAGCACCGGGTGGAGTGGGAGCTGCATGGTGGTGTCACATAACTGCAAGGGGTTGATTCCTCAAAATCAGCAGAAACCTTGGGAAGCTGCTAATTCTTGTAAACAAGAGCCTGGGTTTTATGGAGCAAAATGGAGCAGAAAACACTGAAGTACACAAGAACCGAATCCCTTCTGTGAAAGCCTCTTTTATTATACCAGTGAAGCACTAAAACCTGCCATAAACAAGCTGATTGCTCATTTCAGCCTCTCTCTCTGCAGTCAGGAAAAGCAGCAGCAACCACAGACTGAGTTGAACGGCTGGAATAGGAAACATCTCTTGAAGGTCAATGCTCCTTGTATTTTTAGGTTTCATTAGAATTTCCTCATTCACACAGACTTGAAAACAATATATACACATATAGGATAAAAGCTGAGCTGCAATTGTTGTATGTACAACACATCCCACCCTTTTCCCTCTCTTTGTAGCACTGCAGTTTATACCAGGCTGCAGAAAGATTGGATGGCTCTGAGGTGAAGGAAGGGGAGAGGTCCCAAGGCATCACAAAGAATTTTTGAACCTACCACATCTGATTGTGAGGAGTCTGATGAAAAGAGAGGTTCCCTTAAAAGCCAGTATGGCATCTAGTGAAACAGATTGCATGCCCACCTCTGACTTGCAGGAAAGCAGCCCTGCTGCAGGAACCAGGTTGAATCATTGGCAGTGTCTTGGGAGGATGGAGAGAAAGAAGGGGAGGAGAAAGAGAAAGACGAGGAGGACACAAAAAGGCTGCACCCCACAGCCTTGCACAATCGAAATATGTTTCCAAAGGGACAGTGACTGCAAAGCTCTGTGCAAGGCTATCTGTGGAGACTGAGTCACAGTCTCAAACCTCTTCAGACTTTTTGTCCCAGTCTCTTTCTCAGAGGCCACCTGCCACAGCTCTTCCTTCTCTAAGTGACTCAAGCAGGTCCTCAAAGTGATTCCCATACAACAGATCCGAAATTAATTGCAGGCAGTGTCAGTTTAGTAGCTTCTAGAGATGTGGAATCAGGACCTCAAGAAAAAAAAAAGAAAAAAAGGAGAAAACTATGAAAAGGGTATAAAGGTTACAGATGATGCTGTGATCAAAACCCAGAAAGCCCAGGAGTTCAGCCCTTAAAAGTGGAACGTAGTCCCACAAGAACCTGCACTCCAGCCTGTCTGGATCCAGAGTTAGCAGTAGCTTTCACTCAACCCTATTCAAAAATCTGTGTTGCTTTAAGTATTGTCAGGCCAAACACCCAAACTTACTGAAGCAGTTGAAGCACAGAAACTAAGCCATAGCAGCTGTGAGACTCAATGCCCAGCGTGCCTGGGACACACGGCCACAGAGAACGCAATCAGTGCTTCCCAGCCTGCCTTCAGAACATCCCGGCACCTGCTGCTCAGGGGGCCAGCAGCCCGCCCTGCCCCACACGAGCACCAGACTCTTTCCAGCACATGGACTGGAAAACAACTTCTTCCACCAAATGGGACGGATGGTTGGTGCTACAGGCAGGCTGGAAGGGAGCACGCGAGCTCAGGCTGGGTTTCACCAATGAAATGTAGCTGGCATAAAGCAAGTGCATTCACTAATGAATTATTCCAAGGTAATTAACAGTCTGAGGGAGACATTTGCAACAGTTTAATGCTTACTGTCAAGGGAAGCTAGTACCAAGCTCAGCACTGCCTCACCACTCACAAAAGGAAACAAAGCAAAAATAGAAGGGAATGAAACATCAATGAAAAAAAATAGGGCATCTGTGAGCTGTTCATTACAAAGGTGCACATGTTAGAGTTACAAGGATGCTAATAGAGTTTTATTAGTAGACAAGCGACCTGGTTTTGGTAGCTTTGTAAAAGAGCCAGCATCCAGTGGGCCCAACAGTGGGCTGGTGCAAACAGCATTTCACTAAAGCCCATGCAGATCTGACTTTGGCACTTGGCACTGTCTGCATCTCCCAGCTCCCTGGAAAACCTGCCTGAAAGGTGCATGTGGAGCCATGGGGTTCTGTAGCTTTTCACACACTAGGTGGTTGTATGCCTGGTCTTTGAAATATATTTGCATCTTTCAAGCCATATAAAGTGTTTGTTTTTCTGCCTGAATACTGCTCAAAGTGTAACACTCAGCCCACTAAGGTGCTGGGCAGAGTGGCACAGGCACTCTGGCTGGGCAGAGTGGCAGCTGGCACACACTGCCTCCGCAGGGAAGACACCCACAGGAGATTAGTAGCTTACCCACATATAACAGGGATAAGTAAATGGCAAATAATCTGATATCAATCTTAAAATGTGCTTCTTTTTTTTTTTACTGTGCTCGAGGCAACATAACTCAAATGCTTGTGCAGTCATTATGCACAGAGCCAACATGAGCTCCCACTTATTAAAGTATATTTAGCACCCTTACTCTGAAGCTCTCAGATCAATGGAGACCACAGTCTTAATCTCACATTGCTCTTGCTAACAATGTGGTTACTGTAGTGTTGGCCCCGATTCTCAAAGGAAAGAGGATATTAGAGCAGAAACCTCTGGTAATGAAATCTTGTGTAATGAAAGAGTGTTTACAGTGAAACGTTCACATGTTGCCAGCAAATCACAGCCTTACAAGGTGATTTCTGAAAGCCTCTATAATTATACAAGTGCCACAAAGTGCAGTTGGGTGGCAGGGAGGTTATTTAACATTTATTGTTACCACATAATACACTATAACTCTGCAAGCAAAAAGGGTGTGAGGGATAGCAGTATTTCACAAAATACAACACAATTAAGAATCACAGGCTTGGAACATTTTTAAGTGCTTTCAGTATATGTTAGTCCTTATTAAAAACAAACTGTATGCAGCTCAAGAGACAGTCTTATACCTGTAGATAGCAAGAAACCACACGGGAGAAATCTTTCCAGTGGATGGTAAAAGAGTGCAGCAGCCATATACTGAAGAAGGAGCATGTGAAAAAAATTAAGCATAGTAGGGAGAAAGCCTGTGTCCTATGATAGTGCTGCTCTGTGGGACAAGGTGTTTCAGCCTACCTCATAACTGGTGACAGGTGAATCAAAGCAATCTTCTTGTTACCAGCGGTATGAAAAAACTGGAATCCTCACAGTGCTCTAAGTGTGAACAAAGTCTGTGCATCTGCAAATCCTGTGTATGTGATGATACTTCAACACAGAAAGGTTATCCATTTTGTGAAGGGTTGCATTTAGGCCCTCAAGGTAAGAACTGAAGCAAAGGAGAGCAGAGTGATCTGCATACCCAGGTGCTTCCCCTTGTGTCAAAAAACACAGTTAAGACATTCGATTTGGCTTGTCCTCTGAGTCAAAGCTAAGTATAACTAAAACCAGCTTCACCTCTTGGAGATCTAACACCCATCCTGACATTCAGCAGGAATTCAGCAACCCTCTTTCTGCTACAAAAATAGTAAAACTTTATATTTCATAAAACTTCGTATTTCAAATATCCTTCCAGAATGTTCTCAGCAATATCAGCAGCTTTCAGGCAGATGTACCCATGTAATCATCAACCAGTTGATCATCTACCTTTTACAGTATCCCACATTACTTACTCTCTTCCCACCCAGAAGGTCCATAAAAAGACACTGGTATTTGGCTCCTTGTTATCAGTTGAATTTCAGAGGTCATGTAGGGGTTAATAGATCAGGTACTGAGAAATCCAGGCAGCCAGATGTCTCCTCTGCATGAACAAGCATGCTAGAAATATGTCTGTCTGCTTGGCCAGCTCTGCCAAGATCATCTTCCATCAAGATCACTCTTTCAGGGTAGCGCAGGTGCAGCCTGTGAATCCAGTATATTCATCAGCAGAGCCTGAAAACTCTATTACAAATTGGAGCTCATTTGATCTAGACACTGTGTTGATGCATTAGAGACAGGTCCTAAGATGGGATATTCAGTGTCTGAGCAAATAAGGCAGATAAAGACTGGGAGAGAAAGAGACAGCGCAACTCCCCCATGATCATAAAATAAAGGAAGAACCAGGAAAAGAAGTGCTGTAGCCTACCCCATCTGCTGTGCTGTTCAAGGACCTTTTATTTTCTGTTCATTACTTGTTAATTATTTCTGAATGCTGGAGAAGGCAAAAAGCTAAAGACAAACAAGCCCCCATAGAGTTAGAAAACATCCCTGCTGTAAGGCAGACTCAAATTGGTTGAGTTTGCAGCCAAAAGCATTCCCAGGAGAGGGAGCAGAGCTTGCTGCTACAAGAAAAGGGCCAGTTGGTTTCTGAAGCCCATGGACATATAAACAGAGATAAAGCTTGAGACAGAAACTTGGAGAAAATTGCACGGTGGAAGCTGCACACTCATGAGCAAGCTGTGTCTTTCAGAGGATGGGAATGTGCACTAGCAGGCTGCTGTGTGCAAGCACGTGACAACTGGGACACAAATCCGCCACAGTAAACCTGGCTGCTTCGGCACAGGGCTGCCCCGGTCTCGCACTCTGCTGCAGCTTCGCAGGTTTTAAACATCAGGTGGCTGGGTCACTCCAACCCTGTGTCCCTGTAAGATAACCAGCAGACATAAAACCATCTCGGTGCCGCTGAAATCCCGCTTTTCTGTACTGAGGAGCAAGTGTCCGGTGGACTGGGTGTGCACTTCGGTGGACAACATTCTAAATTATTTGAAAGCTGAAGTGTGGGCATGTACATATTAGCAAAGGTACTCTGGCTCAACATAGATGCTGTAGATATTTATGCAATTTGCACAATAAACTCACCTCAGACACCAAGCTCCAGAAAGTATCTTCCATTTTGAGTTTTTAGGTCTCATCAAGTCAAAAGTCAATAAAAATTAAAATATGACAGCTGTATAGAATTTTATAGCAACAACATGAAAACTGTGATTTACAGAAAGGTTTTTTTTCTTTGTTGTAGACAAAATATGAGGGGCAATCCCTTGTCTACAAAGACATATCCTTCAGTAAAGCCATCATTAAGAATTTAAAACCCTGATAATGATAAAGGGAAAGGTTTAATTTTTCAGTACTTGCAGTACCTATGCCAATGCAAATATTCTCTGTGGCTTTGCTCAACATTCTTTGCTCAACATGCTCAATCTCTCCCTTTTTCCCCCCCTCAAAAATAATTCTCAGGTAAATCTCTAACATATATCCAGAGATATTTTAACATAAAGTCGTTTTTTGAAAAGCTTTTCTATGAACCAATTACCAAGTATAAGAGAACTGAGCAACAGTTTTCTTTGTCAGAGTTAAGAGTAATTTTGGGTCAAGCAGCAGAGCCCAACTTTACAGCTGTTTGGAGCGTTTATTACAATAGTGCTTAAATAAGCAATCTGGAGCTGCCTGCTTTTACTTCTTGCCTCAGCTCTGCCCCTTCCATGGTGAATTCCGCTGTGGCTGATGGGGACTGACAGCCATGCCTCATCCGCGTGCCCTGTGACCTGCTGAGCACAGCAACAGAGGAAGCGTGCAAGGAGACATGAACACCACTGACCTCGGTAGGTCCTCAGGACAGGAGGGATCTGATGGGGCTGGGGCAGGCAAGCTGCTGGATCCCCAACCACCACCTCTGCTCCTGGGGCTGGGTAGTGAGGAACCTCTGCACTCAGAAGCAGCATTAATCTCACTGCACTTGACAACCAGCAGTTGACCTACCCCTCTAAAAGAGTGTCCTAATCTTTGTTTGAGCCCATTTAAAACCTTGTTCTCTAGTCCAGTTAAAAAAATAAGTGTACAATTCAATTAGGAGCTGTACAAAACAAGAAGTTTCTATTATTTCCTGCCTAAAAGGTCCACAGGTTACTCAAATGAAGCTACAGCACTGCTGAGCACTTTCATGTCCCATTGGCTTCAAACAGCTCCATGAACTCTTAGCAACTACCAAAAACCAAGTCCAGTATAAACACATAACCTAAAGTACATAAACATTTCCTTTCCCATTCATCTTTCTCTACTCTACAGAAACGTTGACTTTCCTAATGATGTTTTAGACATATTGGTAAAGTGTATAACCCATTACATAGCCATAAATATAACTATGGAATTACACTAGTTTTCTGATTAGGATTAGAATTAATTAGAAGAATTAGTAGGGATATGAATGCCCCAGCTTGCAAAATCAGTTTGCATATTCAACTTAGATTTTTATCCATCAAAACATTTTAATTTCCAGTTCAAATCATTATCATGAATTCTGCTCTGATCTTGCCACAGATGTAACTCAAGTAACTAAAATCGGAGAAAAAGTTAAAATGGAAATCAGTGAAAGTTCTGTGATGAGAAGGTCAAAATATTGTTCAAATTTGAAAGAGAGGCAGTGGTGTTTATGGCAATACAGAGTCTGTATTACTCATCGCTTTTTCCCAGCTGGGTAGCTTTGCCAAGCATCATATTCTGCTGGGTTTCAGCTATACATGTGTGGATGTTGCTCCACAGATAAAAGACAAAGAACCATAAGAGGGGGAGTCATATACATAAACATGCTCCTACACCATTGATTTGGTTGCAGAGCTATAATAGTAGCTATGACACCAATAATCCTCTCTTTCCTGGTCAACTTTTATATGTTATGGCTGAGTCTGTACTTATTTCTTTTTAGTGACTTGGTAAGGCAGATAATACTTCACACAGGTCTCTTGTTCACACAGATGCAGGCAAAGTACAGGCGTGCTTTAGAAATACCACCACAGCTTCACAGAGCGCAGATGATGGGCGTGCAAATTCATGGCCCCTGTAAGACACGGGCAATCAAAGTGGTGATGGAGAGCTTCCACTGGTAAAACATATCCCAAATAAAATTCAGAAAGGTTTAACATAATCACTGCAGATGATGAGGATCCTGAATAATTGCTCCAGGGAGTGTGTGCAGTGTACAGCCATTTCAGTGTAGTAAAGTAGGGTGATTTGATTTGAATTTATGTCTCTCTATCACCACTCCTGCATTGACCATGCTGTCAGACTCCAGGTAAAGTGTCTGCCAACAGTCTCAAGAAGCCAGGGAGGGATTGGTAGGTCCTGGCCACCACTGGGGTGGCAAGTTTCCCTCTCCACAGCAATGCCTTGGTATGAAAGAGAATGTGAAGAGTGGTAAGCAGGTTGTTTGCAGGCAACACACATTTAATCTGTCTGCCTCTAAGCATGCACTGTCCAGAACTGCAATTAATTTACAGATCAATCCAGACTCCCTCTAGTTCCCTCTGCAATGCATTCTAACGGGTCTTTGTTATGAACATGATCTATGGATGGAGATACAAACAAAGAAATAAATGGGTAGGAGTAAGATTTGAAGTCCATCAGCAATTTGATTCAGCTTGTAACTGTGAACATTAATGGCTGTAGTAATATCCCTGGTTTTAAACAGTTTCTGGCATGGAAAATTGGAAAACCACAATAATTGGAATCAACCTGATGAATTTAGTACTAGGACACAACATTTTGGAGGGGGATTCATGTAAGTTCTGTTGGTTTCCATGGATCAGCTCTAGTGTAGGGCAACTCTAATGTCAGGTAAAAGACCTTGATGTGTCTTTAGTATAAAGTTATCCAATCACACTTTTTATAATTTATTTGTAAATTTTGAGCAGAAAACAGAAGTCTTGAATTTGTTTCAGGAGACATCTGATAAACATCTCATAAATCTATAGCTCCACTCCATTTTGTCCTACCCATTACCTTTTGCCCAACAGTTCTGTTTGAGGGTTGTTTTCTTGGTTGGTTTTGTGGGGTTTTTTGAGAAGGGGAGAAGTGAATTTTTTTTTTTTAAGGTAGAGTTCCACCTGCTGCATATTCAGTATACCTGCACAGGAAGGCCAAGCTAAATCCTCCTTAGTTGTCATTTTCCTAGGTTACAGTCATGTTTCTTGCAAAATGAGATGTGTTTTCAGTTTACAGGATCCAGATACGATTTACAGAATTTCCAAAGGTGCTCAGCGTTGATCTAGGAGCGTTTCCTTTAAAAATGACCTTCCACGTGCCACCAGTGTGGAGAGGACAAACTAGCACAAAGCACTTTTGAACCTGTCCTTAGCACACTAAACAGAAAATTACTTTTTAAATTATCATCCTTCTACTTTCTCTGATTACTTCTTTACTCACTTTTATTCTACTACTTATCTGTGATTATCACATGGGTCTCATACCTTCAGAAATGGGTCTCTTTTCTCAACTCTAGACACTGTTGTTTGACCTAACGCAAAATTTGTTTTCTTTTCTTCTCCTTCACATTTTTTGCCTCTCAATGAGCTTCACAAAACAACTTTTCTAGCCTTGCCACATAAAGCTTATTCCCTCTGAAGGTACATTGGTAACTTTTATCAAAGCACACTTTCCCATGTATTTTGTGATCTCAGCTCTCAAAATCTCTAGGAACTTGACTGCAACTGAAGTTCAACTTACTAGCTCTTTATCTCCTATTACCATACTGCTTCTTTCATAGACTAAGACAATGTTTGTTTCCTTTGTGTCCATTTACACCCCTCTGCCTCCCTATAGAACTATTAAATATTCATTAATAATTCATTCAGCATTCTCCTACAGTGACGAAACTCAGCACACTCCTATCCCTCCCGCTTGCCAAAGACCAACCAGCAAGCAATTCATCTGAGACCACAGACGCTAAAATTTATACATGTGGCCTCCTTTTTGTCATTTCCCAAAATAACACAGGTTTTCTCAGGATTGCTTTTGAATTAAATAATAGCTTTTTAGAAACATACACTCTAGGTTTTAAGAATTACCACTGCTGAAAAACCCACTGCAACCTATATGAATTTGATTAGAATTTGGCTAACTTCAATTTTGTTTTGTAAACTACAAACAAGTCAATCCTAAACTTTCTTTCAATGCAGCTAAACAGATGCTTGCATCTGTGGTTCATTGATGAAACCATTTATGTTGTTACAACCTTTTTGGATGGTAGACCTTGGCAGGAGACAGGCCCCCCATCATGTGGGGTCTGGTAGAGGGACAGTGTCACCAGCCTTGTCCCACCCTGCCGTCTGCAGCGTGAGCAGTGGTCTGTGTGTTGCTTTAGGACCTTATGTTACCCAGACTATTCATCACTGTTCCTGAGACTCTGCCAGCAATCTGAGCCAACAGAAAGTGAGTAAAAAATCCATCAACTCAACATCCAAATCTTCTTTCTCAGTTTTTCTTTTAACTTTCTGCTCCAGATTTCCACAATTCAGTAAAATCTTCATTCTTAGCAGCAAGCTACGTTTTCCATGAAAGGAAGTTTCAGCAACTGTGAATGCTAATACCATGATGCTATTGGTAATTTGTAGTGACTCTTTCCGACTCTCCCTTGCTCCAGCTAGTATAAGCTTTTACCTTTTACACAAATGGGTGTAGGATCAGAGTTCCCCTTACATAGCACTTTTCCAGCATCACCAAACCCCCACTTGTGTGACAGTTCTGTTTAAAGCGGTGGCATACAGTTCCAATACTTGGGATTAGATAAATATATCTTGGCATTTCTATCCAACATTTATAAAAACCTTCCAGGTCAGGGTAACTAGGTTTAAAATATCTCATGTGAGCAAGGCTTTCTGGACTCCTATGGTCCTATTTTTGCCAGACCTTAAGTTCTGCATGAAAATGTTCAGGACCACATATAACAATTCATACACATAATTGTGTTACCTACACCTTGTAGATAAAAGTGGTTTTTCAGAAGGGAGGGGACTGGGGGTCAGAGGTGTAGGTGTTCTTCAAACAGCAGTGAGGATGGTATAAACACTGAGTAAGATGAAACCTTTTCTACAACGTTTATTTGCAAAAGGCAGACTGAAGTGTTTCTGCTCCCCATAGCAGAGGAAGAGTGCAGGAACCCCTCTGGCCAGCCACATGTTTAGAGGTAATGCCACTAAAAGGGGGAAAAAACCCCAGAGATAATTTGCAAAGTTCTGCCTTTCCAATACCCTTTCCAAGAGTGTAAGGGAAGTGCAAAGCAGACTTCAGCACCTAACCTGCCCCCTCCCACTCTATAAGGCGTAAGGAAATTAATTGCACTTGCAGGAAAGCAACATAGCTGATGCAGCCCTTAATAAAACACTTTTTCTGGGTGCCTTGCTCCCACAGCTCAGCTCTCAGCCACTCCCAACAGGATTAGCAGCCACCTGTGATGCTGTAGCTGCTGGTGATGCCACCCGTGTGGCAGAGGCTACACACTGGAACAAGGAGTCCACAGCCACTCCCATTTCACAATTCTTGGCCACAAACTCTTTTCGTGGGTCAGGCCCTTGAATAAACTGGCTGTTACTGCCTTGATGAGCAAACAGAAAGTATTCCAGAGCCTGTAGCACCACCCTGAGATATTTCTCCCTTTTCCTGTAATCAGATTTTTCCACAAGCAGACAAGCCTGGGAAGGTCTTCCGGCAAATCCCTCCCCAGAGCATTTCTTTGGAGCCAACTTTATGACAGAAGAGCGAGTAGCTTGTTAGCTGTGAGGAGAACTCAGGTGGCCTTGCAAATGCCCCTTGCCAGGAGATGAGAAGGCAGGGGCTACAGGGCTGCCAGCAGCTCCATGTCCCTTTGCATGGGCCAGCAGTGCCTGAGGACCTGGCCTGGACTTGGGAGGAGGCTGGTGTGGGCTTCCTCGATTGGCACAATCTGGCCAAACAACAGTGGTTTGACAGAGCTTAAGCCATGAATCATTTCTAAACACAAGAACTGGCCTGCCAGTCCTAAGTCTGTCCTGAAACTCTGTGGGTTTCCCAAACAAAGGGAAAAAAAGGTGAAATACAGCAAACCTCTCATGGGCTAAGCCACAGACTATGTCCAACCCCTCCCCACTTGCACTGACCCTAGCAAGTCTAGGTGATACTCTTTGTATCCAAAAGAGCATAAAGCAATATCAAATTAACCATTAGTTTCAATTTATGACAAATCCTTTACTGAACTTAAATATTTTATGCAAAGAGAGATGGTTGCATGTGGCCTTTTGGTGTATGCACCTTTCGGGTATTTCATTAGAGGCTGTTTTTGCTAAGTTGCATGCCTAGTAGGAAGCCTGGCTCTTACCCATCTTTCTCCTAAAACACAACCAAAGTAACAGGCCTCATGCAATCAGCCACAATGGGTCTGATCCTTAAAAAACAACATTTGAGGAAGCAGGTGTCTTCCGGCGAGGCCCCCACTCCGCAGATGGGCCGGGCAATTAAGTGCCGTGGGAAGAGCTGCCTGGCGCTGCAGAAGCCATACCAACAGCTTGGTAATGGCGCTGTTCTCATGAGAAAAGCAGGGTCATTATTAAATGGATGGAAACTGTTGTTTGTAAAAGGCATTTATACAAATGTAAACCCTTCTTTACTGCCACATTAAATTTATCACAATGCAAAGAACTGTCAGTAAGAGGGTACTCCGTCTTCCCCACCCACCACAAGCCCATTTAAAGCAGATAACTTCATCACTGGTGTGTTAATCCAAAACTATATGTTCAAAAATTGATCAAAATACTAATCCTCCTCAAATCCTTTGCATTCCTGGTAGAATCCCTTTCATTCCTGTTCAAGGTAAAGTCAGTTACTGATTGCATGACATACTGGGAGCAATGCCTATATAGGGTATTTAACATCTTTCCTTATAAAAGAGAGGGACAGAAAGAGAGACAGAAATCATTCTTCCTGAATAAATTTTTATGCAGCTATTACTTGCAGTCGACCTATGACATTTGGTTTGAAGAAAAAGGCCTTTCTTTCATAAAATTTCACTTGTGCTTTGCTTGGCTAACAGCTGAGAAGAGAAACCTCTCTTCTCTGGCTTCCATTTTCTGAGCAATAGCAGCTCCACAAGCAAATGCATAAGCAACAAGCAAGCACCACAATTTTTTGCTGGAAGTGCAAGAAATTGCTGCAGCACTTGGAAAAGCAGAAAGGAGACAAAGAGGCTGTTACCCAGCTACATGGTCTGTGCAGCTTACACCCCACCAACACCAGAGACAGCAGAAGCGCTCCCAGAAATATGAAAAAACCAGAAAAAAAAGGCTGCCATAATCTTTCCTCACTCTGCTGAACATCACCAAGACCCAACAGGTAACTTTTACAGTCCTATCCATCACTGGGATAACAGGATCTCCTGCTATCATTAGTTTTCAGTTCAAGTGGTAGTACTCTCTGCTGAAATGCTTAAGGAGATGGATGAAAATCCTATAGGTGACAGGGGAAATGCAATTCATAGCATCATACAGTGCCCAGTTTAACTGTTTTTCTTTAAGTAAGTCCTGGTTTAAAACCAATGCTTTGCTTTTCAAAGCAATGCTCTGGTTTTAAAAAAATGTTTTCAGATTCAAGCACTACGAAATATCATTTCTTCCAGAAATGCATCCACACATGGCACATGCAAGGGACACAGTCTTAGACTAGCATTTCTCCACAGAAACCTGTCTCAGCCAATGTACAGATTGAAAAATTAAAATCAGAGCAGCAACTAAAGCATTCTTCAACAAAGGCTGGCTGGGTTTTGAATGTAAAATTAGTAATGACGCATAATTAAGAGAAAAAAATCAAACCACCCAGCAGTTTTCTACAAAGGAAGTCAATTTCAGTTAGTTTTTCTTAAAAATATTTTCCCCAAAAAGAAATGAACAGGTGGATACAGACTGACCTTGAAGTGTTACACCATTATCTTCTGTGATATCCAGCAGAAAAAAATCCCCACAAATTATTTTATAGGCACCTGGCTCATTATGTCTTACAAATTAAATCCTCATTTATCTATATGCACCTAACAGTACCTATTCATTGCCTTCACTTAAAAACACATTGCCCTTCTTTCTAGCCTTGTTAATTTCCACATGCTAATTAAATTTAAACTCATAAATGTATCTGTTTAGCATGCTTGACTAGATCATCCCTCAATATCCATTATCCATTGTACATTCCAACATGTTTACCTACTGCTTTTGTTTTGGTTTGTTTTGTTTGGATCCATTTCCATCAGTTTAAAGGAGGGAGCTTATGAATTTAAGTTTCCTATTTTGATGCTGGGTGACTGGATTCTCAGGCTTAGTGCTTTTGTAAACACCTTTGTCTCAACCTACTGTGAGGCAGAGGTATTTTCAGATTATAGCACCAGAATATGGAACAGCAGAATGGGGGAAAAAAAGCCTTCTGCAAAGCAGCATATGGAGCATTTCAGCAAAGGTAGAAATTCTTTTCTTCCCAGTCCTGTCCTGCCCATCTCCAAGTCTGGCTAAATATGTTTTCTGGATTCTCTGCTCCACTCAGTGTAAGCAGCACAGCCCAAACTCATCAGGAAAGCACTGGGACTGTCATGATGGAAAACAGCACCTGGGTTCCAGTCTGACTCCTCTGGCAGGTTTGCAGGATCCAGTCAGGAGGATGATCTGGCAGCCCAGCTGAGGACCTTGCTGCTGACCTGACAGATGGGTAGGTGACCTTCAACTCCTGTACCTGAGCAAGCACAGAGCCTCGGAGACAAGACTCAAACAGAGAAAACCTGAAAGGTCTCTAAAGCCCTGTCCCTGCTCTTGTCCCACACGCTGCCACCTCATCTGCCCGGACTTGCAGCACCGGTCAGCAGCACCCTGGCCCCCGCTGGCTGTCCCTGAAACTGGTTCCCAGACTTCCCCAGCCACCATCTGGCTCTTAGGGGAGGGACAACAAAAGACAGCTATTTCTTCTTCTTTGTTTCTGAGCATGTACCAACTCCCTGGTCCACTCCACACTCTCCATTTTTGTGTGTTTTGCACTTTTTTGGCATCAACTAATGCCATCAACTTTGGTCTGCAACTTAGTGACTGGGATTTGTTGTCATGGAGGATACTTGCTCTATAAAAAAATCCTAAGCTTTCAACAAAAGTTTCTATTTCAAAATAGGATTAAAAACCTGCTTTTTAGCAGTGGAGATCATTTTGGGAAAAAATCTGCAAGTTTTGTTCCACTTTTCTCTCCCTTACTAATATTTCCTTACTGAAATTTTTTTTTATACTGAATTACATCAGGCAGGGAGGAGTTCAACCCAGTTTGACATTTCACAGTAAAGACCGCACACCAACATAGTGTTCCCTGCCCTTCACTGAAATTAAGCCTCAGATCTGCCTTAGATTCCTAAGCATCGCATTCCAGGCTGCTCCTTCTCCCCTACTCTGCTCTATCCCCTGGCATGACCACAAAAACCATGACCTCCAGCATGGCTCTTTCAGTCAGAAAGTTCTGTGTAGCATGGAAAATGCACCTATCCAGGAAGTCTAGGGTCAGAGCAGCAGTGGGGCACAATGTCCACGAACTTCCACCAGCAGTGGTCATTGCAGCACTTTTTAGGACACAGATGAACGTTGATTCAATCCAAAAGCTACACAATTTGACTGGCATCAGGTACATGTTGTATTACACCAGTTCAATGCAAAACAGAACCTACCCTCCATTTTCTCTATGAAAAACATGACTGTTCAAAGACTGCTTTTTTCTGTTAAGAAAATGTAAGTGAAATATTCCCAGGGCAGAACTGGTACATGTGAAACTGTGATGCTTACTTAGGCAGAACTCAAAAACTTAGGTTTAGCATGCCCCTAATGCATGTCCCCAAAACTACCAAAATATATTACTGCTCACCAACTTAATGAAAAAGATTCTTAAAAATAATTCAGAAATATTCCAAGAAGGATGGCTTGACTGATGCATTTAGCTTTGAAGATTACAGAAATGGCCTAGTAGGAAGAAAAGAGCAAACACAGTTCTTGTCAGATGGGCTGGTTTTTCTGCTGGTAAAGTGAGGAGACTCCCACTGTAAGAAATACCTGAGACTCCATTTGCTGCTAAAGCAGAGGCAGACAATGAAGGCTACTGGTTCACTTACACGCCACCAATTCAGTGATTTGCTTCGGCACAGGATCTGCAGTGATATTTCATTCACTCTAACACAGACAATCATTATCTGTGTGTGGGTGCAGAGAGGACAAGGCGTGAGCGTGGAAATCAAGGTCAAGGAAGCAAGAAGAACTCCCTAGTTTATCCTAGGGAACAGTTATTCCATTCTGCAATAACACAGGTTAACAAATAATGTAATAAAGATTGGCGTGCTGCCAGGATGACTGAATTGATTCCTACACGGCACAGCACAAATCTTTTGATCTCCCCATAAAGAATGGGAAATTATAGCCACAGTGTGTACCTTGCAGGAAAAGCAAATAAAAATGAAATGAACATTTCTAGCAGTTTTGACCTTGCTTTGGGGAATACTGCTTTAAATTTGATTGCCCTGCCCACTTATTATTTCACAAGAAGACACAAGCAAGTCACAAAGACAGTTTTTAGTATTCCCTTTGATGAGGTAAAAAACTGGATTGTCTTCTCCCACCCACTTTTTTTTTTTTCCTTCATTCTTACACTCAACAGAAAAAGATTTTATCCAGGCTTTGATTTGATTTTCAAGATTTCTGGTGGGAAATTCTTACAGCAGATATTTTGCTTCCATTGGGGTTTATGGTGCTATTCTGTCTAATTATTTCTGGCATTTTGCCCATCAAATTGTGAGTTTCTTCAAAGGAACGAAATGACAGGAGGCCTCCTTTAGTGCAATCATGGATCGGGTTTGAATTTTGTTGTCTTGGAAACAAGCTAGTTCTTGTCATTGAATATATTCATAAAATAATGGTTGAAACATCACTGATAATAATGGGCTCTTTCCTTGTCAAAATTCATGTTCTGGGGACTTTGCTGAAGGAGGGTCTGTCAAAGAGTTTTTGCAGATGTTGAAGCTAATTTCAACACTTCCGTTTAAAATCTCTGGCTCAGGATTCCCATCTCTCCACACCTGCGGCTAGCTCTGCTCGTGGGAGGGGTCAGTGGGGGTTGGGAAATCCCCAGCATCCCTCCAAAGCCCAAGGAGCACCAACTAACTACATCCCTACAGCCGAGGCACCAAGGCATGCACCCTCCTGGCCCCATTTGTCAGCAACAAATCCAAATCATGGGATGAGCACCCAGCATGGATAATTTAGTCTGCATTGTGCCAATTAGGTAGAAAAATGTATTTTTCTCCTTGCTTGCTGATATAAGTCCCAAGGTTCAGGGTATTCACATTCTCTGCCAGGGCTCTTACCAGCTTTTTAGCAGGTTCGTCACTTTTCAAACAGAGGGATATTGATTGATGAGTAAAACCCAGAGACAGAGGTGCTGTTCTTCAGGAAAACTATTCAAATCAGGAAGCCACTGTCTCTCTTTGAGCTTCTGTATCAATTAATATGCCTTTGGTTTCAGTTTTTCATATTTCCCTTGGTTTTAAAACCAAGGGAAGAAGAGCCCCTGCATCAAGATGCTGATGGTTTCTGAACAGTGTGAATTAAGCTGAAAACTGTGCAGGACTTGACAAACTCCTATGTCTCCCTGAGACTTCTTTTGTGTGTGTCTGTGTGGATGTGGATGTGCATGCGTGTGTGTGCATGAGTGTGGCACACAAATATGGAGGAAGAGGGGGTGAAGCTTTAAAAGCCACCAGTGGGGACAGATCATAAAAAACTTCCATTCTGCCAACTTGTCCGTGAAGCATTTGGCTGGATATAGTAAACCTGTGGGACGCTTGAGAAAATTAAAACTCTAAATTATTACGAGTGAGACTAGCCATAATAGATCTACTGTGAGAATCTTACTAGCAGTTTTATGATTTTTTTCTGTCCTTCTCAAATCACTACATAATGACACTCAATACTCAAATGTCTAACAAGGCCATTTAATGTAGCCTGCAGAAGAGGATTCTCCTGTGAAATTTTACTACAGCCTCTTTAGCACAAAGCTTTCTCAGATTATTAGTAATTTGCATTAGGTCTATGTAATTTTGAGGAGTGCCAGTTCAGTGACCACATGCATATTAGAGCTTAGCAAGTGCATGTGTCTAAAAAGTTACCAAAAGGTCATAGGAATTCTACAAGGCATTTGGGATTTTCAAATTTTCTCTTCATTGCAGCAAGGGAAACCAGCACGATCCTTTTCATGAGGCCAGAGCCTCTCATCTGAGACATGATGAGTTGCAATGCTGTGCGATGCTTATGTCCCTGCAGCAGAATCCTTTTCCACTATATACAACAGGCTTTTAGCAAAACTTTCCCATTTCACTGTGGAAGAATAGTCTGAGGATGGGGAAAATTCCTTCCAAGAACCCTGAAGGAAAAGCACAGCTTTCCTTGCAAGAACTGGTAAGAGTCCCCTCTTTCCAAGCAAGAAACACATGGAATGTTGGTGTGACACATACGCTATCATGGAGTTAGGGGTCACTAGAGAAACTCTGTAGCTCTTGAAGACAGGGCTAATAGAACAATCAAATAACAAAGGATAGCAGCAAATAAAAGCAATATAAAGAAAGCTCAGTTTTGTTTCACAAAGACATTCCTACTTTCTCCTTTCAAAACATCCAACTTCACGCTTTAATTTGCTCCCAAAACCTACGAGAAGTGCAACACCCAAAGGAACAGGCATGATAAACTTTTTTGAGAACCCAGTTGCTTGGTAGCTGTGTTTCAGCAGAAAGGCCACATCCTGCACCCAGCTATAAGGTCATGCCTCAGTGGATGTAACAATTGGTCTCAGAGCCGTGTAGTCTCCTGACACAAATGCCAGATGATAACTTTTTCTTCACCTTGGTGAGATGGAAAAAAGTCCTGAGAGTGTCTGCTGTCCTGTGCACCAAGGGCACATAAGCTGTACATAGCCTCACCACTTTGTGAGGATATTTTTATGCCTTGACTATTTTACACACATGCAATATTTCAGACTCCTCTCACAGCCACCTGAACACCAGAAAAAATATGATTATACTGGCTCAAGAAAGCAAGAACTTGCCAACAAAATTAGCTCATCCTTGTGAGTCAGACACTCCAATCAAGATTATAGAGTCTCCTACAGTAGATCTGAGAGAAACAGAGCTTTACAAGGACAGAGCACTTCAGGCTGTCCCACATCAAAATTCAAAAGGGACTGGTGTTATGCGTTGTACCATTGCATTAGTCTGAATGCACACTGAAGCCTGGGAAGGTGAGGAGCAGACGGAAAGGAGAAAACTCTGCAATCTGTTCTTCATAAGTCAATGATTATGAATCAGTTATCTAATGAAGCAGTAATAGGAATGATGACTAAGTAAAGTAGCTAATAAAGCTAATTTATGTGAAGTTGAAATTTTTAGTACTGTGCATTAAAATAAGCATGATGTCTCAGCATAGTAGGGACAATATTAGTGCTATATATACCAAGCGCTTGCATTGCTTCAAGATGGTAGTACAACTAGATACGCTGAGCTTCTGCATTTCTGATTAAAAGCTTGGTTCTTCAGCACAGACCAACCTACTGGCCTTTCCATGCCACCCACATGCTTGCTGCAAAACACACCCCGTTCAGAAGTCCTGGATGCCAGCATATCTTCTCAGCCCCACCAGGAAAGAGAAGAAACAAATGAAGGGCCTGATAAGGCAGATGTTTTTCCTATTACCAGTGTCTCCATTTACCATTTACTTTGCTTTTTTCTTTCTGCCTTTTTTTTTTTTAACTTGAAACCAAACACGAGCATCTTACTAACCTTGACTGGAATGAACCTGATACTCTGCAACACATATAGTGGGCAATAAACTATGGCACATATAGCATCCCGATATTGCATTTCCATTTTAACTGCTCAGCTATGAGAGTATTTCACTCATACTGTAACTCAAATGATTACAGATTACTTTAATGCAATTTGCTCTTTTTTTGCTTTCATGGACTTTGGAAAATTAATAGACATTAGCAAGCTTGCCAGGAAGTTTGAAGGCAGAAACAAATGAAGGTCTTGGGAGCTCAAAACACAAGCTACTTAGCTACTCAAACTATATCCTTCTGAGAGAGGAAATGTGTAGTGCGATATATTTGTTTGCTGTCAGTGGCAGGAAGGCCTGCCAGGATAGCCTCACTGTTCTGGCACATGGTCAAGTTCTCTCCCCACACACAAAGTCAAACCAAAGCCAGGGGCAAAAGGACACCCCAAGGCTCTTGCTACCTTTGGCTGAGAACACTTTTCCTAGAGAAAAGACAGCTGAGATGAATCAAAAATTAATATTTGGGATAAGACTTCACAGTTCAAGTTCCCAAGCAAAAAATCTGCATGCATCCATCAGCCATTGGTTCATCCTAGCACAGAGGTGAAGGGCTCAGCAGTGGGTGCACAGAGAGATTGCATTCTTGGGACCCCAAAGAGGCACAGCAGCTGGCAGCTCCCAGCACCGAGACACGGAGGAGCATGTCCAAGAGCCCTGGCCAGACAAAATAGCCCATATCATCACTAAAGCACACTTTGCATCATCTGCCCCAGAGAGACCAGTGCTTACCATACAGGATTCCCACAATGAGGGACACACCAAGGTGCTCGTGCACAGCTGCCTGCAACCCAACATCCTCACCACCCTGAAATGACAGCAGGAACTTTAAAAGTTGATATTTTGTAGTGGTATCAAAAGACATATGATATTAAGATGTAATTTGGGGGCAAGAAAGATCAACCAAAGGCAGTAGCCAAAAGGCCAATATTTCTGAACACAGGCATTTTATTGCTTATCATTTCTCCTAACCATTCTCTCTCCCTCTCTGAGCCTCCGCCCATGAAATTGAAAGATTTCTAGTAGAAATGCCTTTGTTGTATCAGCTTTGGAAATATGGATTACACTATTCTGTGAAAAACATTTATTACTCTGAACTGTGGCTTGGACATTGTTGCATTTCTAGGGTTATAGATTTTCTTTCAGCTAAACTAAGGCTGTAAGTCACAGTGACAGTTGTAATGTGTGTAATACCACAGTACCAGATTCTATTACATACATATTTTTGCTAGAGGTTTATGATGTTAAAAATATTTTTTTTCCCAATACCTTTCCCTACCTGTTGTGTAAATATATTGGAACCTATAACACTGAAGTCAATTTCCAGATGAAATGTGCATGGGAACAAGTAGTTTTTCCTTTTTCAAAAAAAAACACCCAAGAATGGGGGGAAGGGTATACTGCATAAAACCTAATTATATTCAAGCACAATATTGAATTGTAATAAAAGATGAATGAGAGAAAGTGTGTGTCATTGTGAGGAATGAGGAAGGTTACAGAAAACTGAGACTAGGGAAGGATTTATCATGTGTGATGCTTTAGGCATTGTGTTGAAAGATCTGCAGACTTATTTGCAAGAGTGTTTTACGGGAAAAAATAGAGCAGTCTACATAGGAAAGGATTACTATAGATTTTTATCTTTTATACAAGACAAAGATACAAAGATAAAACACTGTTTCTGTTTAAAAAAAAAATCTATGGAAGAAGTCCCAGTTGGAATACAGAGGGGGAAACCTTTCAAACTGAGCTCTGAGGCCATCAGATGGCTGCATAAATTCAGGGAACAGACAGTTGTTAAAATACAGCTGATCCATAATTTTTAATGTAAGCACAAAAGTGTGCTGGGTTTATTAAAAAAAAAAAAACAAACCCACAACTGCAACAACTAGAAAGCTTTCCAGTTTTGCTTGCAAAATCTTGGTGCACATATACACGCAAACAAACCTTTTGGCTGGTTGTTAGAATTCAGCTCTAGTACAGTCATAACACAGCTGTGGAAGCTGGAAAAATAATGGCATTCGGGTTGTATTAGTATGCAAAAAGGCATGCCAACACTTCCACTTCGCTTCCAGAATTCATCCAGTCTGCACATGTCATGTTTCAAATCAAATAGGGCTGGAAACCAGGAGGGTCAAGTACACCTGACATTCCTCTTCAGCCATTCCTCCTTAACTTAGCCCCCAGTTGGGGCAGTGCAGGGCTGCTCCACTGCCTCTCCAAGCAGAGGTGGGATTAAGATGCTCTAACACCATCCCTAGCAAGCATGAACCTCCTGTTGGCATTATGTTTAATGGCTACAGAAAGGTTCTGGTTGGGCTGGCCTGTGCACCAGACCCAAAGAGTGCATTGGGAGATTAAATTCCCTACCAAGAAGCATGTTTTGTTCTTCCATCGTGCTTCCAACCACAGAGTTCAAAGGCCTCTAAAACAGGCATATCTTAATTTAGTGTCAGGAGGTGTTTACCCAGCTCACAAGGGTATTCTGCTCTCTATTTTACAAATGGAAAAACTGGGTCACTGAGAGGTTAAGTAACTTTCCCAAGGTCATTGTGCTGAATCAATTCCAAAACTAGGATTAGACGGAAATTCATTCTGAGCATCTGATCACAGAAACACAGACAGCGATGACTTTTTTTTTTCCAAAAGAAGCTACTTATATGCTAAGCTATTTAGGGTTGAAAGGCAGAAGTAAAGAGCTTATTTGAGAAGTGAAGGGATTTGTTTCTAAGGAGTTTAAATTTGAGGAAGAAAGAAATGGGAAGACACTGCACAACATCCCCTTCAGAGCTGGAGCCTCCCCTTGGGTACCCACCAGCCAGCTAATGCAGTCCTTAACCCTGAGGGCTGCACAAACTGTCCACATGTCAAAGTCCAAACTATAGCACCCCAAAAAGAGCCACTGTAGCAGGAAGGACAGGTTCCACCCCCTAGGGCTCTGCATCCCCATGCACGCCAGTGAAGGGAAAAATGGGACCATGACCTCTAGCCTGCACCTCCAGCTCTCACACAGCAGCTTCCCCAATGGCACTGGGCAGTTTGGAGCAATGCCAGCAGCCTCCCAGCCCATGACAGCTAAGAGCCAGGATGGAGGATCTGCCCTCACCCTCTCTGCCCACCTCATCACAGCTGTTCAAACGGCGTGGGAGCACTGACATTCCAGTGCCCTTCTGGAAACTCCATTGCATTCTGATTTCTCTGTGTGGAATTAAAAATAGCATTAGGAAAGAAGGCTTCCCAACCACGGAAACTCAATTAATGGGGCTGTCAAAGACCTGGCAGACTTCAGTGCCACCAGGATTTCAGATGCAATCCCCATGACAACTTTAGCCTGACCCTTCCGTACATATGAGCTATGATAATGTCTACACAGCTTTAAAAATACTTCCTTTTTTTAACCACAGGCAAGTGCATCTGGACCTATTCCCACAATGGATCGCATTAAAGGGGATGTAGCACACCCTTCTGAGCTGCTACACAGCCTTTTATCTCGTCTGCAGTCTCAGAGAATCCAAAGCTTCAGCCGGGATTGAATGAGTTGCATGAGCTATTAGGGGAAGAGAAGGTAAGGGTCACTAGAAAAACAAATGCCCACTATGTTCTGCTGCTAATAAATTCATGTCTATTAATTGCAATAAAGTATCGGGCCATACGAGCAAAGTGACACACAAGAAGTTCTCAGAAAAATAGGTAATGACAGGAGAAACAATCAGGCTACAGGTTTTGTTTGCCACTCCCCCGGAGACTATGTAAATTGAAGCATTTTTTCTTATGCAAAGAGTGGCACCATGTAAAGAACAGAATTTGCAAAACTGCTGAGAGTTATATGGAGTATGAACACGCATTACAATTACAGAACCAGCTTTTAACTGCCAGCAACAGCAGTGACTCCAACAGTAACACCAGCAAATGCAGTGATGCCTTGAGGCCTGGCTGGGACTAGCATTCCATCATCCTCACTCATGTATGACCACAGAAGGACATCCTTAGTCTAAACAGCATCTCATCCAAAGATACATTCAGAGATCTACCCTCTTCTGCTGGAGTGCTTTGAGAAATACCAGTGTTAACAAACACCTAACAGACAAGAGCTGGCTATCTTTATGTATTCTGGAAAACATGTGGGAACTTTTTGAAAACTTTAGTCCCTAAAGTGAAACTTCACATATATTTAATTTGTTCTTAGGCAAATTTTACTTTCTGTTTTGCAAAACTTTTGGAATTACAGAAAAGCGAAGTATCTTACCATTTTTCTGTGCAAGTAGTGTTTTAGATACTGGCTGATGTGCAGTTCAAAAAGGGGCTGAGATTACAGGCTGAGCTCCACAGGTTAACTAACAGGTTTAATAGCTCAGCTGTAACGTTACATTAACATTGATTTTTGTACTTAACAGCCGACTGAAGTCTAGAGCACTGGCACAAATTCATTCAATTTTCCTTTTGTCACAGAAAACCTCCCAGTTTCACCCCCTTCCACTGGTTTTGCCTATGTGGCCATCACCATCACTCTGCTTGCTCCAAAAGAGAAACCCATGCACATCATGCTTCATCTGTGCTACTACCAGCATTGACCAGGCTGGTGCAATGGAGGTGTTTCCCCGTTGATGGCAGCACAAATGCTGTCTGAGAGCATAATTCAGAGTTGTGTTATATCCTTTGTGCAGCTCCTGACCACAGCACACAGGAACAGACCAAAAAGCTTGCTCAAGGTCACACTAGGAAGCAGCAACGTAGCTGGGATTGACCCTAATGCAGAGCTTCAGGGGATCCCCCCAAAGCTTAGACCACCTTCATGCTGCCCTTCAAGGTGCCCATACAGGCTGAGCTCCGCCTTCACCCATTTATTTGGGGAACAAATGGCAGAGAGGATATTTTCCAAATCAGACACCTTGAAAAGAGCTTTCTTCTGGATCCTAAGAGCCAGCCCCAGGACTCAATCCAGATCAATAAGCCTAACAAGCTTTTGGAAGCCTTTTCTTCCAACAAAAAGCTTTTGGGAAGGGAGGAGACATGATACACACAAAAACAAGACAGAAGTCATACGTGCTCAACAGAAAAGAGCAGAAAGAAATTGCACAGCACTAGACAAGAGAGACCAACTGTTAGGAGATCAGAGTGTGCCATGGTGCTCCCTGGCAGTCATGCGTAGCAGGACTGGTTAAATTCACTTTCCATAACAGGGTGTTATTTGTGAGAGCTTTCAGCAGGGAGTGATCTGCAGACACCTTATTATAAACTTCGGCAGAGGTGAAGTCAGTGTTGAAAAGTACTTCTCGTTCTGTCTTCTTCCTGCCTGCCTTGTTCCTCACATATCATTTTCTTTTATCAAAATGGATGGCAGTATCAAAATTGAAAGGAAGCAGAAGCTGTGAAAATAACAGACCCAGGAAAAGAATTTTTAATTTTGCCTCAATTTCTTTGATGATGAAACCAGTGTTGAATATTAAACAAGTCCTGAGAGTTGAACATCAAGAATAGCTGAAAGTTTTGCTTCTGTCAGAAATGTGAGCAGAATTCCTCTACAGCCTACTTCAGCTTGTTATTCAGATACAGATAAAACTCTCTTCAACTTCCCTGGACAGATCCTGCTGTGCTGTGTCCATGCCCCCATCCTTGGACTTCCCTGTGGCATCAGTTTGTCTGTGTTTTAACCAGAAAGGGTAGGAGGGGTTTCCTCCATTTAAAACCAGGGTAGATTTTTATTCCAATACTTTAAAATAATTTTGAGAAATTTATTCAGTAAATGAAAAAAACCTTTAAAAAATACTATGATAATGATTATTCTATCATTCTGTTTGGTTTACAAGAACTTAAATTACACTTTAAGGCCTAAGGGCAAAGAAAAACAAATAACATTTTTCTTTTTGACAAAACCCAAAACCACAGTGGAAGATGTTTTCCAAACTAGATTACAGTAATGGTCTCCTCTAGCCCTAAAAACCTCTGAGCCTCCCTTGATGTGATTAATAATAAAATTGTATCTAGGGCAAACAAAACAAAAAGCTCTACTTTGCCAGCCCTGTGCAGGGACCGTAGCAATTTATAAAACCTGAAGCGGAAACACTTCCAGAGGCAAAGTGACTGCTTCCCAGGAGGAGCGCAGCAGGATCCTGCTGGAGGGACAAGCTGCTTCTCCAGCATGGAGCAGGGGCAGCAAGGGGAGACACGGACATCACTTCGTCCTGGGACGGGTAAGGAGCCACTCAGTGATGGTGGGTGAGGAGAGGACTGACTTGGATGAGACATTCCACATGCTCCCCAACACAAGGGGTTTGAAATTACAGAACCTTTCTGAAAGTCTTTTTTTTGGCCTTTTTTTTCTTTTTAAGTTGGAAGGTTTACAGTAACATCAATGTCTCATTACTGAATCTAACTTTGGAAATTTAATCATTTCTCTTTTATAGATACTTCCAAAGACTTGAGAAAAGTTTAGATGAGAGCACTGGGCTCCTCACAGATTGTGTCAGTGCAGCCTGGCTGGCCTATGGATGATAAACTCTAGTTTATTCTAGTTCTAACAATCTCTCTCTTTTTTTATCTTTCCACACACAAGAAACAGATAAAACTATTTCCTCCTATTTAAAAACAGAATAGTGTTTCTTTGTTATCCAGTAGACAAGCCCTTTGTCATAAAAAAACTGCACAAATCTTAACTTTCCTGCATTGCTTGATTATTGCAAATAACCAGAGAAAAACCTACTGGCTTCCTATCACCTTGAACATTAGGTTTCATCTTTGCCAATATTTTGGGTTGCATTGCATGTTAAGGTAACCCATGCTGCAGAGGAGCCAGAGCCATCAGGATGAGCCTACTGCCTCTGTCCAAAGTCCCTTTGTTAGCTTCCTGTTATGCATAAACCTAAGTTTGTCCTTGCATATTGGGTATCTTTGGCCAAGTTCATTAATGGTTAATTGTTTTAATATCCAGTTAATTAAAAGTTGTCCAATTAAGAGTTTATATGTACCCCAGTTAAAACCAGTTTATTCCAAGTTGAAACCACCCTGTTTAAATGTTCCAGAAAGTTCCTCTATTATTCCCGTTTAAAACTGTTATTTCCCTATTTTAATATTTTTACCAAATATCTATAATGTTATTAAGCAATATTCTATTGTTATATGATGTTTGTTAAATGTTTTATGAAATTATTTGTTAAACATTTTATGATTTTAACTACCTAATGGAGAGGAGGCTCTGCCAGCAAAGGGTGAATATTAGCTGACACTTTACTATTTTTAACCACCAACCGTTGGACCGGCAACCCGCAACCATGGAAACCATGAATTTCAATTAGGTTCCTTCCCGCCACTCAAACCACCAAACTTCAACCCCCTAGACAACAGCAGCCCATTGGCGGACTGAGATGATCTCACTTTGAAGGACCACCAATCACCTATGGCCATGGGGGCGGACCTGTGGGCGGTAACGGGCGGAGCCTGGACATTATAAAAGTTGCTGCACACCTCAAGAGCTCGCTTTTTGCCTTTGGACTAGCCTCGGCGGAGCCCGTTGCTGGTACTCGGCCTCTAACTCCATTGGAGACTTTATAACTACCTGACTTTGGACTAGCTGAAGTCAATCCAGCAATGCAGGAGTCCTACCCTGGGGACTCAAGGTCGTTTATCGACCAAAAGAGTCTTCCATCCCTGCGTTCCCGGTTTTCTTTTTCTTCCTTTTAATCCCGTTACTCCTCCTTTTACCCATATCCCGGATTTTTCTTTCTTTTACTATTAAATTTTAATTAATCGATTTTAATTAATTTCCTTATTAATAAAAACTATTTTTATATAAAAATAGAAGCTGTCTTCTGATTTTGACACTTCCCCTCTCTCCCTGAGCTGCTGACTTCCCTGTGCATTCCGCCAGGCACAAACAGCTTGCTGGCTGTTCGGTGCCGTGAGCAGGAGAGAAAGCAGCAGCATGACCACCATGCTTTTCCACTGGCAGTGCCCACATGGTACAGCACGTTAACCAAGCAGCAGTAAGCCAGGGCCTGCAACAAAAAACGTCCTTTGACAAGGAGATTGGGATCAGTGGATATCAGAGGCAGGGTGGCCCAGAGACAGCAGGTGGGCAACAGCTCAGGAGAAAGCTGCCTGCAATTCTCATGCAGATGCAGAAACTGAACAAGCAAGAAGGCTCTCAACATGCCTGCACAAGGGAATTAAAGGAGGATCTCAGCAAGTCTCCTGCCCTAATTCCATTTCAATCTCTGGAGGGCACTGGGATGGTGTCATGGTTTAACCTCAGCCAGCAACCAAGCCCTGTGCAGCCACCTGTTCACTCCCCCACCAGCAAGACTGGGGAGAGAATTGGAAGGGTAAAAGCTAGGAAACTTGTGGATTGAGATAAAAGACAGTTTAACAGGAAGAGCAAAAACCATGCAGAGAAGCAAAGGAAAACAAGGAATTTATTCACTACTTCCCACAGTCGCGGGCAGGCAGATGTTCAGCCACCTCCAGGAGAGCAGGGCCCCATCACACATAACGGTGACTTGGGAAGCCAAATCCCATCACTCCAAATGTCTCTACCTTCCTCCTTCTTCCCCTCACTTTATATACTGAGCATGATGTTTTATGCTTTGGAATATCCCTTTGGTCAGTTTGTGTCACCTGTCCCAGCTGTGTCTTCTCCCAGCCTGCCATGTACCCCCAGCCCCCTTGCCACCACGGCAGAAGAGGCCTTGGCTCTGTGTAAGCCCTGCTCAGCAATAACAAAAACATCTCTATACTATCAACCGTTTGTTCAGCACAAATCCAAAACACAGCCCCATACCAGCCACTGTGACGAAAGTTAACTCTACCCCACCTGAAACTAGCACAGATGGCTGCCCTGCCTTCAACACAGCCACTTTGTCCCAGAGCACTACTAAATCATCCCACTGCAAAACTGGAGAAGACACTTCTCCACTGTCTTGCACCGATTGTGTCAGGTGCTAAAACAGAAAAACCAAATGCTGTCAGAGCTGCTCCCCCACTTCTCCTCACCAGCTCTCAGGCCTTTGCCCTCGCACCAGTGTCCCACTGTACCAACAGGCTTTGGCCACTCTTTTGGACCCAACACAACTGTTTCCAGCAATTGTGCTTACTATAAGTTCATTTGCCGAATGCCTTCCATTTTGGCTGTGACTGGAGGAAACAAAACCCCAGACAACCAAGCCTCCTGATGACACAGCACGGGAGCACCAGCCAGGAGCTCAGCAGGACAGACAGTCTCCAAAGCAGCACTTCAGCACCAGCACAAGTTCTCCACCCAAATAACAAACTGCTGGTGAGAAAAAGGGCAACTCCAGTGCACCCAGCAGACACACGGGAGCAGCTGATGAAGGGGTTTTTGCACAATACGTAATCAGAGCACAAAGGAGACTGATCCTTGCGCTAGAATATAGCCTGACAGTCCCCAAACCGTGAGCACAGTTTTGGCCTTTGTTGTCGGAAACACTTATTTAAAGGGCTGACAGGCCAGATTGAGTTGTGCTGGATTGCCCCCTGCAGCCCACGGGTTGCATCGTCCCCAGCACAGGGCTGGCCTCACATCATGGCACGGTGCATAAAATCAATCCCCGAGAAAAGGCTCTGCGATCATTTTAACAACGTTTTCCTTTCTGGCTCTAACCAGAGAAAGCTGGTTTGCTTGTTTGTTTCCAGATGGTTCTATTTGATTTCAAGGGGAGCTTGGCAAAAGAAATTACCTTTTAAGAAACACTACACCCTCATGTAGTCTTTTCTTCTGCTTGTGGACAGCAAACATCTTTTCCTAGGTATTTCCTCTCTTTTCACAATATGAAATGTTGGGGAAAGAGAGGGGGAAAGAGGAAGGGGACAGAGAACAGGTGATAAAATATTTTCTAATTCTCCCAAGCAAATGAAACAGCAGAGCAAATGAGATGACAAAAGAAGGTGGTTTTTTCCCTCTCCACACACTTAAAAGATATTTATCCTTGTTTAAAAGATACAGTACTGACAGCCAGAGACAACTTTGAAGAGTGCCCAGAGCACAGATGTGGAGAAAACCAGGGTAGGCCCTATTTTGTTTAGCAGCAAATGCAGTACCAGATAATCAGTTATTTTACTCATGTACTTACGTCTCAGCCTCACCACACTGCTGTGAAACTTTTGAAGTATCGTGGTTTACTTGCTAGTAAATGCTGGACTTCAAAGGAATAGGAAATGGATGCTGAATGGCAAAGTGACCTTTTATTACTCCAGCTACAGTTTGTAACCTGGAACGTGACAGAACATTTTTCATTCTACTTTAACAAAAAAAATCCCACAAAGGAACACACCTTCAAAGCAGCTTTAGTCCAAACATTACAGAGCAGTTTTGACAAGATACCAAAGTATATTTTCTAGTTCTAGTCACGCAGCATGGACCGGGGTGACAGGAGGTTATAGCTCATTGCAGAAGTCTCTTTCTGGCTTCATTAGCTGTCATTATAGGCTCTTTTCTGGCCTCAGATATTGCCCTCTCACTGTCTCCAGATGTTTTTACTGGTGGAAGCAGTCTTCAGTTTCTGCAGGTAAGTGGCTGCCACTGTGCAAGGTGGGTAACTGAGGTCTCCCCAGTGAGCACTCTCTAATTTCAATCTTCACAAGCCAGTGGTACATATCAAAATTTAGTGGCCATTCTGGAAATGTGTCTACTTGAATGATATTGTCACTTAGGAATAGTCTCACCATGAGAATAGCCACCATTATAACATATTTTGTTCATGTGTTTCGAGAATTTGCCTTCAGCTAATGTAACACAAAAAGGTTCTGGCAGAGACTCAAGATGAGCTATTTATTTGAGGCTTCACAGTCCCACCAAATGAAAGCAAAAGAGTAGCTTCAGACTGCAAAACAGGGTTCATAAGATACACCAAGTCACCGTTCCAGTCTCTACAATATTTATATTACCTTGGGCACTGACTAGCCTGGAAAGTAACAGGGGGTCTATCAGTGCACCAAGGCAAGCCAGGAAGGACAGTGACGATTTGTGCTAATACATCCAACTATGTTGTTTAAAAAGCACTAACAGTGAAGATCCCATCACTACTTAGACTTGGGTTCCTGGCTCTAAGTCTTGGCAGAATTTCTAGTCTGGACAAAACAAAATGAGCAGATGTGATGCTTGTCACATCACTATCACTCATATGACATTAAAATACAGTGCTCTTGCTCTGTTTTGGCATGCTTGGGTGTCCCTAGGCAGCAAGGGCTAAAGAAAGGCAGGGGATTCAGCTCCCCATGTCATACCCAGCACAGTAAATCCTGGCATCTCTCCTTGCACGTCCCTGCTCACAGAGGCTGGCACTCCCCAAAATCTCCCCCAGGCTCAGATGAGATCTTTGATCCCCCCTCACCTCCTACCACTCACCCCCGCTCCAGCCTTTTTTTTATCTTTGAGACAAAGGCTGCAGGGCCTGACCAAATCCTCTTATGCCAAGGATGCAGAGGGGATGAAAATGTATTCAGCAGCAAAGCAAGTGTGGAAGGACTTTGGAGAACAGGAAGAGTAAACAGCAGCATCCATATGATAACAGGTAAGGTCAAGCTGATGAAACACATGGGCAAAGAGTAGTCAGGACACAGGAAATAAAAGAAAGAGAAAGAGAAAAGCCCAACAAGGAGAAGAGAAAAAATATTAGAACTAAAAGGGAAAATATTCAGCCATTTGAAAATGAAGAGGAATCTAACTGGAAAGAAACACGTGCTAGGAATAGATGAGAGAAACAGGAAAAATGGATAAAAGATCACAATCAGAAATTCAAACAAATTCCATAGCAAAGTGGGAGACCGAATGAAATACTCAACAAAGCAAAATATTAACAATACTGGCACCATATCCTATAACCATCTCAGGTGTATTATGATGTAACCAAATGAGGGCCTATTTCCTTCTGCTTTTCCAGAAACTGAGAACAGTACATGATAGTGCAGACAGATACTCCCGACCAGGCAGAAAAGAAAACTCAGTGATTAGGAGGATAAGTCAGGACTGGTGACTTACCACGTTCTTTTCCTCATCTGTAACAAATGGATTTAACACAGAAAAAGAAAAAAGAAAGAAAATATAACTGGGTTAAAGGAAAGGCAGTGGGATCTAGAAAAAGAAAAGTATGGCTAAAAGAACGGGGCAAGAACTACTCAGGATAAACATTACGGATTTTAAATCCCATCAACATTTCAATATGGCACTTCAGAAAAAAACACTGAGTTTAAAAATCCCATCTGTGAATTTCAGTTCCTTAGCTTGAGAGGTTCAGAAGTTCCTCAGTCAAAGGTTGCTCTGATGATATCCTTGCTTGACCCTGAAACATCTCAGCTTCCTCCCAACTGAATCTAAGGGTCTCCATCATCCTTGAGAGGGAGATGGGTACATACCTAGCAACAAAAAAGTTGCATGGGTACGTTTAAAAGATTCCAGTTGAGCTACTAAAAGAGAAGGGCTGGAGAAACCCACCTCCCTGATGCGAAGAAATAAGAGAAGGTCACACTGCCTACACCACCTCAGCAGAAACCAAAGAGTAGAAACTCCACCCCCCACTTAGTCTGTGTTTTTTAGAGAAATAAATTTTAAAGTGTGTTTCTCTCTACCTGGTGAGGAATAAAGCCAGCATTTTGGCTGAATGTCAGAAAACCTGTAAATGCAAGCATGGAGCCTCCATAACCAGCTTAAATCAAGGTTTTCTTCCAAGCATGCTCATACAGAGAGTGCGTGGGAGACAAATTTAGACATCAAACAAGGGCCTGCACAGTAGAAATCCATCTGGCTACACTCAAAAATGGGCATTCACTGACTCAGACGTGCTTTTACATTATATACTAAGCCATTTGGATGACAGTAAAACTGAGCCAGTCAGAAACATCATCATGTTTATATCTGCCAGTTCTGCCAGGATAAAGTTGGTACATCATTTATGAGTGTTCAGCATTCCACAAGGCTCACAATATGGGAAATTTATCTACGGCCTCCTGTACATAAATAAATATTGCATTATCTCCTACGCTGGTACTACTGAAATTGTGTGGGAACAGATTTTGTCTTCCATCAGCAGACTGGTGGAATTTAATAACATTTGTGGTCATCCCGTCCAACTGAAAAGACACATCACACCCATCACACTGAATGGCTCATCATCAGCTGAATATATAAATCTGAGAGAGCTGCAAAACAGCAAGAGAGGGACAGAATCTTTTATTGAACATGGATACATTTTTCTCTGACAAATGGGAGTTTCTAGTGACTTAGAATTTGTCAGTTGTGCACCAGTAGTGTGCTCAGTATTGCACGTGACTCAATGAGAAGATGGGCCTGATGAGTATGCAATCCAAGGTACTGAATTTCGGAAATGCTCTAGTTGAAATATTCACAGGCATAAAACTAATATGAGGTGTCTGGTGGACTGGATGATGTCTAATGTCCATGGAGATACAAAGCAAGTGGAACATAACATGAAATTCAGAAGAACTACCATCATAGTTTTGCAGTCTGGAGGTTTCTCTAACAGCAATCGATACCAGCAGCAGGTAACTAGCTGTCATCAGATATGCAGCAGCAGTCAGTGTCTCCAAGGCTTTCTTTCAGTGTATTTGACGATTTTTTTTCTCTCAGTAACTAACAAGTCAAGTCCTTCCTCCACAGGATAAAGTATATTGGCCAAAAGACTGCAAACCAGTTCATGGCCCTCTGCCTAGGACTTTGTGGCCATTAGACATTACCTAAAGGTTGTGACAAGTTCCTGCTTCTCGTATGTAGGCTCAAACTGGACTTAGCCCTGGAGCTTCCCTCTAAGTAGTACCTCAGCTGTGGTATTTCCCCACTACTTCCATGTGGCATTTCAAGACATCTCAAATACTCCCATGACTACAGACTCTGGTTTAGATGGCAGCTGCCTACTTTTGCCTTTTCTCTTTGAAAGTCTTCCCCAACACTCCTCAGAAGGGGACAGTACCTGCTGTGTTTCCACCTTCTCTCTCTCTCATCAGGGACTGAATTTGGTCTTAACCCAGGTCTGGGATCCCTGGGAAGCCAGAGGGACAGTTACTCTTCCACGAGATCCCACTGAGGTACTCACATGTGACTTTGGCCAAAGTCTCACCAAACCCCTCCCTTAACATTTTCTTGACTCTAGGTCCACTTTCAGCCATCCAAAGACTTGACTTTTGCCTCCTGCTTCTTTGCTGTAGGCCACTGCCTATAAGAGGAAACTCAGAAGCAGAAAATGAGGTAGAGGTTCTGCCATAGAGCCTGAGAGGTTTCTAGGGCCAGAAGAACAGTGCCATGGAAATAGCCAAAGCACAGCCAGCAGCTGCCTGGGCACAGGGAGCAGAAACCAGAATGAGGGGAGACCAGAAGATGTAAAGGTGATGCAGAGCTTTAGGAAACACCTAGTCCTATGAAAATCCCTGACCAGGCATCCTTTGAGTTCAGTGGAAATATGATTTCACTCCAGTTGCCACTCTGGCACATGCATGCAAAAGATACTGTGCTCCCTTCCTCTCCAGTGAAATCTCACCCATTATAACTACTCTGAAGCGCTGCTCCATTAACACCGCTCTGGATGCTGTGCCTTATTTTGATCTCTGTTCTTTGCACTAAGAGTAGAGTACAGTACAGTAGAAATAAAGTCTGTGTAAAGTCTAAGGCATTACAATAAAAGCAGAACACATCTCAGGTGCAAGAACCTGTTCTTAGCTGATGCAAACTAATAGGAGCCAGGTAAACTTCCAGCAGTTTCCCCACAATCCTCCAACTCTTCTTCTGCCGTTATGTGAAGATATCAGAAAAGCTGCTGAAATTCAATAATACAATAAATCTGTTTTTAAAAGAGGCTGAGCTCTGGGATCATCCCCATTTCCTTTGGAAATCCCATGTGTTATTTCTGAACCTGCAGACACCATTATGTTTTTTTAATTTAATTAACTTCCAATAAAGCTGCTTATACTGGAAACAATAAAACTCTTTCTACCATGTCAGTCTTCCTTCTTTAACACACATACAAAACACACAGAAGCCTCAAGAAAGCTCCAGGCACACTAAGAAAAGAAATAACCAAATACCACCAAATATTTAATTTTCTATGCCGGAAATGAGAAACAGGTGTAATTAAAATAACACTTTTTAAATTAAGTGACCTCTCTTGACCAACCATCTGTGAATAATTCAGATTTTTTTCCCATTATTACTGCAAAATTAAAACTAGGGCATATAAATGACGAGATCCTCTTTAACTATCTTTAAGCACCAGCAATATATATTTTCCACCAGTTAAAATCCTTAATGATACCAAAAATCTGTCAAGCATAACTCCCCCAATTCATTTGCCTGAAACCATCAATATTTTATCATGCATTTGCAGTTGGCTTTAATTTAACAGTCCAGGTTACTAATCAAACAAAACACCCAAGTCATTAAAAGTTAGCGTGCCATTTAGAAAGTGCATTTCACGTTTATTAAAATATCTTTCATGGAACCATTAGAAGGCTAAAGTTTTAATTACAATCAGATATTTAGTTCTACTTCAGTTATGCTTTTGGCACTCTCTTGCAACTGCCTTGATTAATCTTCCAGACAGAGCTCATCCATTACCTCCTGAAATTATTTTCCTCTTAACTTCTTCATAATTCATCTTTTTTCTTCCCCCCTCCAAACATGTAAAACACATTTAAAAGGTGTGCACAATACCTGCCTGAAAGATAAGTCATTAGAAAGATTCCATTTCAAATGCAATTTATTCTCAAAAGTACCAAATAGCCATAATTCAAACAGATGTATTGAAATTGAAATGTAGGTTTTCTTGTCTTTGTTGTCATTTTAACTATTTTCCTACAAATGAGAGACTAATCTGTGCCGCTCTTTCTCCTGTCTCAGGTTTTGAAATATACAGTTCAGCTGAATTTTGCCTGGGTAATTCTGAGGGCACCTCAAGCTCACACACAGTCTCTGCCATAGAAAATTTCCCATTTTTTTCCTCCTCTTTAATATAATGGTCATATTGCAATACATTTTACCAAACTTCTGTGCTGAGATCATTTCAATGGCTCTTCTTCATCCATTTTAACTAACATCACATGAAACCTCAACCAGCAGTAATGAGAAAATACTCTCATGTTGATTGATATTTTAGAGCTAAAACAGACACCTACACTGCGTTTTGCAAAGTTTCAGCCTAAATGGATGTAAAATTCAAGGACTGAGGAAAAAAATTTGGAGGAATGAATCTGGCCCAGAGATCCCTCTCATCTCCAGCTGAGCTTTCACATTTCCCCTGGATCTGGAGTAGAGACAGATTCAAATCCTCTAAACTCTACATTTCTCATTCTGCATGCATTTTTGCTGGAGGTATGGACAGATTTGGATTACACACACAAAAGCAAAGCCTTGAAGAAACCCAAATGGACAGCTGAAGATCAGGCTTGTCACCCACTGGTTTAGATTCTTAGGTACATTGGACATTACAGCCCCTTCTCCAGGGCTCAACCTCATCCTCAGATTGAACAGGATCAGAGAATGGTCTTCTCAGACTCTGTTAGGCATCATCGTCCTTTAATTTATCCATAGCTGCAGTTAAGTCTATTGAGATACAGACTGGAGAGGTCTTGCCAGACCTCAGACAGCTGTTTCCTCCCTCACAGCTGCCCACTGCCTACTTCCAGGAGTCTCCTGGGGAGAACAGGAACTATGCCCCAAGCCCACAGCCAGACCAGGAGCCAGATATCATCAGGGAGAGGTTTAGCCATGCTCCCAGCAGAAGGTTCACAACAGCACCACATAAGCCCTTAATCTGTCTCTCCTCCTTCATCAGTTGGATCCAGGGCCACATTCCACCTGCATGAGGAAAACCTCTATGCTCATGTTGGTCTGAACCAAACACAAGTTGACATCTCTCCTACAACAGCCTCTCACTACAACATCGAAGCCTGGTATTTCACACCAGCAGAAATCATACGGTGGGAGCCAGGGAATAGAAGGGATTCAAATAAAGGCCTCTACCCTCATTCATGTGGTCATCAGAATTGGCTCCAAGCAGACTTGGGAAGAGAGCAGCAGAAGCATTTCAAGACAAATCTCAAGCACTTAGGCAGCAAAAGGGGAGATGCTCGAAGAGTCTCTCTACATGGCCCTTGTACACCACTGTCTGTGTTGTACTGAAAAGCCCACCTTTATTGTCTTCTGTGCTTGAGATTATTGATTTCTTTCTTTAGAACCTATCCAATCCAGTTTTTTAATTTAAAAATACAGCAAATTGCTTTAAGCAGATCTGTTTAAAGCAGGTTTAAAGGGGTTTTCCATTATATTCTTAAACAATATTTGAAAATGTAAGTTTAGAAATGGGAGCATATAAGGAGGAGGGAGGGAGATAGGGAATTACAGGAACAGATTGAAGATAAATGGGATACTGTGGTTACCAGTAACCTCAGGTCTCTGATGCCTGTCACATACTCCATATGGACCAAGGAATTACAGGAAGAGCAGAGCTATTTCCAAAAGAAAAGGAAACAAGTAGATTGGGCTGAACGATGTCCAGGTTTGAAACAGACCCTGCACTAAACTGCTCATGTTTAAAATTAGAAAAGGGTCTTTTTACTGTCCCCATGTTTCAGTGTGAGATGGATGAGTTGGAGAGAGCAGCAGGCTGACGCTGCCGGAGAGTTCCGAAACGAAGCCCAGTGCCGCAGCACCATCTAGTGCCAGCTGTGAAAAGCAGGGACGAGACACAGCCATTTTCCAAGCTGCCCCGAGAGAGCGGTGTTCCCTGAAGCCAGACCCTCCTGAACAATGAGCCTGTAGATCATTTTAAACATGCGACTTCCCGACAGCCGGGTGAGCCAAGGAAAATTCTGGCTCAGGATGTGAAGCACGGGGCTCCGGAAAGAGGAACAGAAAAACATGTAGGGCCCTTTACAGTTCTTTACAAAAGTGAATGGCAAAAGTTTGGGTTCTGACACTGATGATGCTGTATTCAACTTGTGTCAGCGAAAGGATTTGTGTCACCAAGCCTCTTAGATGGTCGGTTTTTTGAAAGAAAACTTTTCTTTCCTTTAACTTTTCGAAGACTGTGCTCCAATCATCTTTGGTGTTTGAGACCTTGTCATTATATAAATTGGATGGATTTACTCCCTAGCAGAACACTGAGCAATAATAAACTGAAATTATGTTTAAGATCCTCTCCACATAGGACATAAAAGACAATTTCTGCAAGTGGAACCATTTAAGAGAAGCCAGGGACATGCCCTTACCAACACACATCCTGAAATCCTGTCCCCACTGGAGTACAGTGAGTGTTACTGCTGATTTCAATGGGACTATGATTTCTTTCAGTCCTCCTACATCTCATCATGGCAAGTGCCAGATGCTGATATAACTTAACTGAAGCCTCCTGTCATATGTACTGCACTTCACTAAATTCACAGGTGTGCCAAATAATGCAATCTACACGAGTTATAGGCAGCATGATAGAGCTGAACATAGGAGGAAAATTGACTGCCTTTCATATAGGGCTTCAGTATTGACAGCTGATTGCTGTACTTCACTTACGTGAAACAAAATCTTCAGAGAAGCATATTGACTAGTCTATGAATAAAAATCAATCCATGGCTATAAAGCTGGAAAACACAGACTTTTCCTGACAGCAATATTCTTCTGTCCCTTAAGAGGGCAAGGGCTCAAGGAGATGATACTTTAATTACTGAACATTTATTTTCCTCTAAAAAGTATCTTCGTTTTCTTGTAAGTAGCTGAAAAAGGGCTGCTAAACCAACTAGAGGTGGGTTTATTCCTCTGCTTATAGAGCATCCTTCCAATTTGGCCCCTATCTCTGCAGACTTTGCACACCATAATAGCAAAAAAAAATAATATTGATGGTAATATTTTTAATAATATTAAATGTTAATTTAAAAAAACCCAAAACCTAATCATAAGAACCAGAGACCAACAAAAATTCCAGTTGCTCTTTTGCCATAGGTGAGATATTAAAAAAGTGCAAAGCATCAGTTCTTCATTCTTTACCTCTTATCTTTGGTGGTAAGAGTAAAGGGATATAACACAAAAACAAGGGGAAAACCTAATGTGGAACTAATGCAACATTTACCACTTATTATCTGATTATTATCTCTGATGATATTTCTGTTTCTCTAATCTCTAATTTTCTTGTATGTAGACTGAAAGACCTTCAGGGCAAGACTCTTTCTACATGTCTGTGTAACATCTAACACAGTCAGATCCTGATCCTCCCTCTGGCCTCCAGAAATTTATGAAATTAAAATATACAAGTGATAAGAGTCTCCAAGCTTGAGTCACCAAAGAATTTGGGAAATACAGTACTTAGTTTCTCAGCACTCCTAGGTACTTTGCCAGCTTTCAGAACTGGCAGTCCTCAATCAGGTGCCCAGGTTCTGCTGGCCTGGGCAGAAGCAATTGCAGCATGGATGACAGACCAGTGCCAACACATAACCAAGAGTATGTTAGTCAGGAGCTGGATGATCTTGAAGGTCTCTTCCAACTTTGATGATTCTACGATTCTATGAAACATTAATGGGACTCTGCACGTCTCCCTGCCAAATCTGCAGCTATTTTGGGTGTCTGGTGAAAGGCTCAACAGAGCCATGAGCATGCACATTACCTCAGAGCACGCCCAGTCGCAGACTTGCCCCGTGTTTTATATTGGCTCAAACAGTTTTGTCACTTAATATCAAATTATGTCTAAAAAGGAGGTACTGAGCCCAGGAGCCCAGGTGCTACTCAAGCAGAGCAGTGCTGTTCCAGAGCCCCACAACTTCTGCCTTGCTCAGGGCAGAATCATGCAAGTAGGTGTCATGAGGTGGGAAATACAAAAGAGAACTGCATGTGTTAAACCAGAGACCTGCTGTAAGAAGCACTGCCCCTCTCTGGTCTGCATGCACAACCTTCAGTTCTCCCCCGCATTAAGGAGCTAACCCTTTATGATGGACCCATGCCCACAAGTCACACCTACCAAAGCGAGATTTTGGTATAGCTTCTCTCATGTCCCTTGTGAATTCAAACTCACATGTCTCATATCACAGGTGTGCAGCATCTAGAGTCAGGATGGTGTCAAAACCACCAGATTGAAGCTGTTCTATTTTTTCAAGGAATACTTAAATATTCCTTGGGCCACAAGAACAAAAGAAAGTCCAGCTACATCCTTAAAGCTTAAACTCAAGAGAAAGGAACAAATTCTTCTTCTAATGAATACTTTGATGTTCGATTGTAGGGATTCATTAATATTAATTTTTGTGTTTAAGGCCACCTATAAGATCTCAGAAGTTTTTCTGAATATTACTTCCCTCCCATAAGTAAAAAACTACTGTCATAAAAATTCTGGTAGCCATCAAAACGATAGATGAGCTGAGGAAATACAGATGCAAGATCTCCACAAAATAATTTGTCTTTTCCAACAGTTCTCAGAAAGTTTCAGAAACTTTGATTATGGAATGATTAAATAGTCATTTAGTGCAAGATGCATTGTAGAGAGTTTAAGCCATGTTCAAACCAGACACAAGAGTATAGCTTTCTTTTTAAGTTTCTAGAACATGTATTTCTTTGAGGGCAGGATATTGCTACTCCCATGTTTTATGAATATAGCAGCATACCACTTTCATGAAGGAAATGAAATTTGCCTTTTTCACCCATTAGTATGTGGTTATATGTGGTTACAAGAAGATACTTGATAGAACAAATTAACAGGATGAAAAAGTAATAATTTTTTTAAAAGAGCCCATAAAACCAGTAACAATGCAGGAGGGTGACTTCTGCCAGTCGGTCAGCCACAAAAACTGTGGAAGACAGAAAGGTGTGAGCTGGAGGACTCCCCCCTGCTGAGTTCCCACCAGTGCTACAGTGGAAAATGAAACCCTGCAATCCCCCAGCAAGCGAGCTGCAGAAGACAACCTGGAGTTCAGATTAAGAAGTATCAATACACAGCTCCAGTGCTTCTGACTGGAGTCCTCCATTACAACTACACAAACTCATATCAGGAGGGCTGGATGACTATCCTGATTCAAACAGAGATAGTTCAATGATCTTCCTAGATTTACAACAAAAATTTGGGTATTTTGAGTATTTACATGTTATATCAAGAATCATTGCTTCTAAAATCCAGCTAAGGCACAGAAAAGAAGGTGTCACCATGGGACATAGAGCAAAGCAGCAGATCACTGTGACCAGCCCTACTTCAGCTGCAGCATGAGGAACGTAAACACTCCTTCAGGCCTTTCCCACATCTGATTTTTTTGCTTCCAGCAATGATCTCTCAGAGCCAATTTGTGCCAAACAGCTACTCAAATACCCCAGGAGCATCTGCAGCATTCAGGGTAAACACAGCAAAAGTGTGTGTTTGAAGAAGCAGAGTAACAGCTAACAGCAGGTGGTCCAGCAAATAAAATAATTTCATCTCAGCAACCATCTACTTGAGACTGACAGCTCTCCTTCCTTAGTGCTTCTGAGCAGTGGGGAACACCAGATGAAGGACTCTGTTAGAGATAGTACAAGATGCTGACTAAATGTCAAAGATGATGTTATTTTAGAGGTCACAGTCCACTTCAGAAACTCCCAAGAAAGGTATACCAGCAACAAGGATAATGAAATTGAAAAAAAAATAGAACTTTCCTTGAAGAGCAGTCAGCAAGAGGTTGTGCAGGAGAGTCGATGGCAGAAAGGAATTCACAGTGAAAGACAGTCAGAAAAACTAAGGCTGGTAGGGAGCCAAAGCATAAGTAAACAGCAGAGTAATATGAAATTGGTCTGGAAGGCATTTGAAGTAAAAAAAATATATATATAAACTCAGGTATATGGACATGCCAGCAACACCATTTTAACTGGCTTATAAATCATTGTGCATGGTTTGCTAATGTCAAGAAACAAAACTAGTAATAGTACTAGACTGGATAATCAAAGTTAACAGTCAGTTAAGGTGATATTAATTGTATTTGACTGATGAGAAGGGGCAGGAGAGTGAATAGCTGGCAGAGGGAAAATGTAAAATTTGATGCCTGCTAAATGAGGCATGATGAATAATGGTTTTTCTTGTCAAAACCACTGCTAGATTCCCCTCAAGCTGTGAGCGGGTATTCAGGAACACGTGTCTGGTTTTAACCAGGGGTCTGATCGTTCTCCTAATAAAAGCAACAAAAAATAAGAAAACAGATGCAAAAAGAAGCTGAAAAAGACCAAAATAATATCCTACAGCCACAAGCTGAAATTCTATCTTATTTCACAAAATGTACATCCAAAGCAAGTTAAAAACAATCCAGGGAGGGTTCCTATTATCTTGCATGAACAGACAGCAGTTGTTGACAGGAGTTAATGGCATTTCCCAAGAAACTGGGCTTAATCTGGTTTTTTATGAAACTTTTTTCTTCATGTATTTATTAACAATAAGTAGAATTTCTGACGACATACTCTCTAAACAAAGCATTAAAAGTGAATCTCACCTAAATAAAATAATACAGCAGAAACATAAGTCATTCAGATCTTATGATAAGGTTATTCAGAGTTAATCAGTGGTTTGTGTTTATCTTACTTGGTAAATCTTTCCAGAAATTGTTCAGCTGTTAGCCTGCTCTATTTATATAAGCAGTTGTCCTGTTACAATGTGCATGAGGCTGAACGGTAGTTTTTTGGGGAGGAAAGCAGAAACAATTGCATCTGTTGACTGCAGTCTGATGTATTATAAAACTGCTCTCAGTTCTTCTTTAGTTTTAGAGAATCACGACATTTCCTATCATCATATTAAAAAAATAAATTGTGGTAGGGCAACTAATAAATCATTACTCTCTTCAATTTTCTTGTTATGCACAAGACAACTCTGTCCAATTATCAGGTCAAGTGCCCCAGGGGTTATGCACACAGAAACTTACTGCACATAACAAACCAATAAAGATGCTGAAAGTAATATGCAGAACAGAGATGTGCAATAAAAGCAACAATGCCTGAGATTCATTCCCTTTATAAACTACCTTTCAGACAGTTACCTTTTTCTCTATTGTTGCTGAAGCAAACTGATGCTAGATGTTTAACAGCAGGCTGCAGAAATAATTTGGGCACAGAACAAGCAAAGCACGTCCTGGGGATGGACTGCTGAGCGAGCAGAGCCACAGACCTATCAAGGTCCCACTGATTCCAATGAAGAAAACACTGAGCAGCAAGGGCTATGTAGCTACGTAGTCTCCACATCCAAACTTTTAAAGCGAAGGTCAAAAAGAGCCTTAGGCAGCCATTCCATTACAGAGCTTCTTACATCTTGCCCAAAGCATTTGTTACTGACCACCTTGAATGACTGTGAAACAAACAGATCCAGTGACTGCCCAGGTTGCCAGGCACACAAAGAAAATCAAAGTTTTGAGAGATACAGAATTAGGACTCCCAGCCCACTAAATCATGGGATTGGAAATGAGAACACATCACCCGAGCTCAGGCCAAAATTCAAACTCCCCCTGAATTTAGAGGGACTAAAAGTCCACGTTCTAATTTAGGTCCACCTTTGGCTGGAGCTAAGATTAATTCATAAGCGCAAGGGTCTCCAAAGTCTTTTCATGAATCATGCTAATGGCATCTATATTACAAGTGTACAGTGCCACTGAGATCAGTGAGGAGGCCTGAAGACCTTAGAGAGCCCTTCCAACCACTGCAGGCAACACGAGGCACAAGGAGAGATCAGGCTGAAATGCAGAGGGGACGTATCTGCAGGACTTAAACCCAGCATCCATCTGCAATGTAAATTCAAAGGCATGACCAGTCATGTGTTAGTACTAATTAACTGATGCCAGGGAACCTTACATTTGACAGCTTACCTTCCACTATCTTTGCAGGTCTGTGGTTACCTATTTTTTTCTAGTACAAGAGCTCTGCTACACTGCTGGAATACTCAGAGTACTACCTCTGCCAAGTTCTTCTCACTGCAGAGGTGGCTCCAGGCTGTCCCTGCAATGGTCTTGTAACCACAGCTCCTTTCTCAGACACAAACAGGTCTTCGTGACTCACACACACCTACAGCCACAAGCACCACCTAGACACGGCACTTTCTCCCTCCCTCAGACACAGCCTCACAGAGCCTGTTGAGATGCTCCAGCATTTACCCCACCACTGGGAAATGCAGCAACAGCAGTTTGCAGATGACGTGGAAGCATCTGCCTCCTGACCACCTATACTGGGAGAGGTGGCAGATGAAGCTCTAGCCTGGGTGTGTGCCAGAGCAGGAGTCTGGCTTTGTGGGCAGTGTCTGAGTGATAGAACAAGCAGAAGTGTGCGTGGGCCCCATGCAGCCTGCACACTGCTGCTCAGACCACACTGCCATGCATCATTCAGAGAGAAGACACTCTGGTATCTGCATGATATTACAGCCTTCTATCTAACAAAGCCCATGATGAGGAAAGTGCATACTTACTACCCAGGTAGTAAATAATTCAAGGTTTTGATATCCCCTATTTTGCAGAGGTTTTTGTGGCAGTCTTTTTTTTTTTTTTCAACTTCCACTTTTTTTTTTTAATTGCAATGCTTGTGGAAGTAAAGATACTAGCACTGGAATGACATAAACAAATTCCACATAAACTTGTAAGCAGATTCCTACAAACACTTCTTCAGCCCAGCCTGGGATACCCCTGCTGATCCTATGCAAAACCTGCCAGTTTCACACAACTGCCTGCTGTTGATGTGACCTTTCAAAGATGTTGAGTTGAAATGAATTACAGAAGAGTTCAGTACACCTCAAACAAGGACTGGGAATAAAGCACAGCTGTATGTGTTGTTCAGGAGAGGGGAAAGCACTATTATGTATGTGCCTTGCTGGAAACCAGCCCTTCATTTCTAACAACAGGGTCTCCCATTCTGTGCTCAATTTCCGCAAGGATCACACATTGGTTGGTTTAATAACATCAATGTAAGCAAGAAACAATAAAAAAGGGGAAGTTTTACTCTTTTTTTGTTTCACCCTCCTCCCCCAGCCCTGCAT